>VZRO01006067.1:956552-992582 GCA_013397915.1 Daphoenositta chrysoptera
AAAAAAAAATTACAAAAATACATTCATCCTATAAAATGCAATAGGATCATTCAGTAGATCCATGAAAACAACACAGCTTATTAAAACTCTATAATTTTTACAACACTTTGGGAAGAAACATTACATTTTTATCTGACTTTACATTTCATCCCTTTAAGAACTTCATTGTGAGGCAATAGGCTTTGGTTAACCAAAGAGGAATTATAATTTTGGGTACAAATCCCTACAAAGTAAATAGTGATTTAAGAAAATCACAGGGTTAAAGTAAACTAATTTGGTTGGCAAGAATGTTTCTGTGAGGAAAGAACTTATAAGATACTTTAGAAAGAGGGAGGTAATCCTTTTAACAAGAAAATAATCTCACTGGTTGAAGTAAACACGAAAACACACACTGAACATTCACCTTAAAAAGTATATTCATTTGCAAGATACCTTGAATTTAGTTAATGACATAATTTCCTGAAGTAAGAAAAATGAGCAGACGAAAATAGAACTAGTTTATAGCTGTATACCTTTCCTTTTTTTTTTTTTTTTTAAGAAACAAGATATATTTTAAAATTAGAATAAAAAGCCCCAAAACAAATTTGGGATTTCACTGAATTAGTTTCTCACATAACTGCTAAAGATAAATGACCAATACACTGTTGTTGATTATTAGTATTTTCATATGTGATTATCAATAACAGTAAAAACAATCATATGAAGCCTTTTCTTATTACAGCAGTTTTAAAATCTTCCATAGATTTTAAATAATATTAATTAGTAGAGTCAGTAGGGGAAATTATGTAGGATGACTTTACAGGGGAAGACTTTGGGCCTCAAAGATCTGAAGAAATTTTTTTACTTTTCCATTTCATCTATTTCACAAGAAAGATTTAATAAATCGTAGTGTCACCATGGCTAGCACTTAGTCATTCTATAATTTTTCTAATTACAGTATTTCTTCAACCTGATGTATTGCCAGTTAACAGTTCATTTTCCAGCCAGCTCTTATTCCAACAAGTCATAATTGCCTGCTGCACAGAGCTCTTTACACAAGATCCACAACAAACTCCTTCCTTATGATTAACCACCCCATGAGAAGGTCTCTGGTCAGAAAGTTTTGAGAACCATTTCTTGTCTTCCTTTCTGCATCTTACCACGACTATAAGGGCCCAAGAAACAGCCCATTATATTTCTATGTGTGGTTATGACTTCAAAGAAAGACTGGTTCTGGGGAAAATATTTTTTCCCCTTTGTCATCAAAGTTTACCTTATGTATATGGAAGCCAGATGTTTTCTGCCTTTCTATAAACCAGTATAATTGGTAAATTAATCCAAAGTGTGTCTTTCATGATCTTTCACTGAAAGTCAAATGTTTTCAGGAAACAGGACTAAAAAATATTGTGAAAAAAAATTACTTGGATCTAGTTTTTCTGGGAAAAAAAGCAAATCTCTATTTTGAAAAGCTAGAAAAACATTTTGTAAAAATGTTTAGCACCACAACTCATAACCAAAATATTTGTAGTTTCAAAATATCCATGCATTTATGTAATTTTGAATTGTGCTGCTCTTAATTTCTATACTTTATGACTTTTCATTCAGTGCCTGTTTGTAGGGTTTTTTATTAATTTTCTTCTTTTGCAAAAACCTCACTCATTTTTTTCCCCAGCTTTCCTCACTTTCCTTCTTTCCAGTTCCTCTGAAACTTGCAAGATGGTCCTATGCTAAGCTGGAATGAATGCAGTTTTCCAGTCATATTCACAATTGTTTATCTTTCTACAAGAATTCCTGATAGTAAGATTTGATCACATGAAAGCTCAAGTGGAAAAATAATTATGACTACCACAAAGGGAATTCAAAATATCTGCAAATTTACAGTTTTTACATAATGGAGTGATAGCCTTTTCATTTAGCAACTACTGATTTTCTCTACCTCCTCAACACTTACTCCAACGGGTGCTAAATTTGCAATGTATCTTCTTTGCTTATTTTGCTATGATTGTCTTATTTGCTTCAGTGTATTTTTGCCATTTGTGACTTACTTCTGGCTGAATCCATGCAGGGATTGAAGTATCTATGTGACAATTTTGTTGTGCAAATTCACCATTTAAGAATTACTATTATTTCTGAAACACGTAATTCTTTGCTATATACCAGTTGGCAATTCACATTGCAAGACATTCGAGCTCCTGAAGGTGGGAAGGGAGCACTCCCAGAATGTGACTCTGGGCCCTCACACAGAACCTCTGCTTTGAGGAATCTCATGTTAGTAGTCGAACAGGGCCAAGTTCAGTGAAAATGAGTAAAAGGGAGAATTGGTGTCAAGTTTCTTCAGTGAGCCTATACTGAAAAAAGATGTGTTCATGTGAGCTCCTGAAACTCACTAGGAAAGCAGCTTAGGCTGACTGTGCAAACAGTTTCTTTAGTGCTGTTTGAGTTACTTGGAGTGAAAATTTTGGTGAAAAGTGTGGGGCGGAACCATAAATGTGAGTTTCAGGATGTGGAGATAGCTCCAGGTATTCAGCCCCTTAAGGTGTATCTGAGATGCTGTGCTCCCTCTGACCCTAACTGAAATAAACTAGGTTTCATTACCCAGTCTTTCTTTAATCTTTCCTGCTGGTTAGGTTCGGTAGCATTCCACTCCTCATCTGCTCTTTTCCGTAGGTTTCAATAGGTTTTCTACTGCTTTCAATTATGGGTCTTGTAATTATGTCAGAATCACAGAATGGTTGTCAGGCACTTCTGGAGGCTGTCTGGCCCAATCTCCTGTTTCATCAGGGCCACCTAGAGCCAATTGCCCAAGACCTTGTCCAGATATCCCGTGAATATCCCCTCTGCACAGTCATCCTCATCATAAAATCTGTTTCCCGATATTTAGAGGAAACCTATTTTCAGGTTGTGCCCCTTGCCTCTGGTCCTGTTAGTGGGCACCACTGAAAACTCTCTGCACCCTGCCTTCAGTAATTTGTACACATGGATGAGAACCCCCTGAGCCTTCTCTTCTCCAGGCTGAACAGACATAAGGCTCTCAACTTTTCCTCGTATGTGAGGAGCTTCTGTCCCTTAATCGCTTTGGTGGCCCTTTGCTGGACTCCTCTCAGTATGTTCATTCTCTTGTAATGGGAAGCCCTGCAGTGGACCCAGCACCCTAGTTGTGGCCTAACCAGTGCTAAGTAGAGAAAAAGGATCACCTCTCTTGATCTGCTGAAAATATTTTGCCTAATGCACCCCAGGATACTATTCACCCTTGTTGAAGCAGCAAGACGTTGCTGCTTCGTGGTCAACTTGGTATCTAACAGGATCCCCAGATCCTTTTCTGCAAAGCCACTTTCTAGCAGGGTGGCCCCAGCCTCTACTTGTTCCTGGCTGTTCCTCCCCATGTGCAGGACTTTGCACTTCTCTCTGTTAAAATTCTTGAGGTCCCATCAGGCCATTTCTCCAGCCTACCAAGGTCTCTTTGGAAAACAGCACAATGGCTTGGCTTATTATCCAGTCCTCCAAGTTTGGTGTGACCTGCAAACTTTGTAAGGGTATTCTCTGGCCCATCATTCAAAGCATTAATGAAGGTGTTGAATAGAACTGGACCTACTCTTGGCCCCTGGGGTACACTGCTAGGTGCTGGTGCTGGCCTCCAACTAGAATTTGTGCTGCCCATCACCCCCTGGGCCTGGCCATTCAGTTTGCTTTCAATCCACCTCAAGAATGAGCTGAGCACCTGAATACTTCAAAATAGCTATTATAATGCCAATTTTTTTTTAATTTAGTGTTTTATACTGGGAAAAAATATTAAAGTGACACTTAGATAAGTTCTATCCCAGTACAATACAAATAATATAGTTTGGTTGTAAATACCCTGAAAACTGACTTAGTTGGTTTTTGGCTAGAATATACTAAAACTTTAGTTTTCTAAAACGAGCTAAGGTCAGGAAGTCTGCAAGCTGAATATTAACTCCCAGGGCACCAGGAGCTGAGATTCATATAATTGAAGAACATACTTAAAAGTCAGAGTCATAGCATCACTCTAGGGAGGAGAAATGGAAAGTAGCCTTGAACAGATTGTAAATATCAGCAGTTTAGGTATTCTCATCTAACAAAACATTACTTAAATTCTTTACATGTAATTACTTCTTCCACAAACCCTGTTTAGAGCAGAGGAGTCCTCTGCTGAAATGAAGATATTATTATTCTAACTACTAATATAGACATTTTTGTTTTATTTTAGCTGCCAGATTAATTTGCTGTAGTTAGGACAAAATGAATGGTAAGGGACATTGACATCTATCAATAAATAAATTAACTATTGAATTTAGATCTAAGCAAACACTTAGGCATCTTAATCAACACTTGGGAAGAATTTTGATGTCTTTGTCCATAATAGAAATTTTAAATCCAAATTGCCCAATTCTGGAGGAGCATCTCACCCAGGCAGGGTGGGTGTGATGTGGAAGGGGCAGGAGGGAAGACTAGGAGCAAGACAGAAAGATTTGTCGTTTCACTACTCCCTAACAGTAGTTGTCATGGATTCTGACCTACATGTAAAGGACTGTCTCTGAATTTTACATCTTCATATATGTATGTAAAAACTGTGTCCAAGACCTGAACTGCAGAAGTGTCTTATCACAAAGCTATAGTGCCAAGTCTCCAGTTCAGTTTTCATTTTCTGTTCTTATAAATCCTGGTCTTGTGTTGGTCCCATGAGACTTCAAGAAGATTGGGTTGAAATCATCTCACTGCATTGCCAAGAGCTCCACAGTGTTCTCTTGCCAGAGAATACTTGTCAATTTTTAACAAAATGAAAAACTTAAGTCCTTTCTTGAAGTCAGCCCATAGACAACAGGTCACCAGATAACGATTCGTCTTAATAAATTTGATTTTTGTATTTGATTGTAATTACTCTTTGTATGAATTTTCATATATACTTTTGCAGAAGTACTCATGTTTTCATAATTCTCACAAATTATAAAGTAATCAGCATCTTCCACTTATTCAAAAATGAACGAAATTGTAGTCAATTATTTCAAAATGTTTTCGTCCCTCATCAGCAGAAAGCTAAAGTACTGTTGATCAGAGGAAACATACCTTTTTTTTCCCCCATGTTTTGTGAATTTTAAAATTGGACTCATATGAAAACAATTAAAACTTCATGGATAATGAGAAGCTTGAAAGTGTGGATTGCAGATACTCCAGAAACAGAAGTTAAATGTTAAAATTGTACTCGGTATAAAAATAAAAAGTTAATGTACAGAAATATGTTGTCTCTTTCCTTCTATAAATAACAATAAATGAAGATAGCCAGAATGAGCCGAATGTTAGACAATTTGCTTCTGTTTCTTGTATGTATTTTAGTTCGCCTAAAAAAGATGTCTTTTTTTTCTTTCACCTACTAATAGTCATAATGTTTATGCTTTCCTTTTTTTTGCAAGATATGAGTTTATATCTCACAGGTCTGAGGCATTCCCCTAATGACAAAAAGTTAGAAAGATTTTGGGGAGGGGAATCAGTATTCTTGCTCTGCTACTTTCAATGTTTAGGACATTACATAATTGGTGTTTACTTTCGTACAATAAGCCCTAACAATACAGTAAGGTGCTACACATTACAGAGCTAAAAATATGTACATGGCCTGATAGGAGCTCTTCTGGTTTTCTGTATCTGTAGGAACTTAGAAGGCAGTTTGACTGCAGAGGTCAACCAGGGGATAAAACAAGAGTAAAAGAGATTATGGATACAAAAATAATCTCTTCACAAAATCTCTTCAAACATTTTGAAGCTTCCAGTATATCTTCAGGTAATATGCCAAGATTTGTGGCCATTTGTTAAAAATCAGGTTAAAAATTACTTACAATATAGAAACACAACTGAGTCCATATGTACTTTAGCATAATGGGAGTGAACTTTGTGTCCAAGTTGTACTATGGAAAATTCTGTTTCCATTGCCTTTTTCTGTCAGATACTTAAATATTTTTTAAAAGTATGAAGCCTTTCAGGGTTTTACAGGAGAAAAAACAATAGGGGTTAGTTTGAGGTTTTCTTCATTTGTTTTGTTTTAAATAATGATATTCTGCCTAAATTTACTTGTATTTCATGCAAAATAGAAGAAAAAATCCTGCTAAAGAAAACAAAAAACTTGTATAATGGTGAAAATGCCAGACCAAAAGTAAAAAACACCTTCTAGTTCTAGCTGGTGAGCTTGGTTTTGCAGCAGAGCAGGAATTGCTATACTTTACAGATTTCAGGGCTTACTGTGCCCCTGATTCAAGTAAGAGAGGTCAGCAGAGGCCAGATGAAGGGCCAGGCTGGGATCTGCAAGACTTTCTACCTAAGGGAGAGACAAACTGCTGATTCCTTCTATGGCTGCTGTGGCAAAAGCAGCTGAACAAAACCCTACATTTCTCATTAGAAGGAGGAGTGTGATTTCAAAGGAATCAGTATCCTTTAACTCTGACCTCTCCTCATGCTTTTCTGAAAAAAAATAGCACATGGATATTAATCAGAATTAATACCTGTACCTAGCAAAGGGGCATTAACAGTCCACTATTAGTGGGTTTTCGTTGTGCTAAATACTGTGTTAAGGCGAAGTCATACATATAAGTAAAATAAGTAAATGTTTTAACTCAAAAGCTTTAATTGGGGTCTAATTTAATTCATAAGGAAAAGAAAAGATAGCAGCAATTGTGAATGACAAACGTAAGATAGAAAAGACTAAAGAAAAATTAAAGACAAAGTCCTACAGCTTTACATTGTGCCTCATGCCAGGGTCTGAAATTAGTTGGACTTGACTTTGCTCAGTAAGATAATATCTAGTTTCAGCTTCACTTCAAGTGAACTCCATTGATGAATGGAAAAGGCTGTTTGTCACTGGGAAAGTGCCTGAAAACAATCTGTTCCTGAGAGCTACTGAGAAATTAGCAGAAAAGAAAAAGAGACAGTCATAAGAGATGTTCCCTCATGTGTTCTATTGCTCTGAATAATACAGAATATTAGATACTAATTCTTAGAATGTAAAGATTCTAATAGACTACATTTAGACAAAGGAAATTTTCTGTGATTTTTTTTCCATTATTTTCCATCTGTCTTGTCATATTGTAAGCTCTAGGGGTAAGATCTCTGCATTCATATATATTTGTAAAACACTTGGCACTCTCTCTGTACTTAACAAAAACACTAAAATCCAGCACACTATAAAATATAACTTCTTCAGTTATATTAAATCAGAATGGTTCACTTAACTCCTCTCTATTTTCTGTGAAGGGTACTAATTAAAGTACCCTGTAAAAAAAGGTAATGATGGGGGCTCAAAACCATCTAGACTGGTTTAACCCCAGTTAAGTTTTTGTTTCATGGTGTTACACTTGGCACTTCTTCATATAACTGAGATTAGAATCCAGGTTACACAAAAAAACCCTGAACTGACTGAGAGAGGCTAGTCAGGATGTAGGCTATTTTCTTCCTTGCTACTTCCTCATAATTTTCTAGAAACAAAGAACTTGTCATGATAGTGTCCTTTCCTGGCTTTAACAAACCTGGAAACAAATAAAGAATAAACAAAATGTTTCCTTATAAAGATTTTTCTTTCAATTTTTCTGTTGTACTTTTTAAAGTATTAAGCTCACTAGAAATCATCCAAATTAATGAAACAGGAAAGGGAAAAGATAAAAAGAAAGCAAACAAAAAAAAGGAGTGAGAGAGGACAGGAGGAGGAGAAAAATTCCTCCAGAAGAGGAGAAAAATTCTTTTGAATTCCCCTGTAGGATTCCAGTGAGTCTCACAGACAAATATTCAGCTGTGGTCTTGACAGCTTCTCAGAGGTCTTATTTTAAGAAAGTGAGTCACACCCATCTTCTGAAAAAGAAAATTATTTTAAAACACTCTTGGTTGCTGAAAATCATTATTCTCCTTGAATATCTTAAGGCTATATTAATTGCCTACAGATAAAGATATATTAATTACCTACTGATAAACTCTTCTTTAAAAATGTTGAGTTCCGATAGCAAGGCACTTGAATATAATTAAGAACTTGCAATAATTGAGAAATGTAGGGCACATCCACATGCACTTCACATAAGTTTATTCAAGTTAGTCCCAAAAGAGAGGATATGTGTATGCCACACTGCTATGCCACACAGGTATACTAGCTCATGTATAGGAAGCTGTACAGTGATGTGAATGTGGTATTTGCACTGGGACTAATTAGGTCACTTCACTTTTCATATTGTGATTGTTTCCAGTTTCAGAGCCAGCTGGGTATCTTTTCACAGTGCAATATTGTTCACTATAGACATACCCTTAAAATTATTGTGTATACCCCCTCACCTATTTGTCATATGTACTGAATGAATTAGGATCCCCATTGGAAAACAGCACACAATTATTCATAAGCCATCACATATTTCAGGATTCTTTATTTGGGGTTTTCTAACTTTAAATGTTTGATTTTTGCCATCTGACTTTTGAAGAAAGGAGGAAACTGAAACGTATTTTTATATGTTGTGACAACCCTCCATTCTGTGCTCTAACAAGTATTTGAACCACAACCTTCACAGCTGAGACTGCTATTCCTTGTACTAGGAGACAACTATTATCTCAGTGGGGAATAGACAAACCAATGGTGTTTAATCATGGGGTTTGGAGGGGCCTCAGCACAGGCTGACTTCCTTTCTTCAACTTCCTACCGTGGAAGCTTTTTGGCCAGATGTGAGGAAAGAATTATTTGGATTACTCTGGTGCTAGGAAAAACAGAAAGAACTTTTCTTTTTCCATAACAAATCTTAGCATACTCTGAATATATACACACAGTACCCAAACATCATTGCTTAGAGAACCTACTAGTCATTGCATCAACATGTGACAAAAATAAATAATATATTAATAAAAACACTACACAGGAATAATGAAAATTGTGTTCAGATGATGGATTCAGAGGTATGTACAGGTTTTTTTCCCACCATGTAGTTTAGGATTTTATCCCTGAAGAAGTTTCTTAAAGAAAAAAATTAAAGATAAAAATATTATTTTTCATAAATATGCATTTCCTTTTTACAGAGTTAGCATGAAACACTGAATTTTTGTATCTCCTATGATTGAAGTATGAGTAATTGCACATATAATTGAACTGCCAGATATAATTTCTCTGATTAGGAATGTACAGATTTCAGTTTGGTTTTCTAGCTTGAAACTGATCTAGCATCATAGATTTGTAGGTTAATATGATCTATTGAGATAGATTTCCATTGGTCTCTTTGTGCAAAATAAAGTCAAGCAATTCACAAACACTTAATTCTATTAAAGATTAATTCCATTACATTGTTGTCACATTTCTGAAGTGATACATGTGACAGCAATGAGCCAGACTCATGCCTGGGACACACTGCATTGTACAGGCCTCATCTTTGAGGGCAGATTTTTTAGATAGAATTTTTTTCTGGATGTGGGCTACAACCACACAAAAGCACATATGATTTCAGGAAACTGGAACCAAAGTATGCAGTATTAAACTGCCAGGATGTCTGACTGCACATTAAAACTGTCAGCAAGCTATGGAAATGTTGAAAAAGACAGTAACAAAATCACTGTTTGCATTCTCGTGAACCTGAACCCATCTTTAGTGACTGCATCAATCTCAGCCTCTAGTTCTGGTGCAGAATTCATGACTTAAAGGCTTTTTGTTCAAAGTCATAATTTTCATCATTCACAGATGGCTTGTTCAGACCCTGTTTCATGAGACACAGCAGAGGAAAGCTCAGGGTATTTGGTACAGCACTCACATCAGCCCAGATCTCTCCAGGGGCACCCAGGGGATGTCAAAGACATTGACAAGAAAGAACCCCAAAATCCAGAAATTAGGTACCCAGTGCAACATAGGGCTTAGTTATCTTTAGTATCTTAAACTCCACAGGCTGAGAAGAAAAATAATATATTAGAAAAAATTCCCTTTTTAAATCCTACTTCTAATGGAGAAATCACAAGGCAAAAGAGTGGAGGAAGAGTCATTGCAGCTTTTAAGTTAAACTAGAAAATGAGTAAAAACTGGCTTGTCATAACAAACAGTAAAACTTTCCAGTGCAGTTCAGACCTGTTTGAAAGACTGAGATGTTACTGAAATTGGAAATACCAATTTTGCTGGACAGAAGTGTAATAAAATACAAGTTTTTTTCCAGAACACATATATTCTTTTAAGTACAACCAATATAAGAAGTGTATAAACTCTGAAAAGGATACTTGCAAGATAGGTTTAATTAACCGAATATGCTTCCAATCCATCAACTAAATGGTTCAAATATTTTCAGTATGCTAAATGTAAATAAGTGAGGCAAAGTTCATAAATTCAACATATTGCATTGTTGTCTGTGAAATTGTACAGATTTTCCAATTGGAGATTTGAAAATACAGCAATGTAATTTCTTTAATAAATCTGTTTATTAATTTTTGATGCATGTAAATACACAAAAGTCATAAATATGAAAAAATAGCACAAAAAGAGAATAATGCTGAAGAAAATGCAAATTATATCTGTTCATAATACCAACAATAATCTGCATTTCTAGAACACTTTCCATTTTGTTGTCTCCAAACATGCTACAGATATTAACTAGTTGCAAGTCTTCTGCAAGAAGAGGAAGATTTAGCGTCTCTGTTTAAACTGGCTTCAATTTTTTAAGTGCCAGATAATTTAAGGATACATTTTTGGAGAAGTGGGTGACTAAAGGAGGAATGAACTACCCATACAAAATTCTGATCAATAATAAAAATGCTTCTTTTTATCATTGATTTCCTTAAAGATCTCCTGGGTCTTTGGGAATAGAGGAGAATTTCATCTAGAGTGTGTGTCGGGAGAAGAATATAGTTGAAGGCTACTAATTTTCAGTCTCATGTTGTACCCACCAAATCATCCTGTCCAGCTCACAGCACGACACTGTAGCTTGAGGACATCAACTGTTTGCAGTTGCAATCACTCTGCTGTTTGTAGTAGAGCTACTTGCTCAAGGAAACTCTTTTTGCAATAGCTATTGAGACAGCCTCCTTCTGCTGCCACAAATGAGACACATCATCCTCCTCCTGTCTTTTTTAGATTCTATAGAAGTTTGTCAGGTCTTCTTCATTTTCGTCTATAACCCTATATTGAAAGGAACATGAATAACTAAATGATAATATTCTCTATATGTCTTGAAAGGGACATAGAGTCTGATAAAACTTCCTCGCTGTGTTTGTCTGGACAACAATGGCAATTTGAAATATCAATATAATTACTTCAATAAGCACATTAACAGAGAGAAATTTATTTTAAGAAATAAAATAATAATTTAAAAATAAAACAGAAAAAAAGAAAATGAAAATAGGAGGTATGCCCTACTCAGTGTGTTGAATTTTTATCTACTAGTCCTGTACTACATCAATAGACATGACAGAAAATTTTTCCAGCAGTTATTTCAAGACTATGTAACCCAAATCCATATTATGATGTTGGGGAAATGTCCTGGTTTCAAGAAATTAAACGAGCCTTAATCATTTCAATTCACCAGTCTCTTATGATTTGTTCATATGATTTCACTAAGTAGTTTGATACGTTGTTTAAGAATATTCTGTTAAATAAGTAACATTTACAAGAATTTCTCTCCATCCCTGCAGGGATAATAGAACATTATAACAGTTCCCTCACAGAGAAAGCTCTCAACTTTTAGCTCCTTTTTTGTTAAATCTAAAAATCAACTTCCTTTCTAGCAGCACTGACAAATCTATTCACAGTAGATCAAACAAAAGGGTGGAAAATGAAGTGGAAAAAGTCAGGGAGATTGGTAATGCTACAGAGGACAATAAAATCTCCAGAAAAAGACCTGGAGTTGGAAACCTCTGTACAGGCTGTTTCACAACAACTTGCCAGGATGATGACACTTTTATAGATAATTTTGGGGTTTGTGCTGAGTTTTTATGTACCTTCTGCAATGCCCAGGGATGATGGGAGCTCTGCAGGAAGCCAGTATATGATATGCAGACAGGGGTTCTGGTGTCTTCTCCTTTACCTGCTCTCCTTTGCTTGGCTCAATCAAAGTACGTAATATTTCTTAAAAGCCATAACCTTTCCCAAACTTATTTTGGAGGAAAGATAATGGATCACAGAGGATGTGAATATCGCAGAAGAGCCCCTTCCAGTCCCAATACCTACATGCCCATGCATAAAAATCATCTTGGCGTTGACTGATGATTTCTTCTAAATATGACAGATCACGAATTTCTAGCTCATTTGTTTCTTTCTCTTTCATAGAAGATCTGATTATCGGCTATGAAATTTACCTAAATAAAGATTGTGTGTGGAGCAGATTTTACGCCTTTAATTACAAAGAAGAGTTAGTTAACGTTGCTGTACCAGCCTTCCCCTCTGCTGCACGCTGATTCCACGCAGTCCTTTCAGAAAAAGGAGTGCCTACAAAATGGAACTGCAACAAGGAAGGCAAAGCTGGGAGGGAATCTGTTGTAAATGCCTAGCCTAGGTGCGTCTGTGAAGGTTTTCTGGCAGGAATTTGAGCTTGCAGAGTCCTCAGTTCAAGTGTGCTTGTTGGGAGATCCTGATTGCAAGCCTCGGTTTTTAGAAGGTGAGCGGGTGGTTCATAATTTGGGGAGAAGAGGGTGCTGAGTTGCTTTGCCGTCAAGCCTTCTGACTGCAACGGTGGCAGGTCTGGCTTCAGTTCTGAGAAGAGAGAGGGGTTTTTGCCAAATTTTCTAACCCAAGTACCTGCATTGTTACATGCTTAGCTCTGACATGCAAATACTGACGCTCATACATATGTATGAATATGTCAGTGTCGGTCTTCAGCCGTGGATAGCTGTATGCTTGACTGGCATGTGTGTTGCTGATTACTTGATTCTTGGATTCCAATGATTTTTTGAGACAGCTGAAACCCCAATTTTTTGCATTTTGTTTATTTAGTGAAATAGCAAAAAAAAAAAAAAAGGAAGAGAAGGCGAAGGTTGATTTAAGTTTGGAGGTTTGTTTTTTTCAAGGTTTTTTTTTTTTTTTTCCTTTGGCTTTGGTGTTTTCTCTTAAGCTGTGTTTCAGCTTGCAGCAAGTGGTTGGCCACCCCTACCCTTCTGGTTCCTTGCTTTCTTTTACACTCTTCCAGAACATGTTTCATGCCTTCCCTCTTTCTTGTTTAGACTAAATTAGCCAATGAACAACCTGACCCAGCTGCTTAGCTGTTCCCTGATCTGCATTTTACTTCTTAATGAGCTCAGAGTGACAAGCTATTTAGGCTGCTTGTTCCAGCATCAGCTCTGACTCCATCTGTAACTTTAGTGCCACTTCTTTGTCAGCAATGCCAATTACAAATGTGTGCCTTTCTAATTTACAGCACTCTAGTTATAACGCCCACGCTGTGCTCCGTGTGTTCTCTCTTTGCTTCTACTGTTTGTAGTCACCTGAGCAGACCTTCAGATTGTCAGAGCAAGGGTCTGCTACATGGCTGGCATTGATCAGCTATCTATAGCACCATATACAATTTGGCACTGCATAGATCGTTTGCTCCCTTTCATCTGCCCTGAATTTGGAAAGCTCTGTCGGTTCACACGGGGTTCTACAAACCTGTCTGTGCGTTGATCCTTCTGTGAACTGGCAATCCTGGAGCAAATGTGTTCCCTTGCATATGATACTGCAATATGGGAAAAAGAATTACTTACTATGCATCTGTAGGGCTATATTATATTTTTCTTGGCCTCCTCTGCGTTCATCTGCAGAAAAATCTAAAATATGTTCCTCTTTTGCCTGTGAGCAATAGCTAGTACTTGATCCATTCCTTTGTGTGTATTGTTAAAAACGCAGAACATCCTCAAGTCCCTGCTCAGGCAAATACAATATCAGTAAGCAGTCTCCATTTCCCCTGGTTTATAACATGGTTTACTGAGTAGCTGAAAATTGATCTGCTCTTTTCTGTTGCTGCTGCTGCTGCTGGGTGTCCATTGCCTGTTGACCAGTTGGTCTTCTGAAGAGTATGACTCTCACCTAGAAAAATGTTTCAGGGAGCACTAAAGCAAGCAATCTCTTTGGCTTCTTAGATTCTCAGACAGACAGTTCCTCAGATTTAATAGCAGGTGTATTTTAAATTAATTAAAAGATATAACTTCTTCACATTATTCATAATCCACTTTTTGGTTTTAATTTCATCACAATTCTGTTGCTGTTCCAATTGGTGGCTGGATGTGAAAAGACCATTATTATCTCTAGCGATGCCAGATTATATGAGAACACAATCTTAGACTGTCTGATTTCATCTGAAGTTTCACTATGAGTGCCTTTTCCACTAAATTTTTCGCTTCCTCTTTGCACTATTTCTTAGTAACTGTGGAATACCCTCAATTATTGTAAGCAGAGAGGAATGATGGAAATCCTAAGAAAAGCATCAGGTGGGACTTGGTGCATATCTGTTAAGGTAGGACACCAATGTTCCAGTAGTTACCAGGCTACATTTCTTTCATCAGATCCCATGTGGTGCTTTCAGCTGAAATGAGTGTGCATCAGCCAAGGTATTCCTGAAATGATTAAGCCCTTTATCTCCCATTGACAGTGGAAGTAGAATTTGGTTTGATGTGCAGAGCAAAGAAGCAGGAGTGACCAACATTTAGCGTCTATTTCTACATTATTATTTTGTCTTCAGGGAAAAAAAAAAGAGATAAAATTGTTACTCACAGGGTAAAAGTGTTAAAAGACGTGTGTTGCACTCACATACATAACAGTCAGAAACTGTAAACCAGAAAATCTTGTGTTAGAAAGTTTAGATTTTGAGTCTGTAAAACTATACATGTAGGTTGCTGAGTTCAAATGGCCCCAAAAACAAGGCTGTGTATGGATTGATTTTGAACCATTTATGATCTGTCTCTAATAACTCTTCCATTATTAGAATATTTATTCAGTTTTTCAGGGGAACAAAACAATAATGAACAAGCTGCTCAGCATTTAGATTTTCCTGAACAGCTGATTACTAGATTATGCAGTTTGTTTAGATTATTAAAAACGGTACCAAATTTTCAAATTTTATCAGAAATTCTACTTCAAACGTTTTAGTAAAGGGTAAATACCATTGGGAAAAATCACAAAGGCTAACATATACTGAGAGCATGGTGGAGATCTGAATATCACATCTCATTTTTAATATTAAACAAGCATAGAAAACGTAAGTGATGTTGGTGGCCAAACCTATGACCTTTATTTTTCATACTGAAGGATTCAGTTTGTTTATCCCTTTTTTGAAGATTCCTCAATAAAAGACCAGAAAAGCTGTGAAAATCATCATCATAATTCGAAAATAATACCATTAGAATTGGTAGGTTTGTCTCAGGAAATGAGATTTGCTTTTATTTTCCTGTTTTGAGTATCTCAAGTTTTTCTGAAAGGGAAGAATTACAAAGGTTTTAGTCTACTTTCCACAAGAAAGATTTTGTTGATGTCTATAACTTCTTTGAAATTCTACTCATATATAAGAAGGATTCTGTCCTGTAAGAAGATCCTGTCTTTATCTTTTTTTTAAGTCTATTACTAGTAAGAATTAAAGAATTTATTTTTGATTCATTATTTTAGCTGCAATAAGGAGATGTGATTCTGATCACAGTGACTCTTTGCTACTTCTCCTACTTTTCCTCTGTCTCTCCATGCCTTTTTGGGAAACGTGCTCTGGGGACTGCCAGAGGAATGGGTGTAGAGGTCTATGGATCATGTTGTGGCCTGACTATTCATCAGACAGTACAACGACTATGGGGCACGTTTGCCAGCTAGCACAATTTAGGGCAGTCCTGAGGCTGCTCAAAACAGCACTGGGGATGAACGGTCCCAAGAAGGACCCAGGAACTGGGACTGTCTCTGCCACCACTTTTCACTACTGCAGTGAGAGTACTTTAGCCAAGGCAGGAAAATCTGACAAGTGAAAAAATCTGGAGTGTTATAAATGTGTTATTTTTAAATAGTCATTTGTAAAATGTATGGGATCAAGGTTTCCTTATTAATTTCTGCTGATATTACATCAGCTGCAGAGCTATTTTGTTAAAATGGGTCATTCTTTCCCAACTTTTTCCTTTTCCTTTTTCTTTTTTTTTTTTTTTTTTTTGTTGTAGATATTTTTTTTTTTTCACGTGGGCTAAAATTAATAAATTACTACATTTTAAGTTCAAAAATCTGTGTGACAATATTTTAGTTTTACTTCCTGTATTACGTAAGTCATTGAACTTCCTCTTGTAATTTCTGCATTGAACCTTATAACGTGCAGCTGAGCTAGAACATACCTTTTAAAAAACTATCCAATATTGATTTAAGGACTCCCACTGAAAGAGAATCAACTATGCCCCTCAGTAATTTACTCCAGTGATTAATTACCCTCAGTATTACTATTGTGCATCTTATTTTCAATATCTCTCTTTTTTAATCCAACATTTTCAGTGGGAAAGATAGGAGACTTTTTGCACTGTTCTATGGAGAACTGCTCAGCACTAATCTATATGAAGCAAACATATTGTTACTCCCTTATTACTCCCTTCCAGATGTAACAATTCATCAATAACCTTATGAAGCTCATTGAGTACTACAGACATATCTTGAAACAGGGGCTCAAGTATGATATAAGCCCATATCCTTACCTCCCAATGAATGCCAGAGAAGTACTTGCTTATATATGGGGTCTGGAGAGTGAGCTGTTGTCTGCATCAGGGGGACTAAGGCTGCAGGTACACTTACTCCCTGGCCTGTATTAAGTAACCTCAATGAGGGAGAGGTTAAGTCCTTCTCCTAAGTGCAAGTCTGAAAATAACGTGATTATACTGGTTAGTTTGCAGGCAACAGAGTTTTTCAGGTAACGATTTTTCCTATATTTTCATAGAAGCTAGCCTGGTGATGGAGATGACTGGAGGGTATCAGCCTCTCCCCTTAATTATGAAGCATAATTGCTAAAAGGAAATCAAAACTTTTGCTTATTTACAGGTTAAATTGATGCTGCAGGAGCAGCCATTGGTTAAGAATTGGTTGCATCGCCTTTAGCGCAGGCTAAAGTCTCTTTTTCGCAAATTAAACAGTACCTTTGGTTACATTTTTCTCTTCATTTCTTCATCTCCAAATGTGCTTTAGTCCTAACCTAGAGGGACCACCTGTGAGTGAGAGGGTAGTTTAGTCTCCATGCTTATTCACTCCTTGGTCTCTCTGCTGAGACTGTCAAGCCAAGAATGCCAATTAGTTCAGCATTAACAAGCCCCTTTATGTGTTCTATTGGGCCTAAGAATTGACAGCTTCAATTCTGAATTTCCTTGGTTATGTGGATTTATGTTAAATTCTTGTTTCTCATGAAAATGCTCTCAAGCCTCTAGTTGGGCTGTAACTAATTGTTTCAGAATTAAAAGTGGGTGCAAATGAAAATCTGGTCAGGTTACCCTTGGACTTGGATACACTATCAAAGCTAATCTGTACAGATCTTGCTTAACTGTGTTTCCAGTGCTCTTCTGAAATAATTTTTTTTTTTTGTCTAAAACTGTGAAAGGTCTTAGTTTTATACTGATGGACATGCATGTGTCTGATCCATGAGCAAAGAGTGAGGCTTGAAGCAAGCCCTGTTCAGAAACAAATTTTGAAAATGAAAAGAATTTTTAATCCATGCCCTATATAAACTGCCTTGTACATTTGGTTCAATGTTAGCCCATGCCTGCAAAAGTATTGCAAGTGCTGACTACTTATGGGCTACATAGGGTCGTTGTGCTTTCTTCTGTGCTACCCCACATGCTTAGGAAGAGGTATGGGTAAACTCCAGAAAAACCACGCTACCTCACTTTTAGTATTCAGCACACCCTCTTAAAAGCCTCCATCATGGGAATTGCAAAGTAAAAGAAGAAAAAGAAAAAAAATGTCAGTGATTAGGCTACTGTATTGCTGAGATCACAGCATGTCCCAGGATCCTGTATTTTCTCATTGATTCCCTGTGCCAAGCCCTTCCACTGAGTTCTTTTACTAGATGTAACAGGAGTGAAATTTTTGTTTGCATAGGTTCTGACCCCTCCTGATGTAAAAGTTTATGGCATAGATCCCCATGCTTCACAGTAACACCAGTGTGCAAAAGTCTATAAGCACCTGCAAAAAAAAAAAAAAAAAGGCAAAATCAGAGAGATTGTTTCTAACTCTGCTTTTCCATTGACTGTACAACAGTAGTCAGCATGCCTGAAAAATGTCTCCATGCATGTTGTTTATAGCTCTGTTGCATTAGTCAGCTTCCTTTAATAAATCAGATACAAGTTGTGACATGTTGTTAATTCGATCACTAATAACCTGCCCAAATTGCAAATCTATGTCAGCAGGTTGGTGTTGATTAAGTCATAGTCACTACTAACATATTGTTTTAAATGACTGATAAATTTTATTTGCTGCAGTGATAGACTGCCTGCTCTGCTGTGTTTGGTTGAGGGCTTGTGGGAGATTTTTTTTGTGGTTTTTTTTGGTTTTTTTGTTTTTTTTTTTTTTTTGTCTCCTTGTAAGCTTAGAAAAATGACACAAATGGCCCTGAGGTGGTCCTCTATAGGCCTTTCTCTTCCGCGGTTTGCTGCAAAGAGAGCTGGTAGCCACTAGAGGGGAGGAGACTGCCGGCTTTACTGAGCGCTCCACGCTACAGCTTGAAGGTGCAGAGGCTGTCATCAGACTGGTTGCCCAACGAAATGGTTTAAAATATGTCATGAAGGTTAGTAAAAAAATAAAAATAAAATGTTTTTCCCTCATGCCCCCACTTCCCTTGATGCGTTTGAAATATTAATTGCTCAGCACATTGGCTCTCTTCGGAGGGTTACTATCTCAGGTGATAGCTGGGGGAGGGAAAAAAGCCTACGGTAGCAAACATTTAAAATGTTACATCTGAAGGTAATGTGTTAAATCTTTCAAAGCAAATGTTTAATTTTCTATGCAAGGATGCTGGAAAATAAGGGTGTAGTCTAGGAATAACAATCATTTATTTCCTATGTGAAATGAGAAGTTTTGATTTTATGTGTTCGAAGTTTCCAACCATTCTGTCCATTCCCCTCTTCCCTCCCTCCCCCCGAACTATTGGTGCTGAAGAAATGTCTAAACTACTAGAAAACTTAAGTATCATTCTACAAACTTTTTGAAACATATTGTCTGTGTTATATCTAACCAAATCTAAGCCAGAATAACAGAAATTCTCATTTTATCCTCTCTAGATGGATAAATATATATTTATTTCTTTATATATACAGTTGACCTTTTTATTTTATTTTATAAAACAGAGTAAAATTCTTGGTATTGTTAAAGAGCTATAATGTAGAACTGTAGCTTGTTACACTTACTCTCCTGAGTGTAATTGCACTAAGATCATTCAGTTTCCATTTGGAAAGCCAGTGGCAATTACTGGAATACAATGTATCATGCATTTGCTCACTGGATATAAAACGTATATACTAATTCGCAATAAAATGTAACAGCTGTCAGTGCATTTTCTGCTCTGTTACTTCAATAAATTGGAACTCTGACTAGAAAATGGGAATATTGCATTTTTACACACTCCGTAATGTGTTTGCTTTTTGCAAATACAATTTATTTTTTTCATGACAAAAATTGTGGTTTGTTATTACTGCTAGTGGATAAATATTCTTATATCAGAATGAATTACACATGGTATCTGTAAAGAAGTAGTAATATTTTCTGCTTTTTATTGTAGCCTGTCTCCAGTAAACAAAATGCACTTAACCTACTTCTGTCATATATTTGGTAATTTTTTTATTTTATTTTTTTTTTAGCATTGCAATGGTTGAGGGATGGCAGGAGTCTATTTTACCCTACCTTTTCAAATATTTAGGTAACTGGTTAACATTTTATAGGAGACTGTTATTTCTCTTTTAGATTTATTTTTATTTTTATAAACATATATAGAGATAAATAGTTCTGGAAGACAGTTATTAACCATGACTCCTCACATTATGAACTAGTGCATCTGAGTTTTATTTAACATAAAATGCCTGCACATTTGTGTAATTTTGTTACTTGAGGTCAGACTTTTCACAGATAATTAGCCTTTTACACACTGTGAAATCAACCTGCATTGGTTATTTGGCTAGACTCTTTGCTTCTGTTCTTTATTTCCCAGAAGGTTAACGTGCTGAAAATCTAGCTGCAAGCACATAGTACTGTCTCTTTGTGTTGCTAATTATCCCGTTGCATAATTATTAATATCAGGAGCAGGAAGAGGAAACAAGCACACCAAATAGTCATGAATGCTAGTGTTCTGGCAGGAAGCTAGTCCTGCATTAATAAAATGTGCCTGTGCCAATATCACAGAAGATAGGAGCGTTCCTTGTTAAGGATCATTTATTAACTGAGATCATCTTTTAGTTCGCCTTGGGGTAATGACTAATGTCAATGGCAAATTTCACAGTTGTCTAGAGAAATGAATTAAATTTGTAATAAAAAGCCCTTCGGCTTGTTGTACATGTTCATTTATTGGAGTAGTTGAACTAGGAGAACTGTAAGGCAACCAAGAACATTGGCTTAATTTTCCTTACATATAATAGTGACCTTTAGCTTCATATTGAAAAAGTTACCTATTATAGACTGGTAAATTAAATGAGAAGTTCCTCTAATGCAAAATAAACTAAGTGACTGAGCTAAGTTAAACGGCCCTTGAGCTTATGAGGGTTTTGGCAGAAACAAATTCTTTTTTTTTTGCTACATCTGTTCGGCATCAGCCTTCTGAAGGTGGTTTGGTATCTAATCAGTCAGATAAAACATTGCAAAGTGGGATGCTAAGATGTAGTTAGAAACCCATCCTATGGGATACCAGGATGATTACAAACTTGGGATAGTACAGTGATATTTTTCACGTGGAAAGTGTGGTTTTGTTTGAAAACTTTCAAATTTTCTTTATATGTCTTCTTTTATATAAAGTCAAAGCTACCTGCATCCATTACTAGAAAGGGTGTGTTGGGGTTTGCTTTTTTTTTTTAATTTATGTGTGCATTAAAAAACAGAAGAAAGTCTTAAAATATTGTCACTGAAGAGAATAAATATGAAATTTACAGGAAAATATCAAAATGTAAAGAGAAATGGCATGCATCACAGAACAGATTGAATGAGAACAAAGTAGTTCTCTGTTCCTAGGTCAAAGGACAAGAGAGTTTTTGATATTGGGGTATATATATTTTAGTTTTAGGAAAGATAAGCCTGGTCCAACCACCAATTTAAAGCAGACTCTATCTAACGGTTAGTGTGGTGTGTTTCTCTCTTTCAAAGAGACACAAGACAAGACAAAACACAAAAAAAGAGTGGGGGAAATCCCAATAGACAACAAGAGAAAAATATTGTAGCTGTTGAAAGAAAATGGAGGTGGGAATACATTTACTTTGCCATCAAGACCTTGTAAGGTTCAGGATGTGCTTTTATGGTGACTCCCCAAAATCATACTGCCGTGCTTGGAAAATGGTCAAAATCAATACAAGAGTGCTGTCTTACTCTGCATGTTTGTCAAAGTTCATGACAATGTTTTCAAAATCCCTTTTCTGTTTGTATAAATTTTCATTTAATTCTGCGTAGTAGGTGCTTTTGTGTGTTCTGGTGCTGGAATCCTGTGGTTTTTTCCATCAAATTTAATATGACAATCATCTAACTTATTTACTCTGAAGGTTCCTGAAGTTTTAAAAGTTTTGTAGATATGCAATTTTCTTTCTGCTCTATGCAACAACATAAAATAACTCTTGGAAGTCTGGTGATTTTAATGGATACTTTCCCCATAAAATAATATTTAAAATATAGTTCTGTGTGAATTAAAGGATGTTCTTACTATAACTGATGAGGCTGAGTAAAAATTTGGAGTGGCTAATAAAATAATGAAAATACAACTGTCAATAGGAATTCTTGATGGCTCCCAGTGCAAACCATAGGTAGTTGACAGAGATCCAGACATGAGAAGTTTTTACAGAATTTTGGCAACTCTTGACTACAATACTGTTGTGTGACCAAGTCAAGAGTGAATTATTTCAAATGTAAAATTAGGCTGTGGGGGAAAGGTTATAGTCAAGTGTAATACCCAGAGATTGTAATACATCCACAGGGAGTCAGTGTTGCCGGGGATCTTTTTTGCACCAGTCAGTTAATGGACCCAAACTAGGGAGGCAGAAAATAGGGAGTTAAATGCAGAGGTACAAAGCTGCTAATGGTTACTGTTTATTTTTTCTGACAGAGAAGGTCAACTTTAATTTTGTATCTGTCACATGCCTGAATTCTAATGTATCATGTTAGCAGCTTTTAAGAATATTCCGGAGATGGTTACCGGAAGATAATGCAGAAATGAAGCATGGTGGCATTCGTCAGTGGGGAGGGAAAGCGCAGGATTACATTGTCCTTCGGTGTAAATCATTGCTAAGTTTAGTGGGACAGCTATCTTGCTTTAAAGTCCAGACTAATATTCATTGCACAGACAGGATGATACCTAATTGAAGAAAAATTGTCATCTACATGGCTCTGAGTAAAGTCTAAAAGTTTATCCTTTATTCCATTTTGAAATCCAGAAAAAATACTTGAGAATATCTTTTTATTATGCCGTAAAAAAGGGTTTTGTTCAGCCACATGTAGTGAAATTGCATTTTCTCACTAGCAGGAATGTACAGTAGCAGGAGACTTTAATTTCAAAAAGGCTCCTCTAAAATCCAGCCATTGAAAGTTGTGAATATGGTAAGCAAGCCCTGTGTTTTTAAAATAAATATTCTAATGCCTGTTCAGAATGTGGGCATGGGCGTGTATAAAAAGTGTGGTTTACATAAAGTTTTCAGTATGTTGACTTAAGTGGTTTTTGTTTGTTTTTTAAGGAAAGAAGAAAAAAGTGTAATCAAAGCTAAAACTTGATCTGAGTGACAAAAAAATTCTAATTTTGGAGTTGATAAAGACAGTGATCATACACAGGTACTTCTAAATTTCAATATGCAGTTCAATGAAGAAAACTAAGAATTTTTTATATGTAAGGAAAAGGAGAGTAACTCTATATATAGTTTTTTTCCACAACTTTTTTTCTTTTCTAGGTGGTGCGTGACCAATAATATAAAACTTTTTTAAAAACTCAATGAAACAAATGTCCTTGCAGTCAGAAATATGAAAGTGTATAATTATTGTACAATTAAATGAAATGATTGAATATATATTTTCCTAAAATTCAAGTGCTGTCATCAGCATTTACAAAATTAATACCTGGAGTACCTGAAGCATATATCAAAATGTTTCAGAAATTTTGGTGTGAGGGAATATCTGAAATTTGGGCTATCATTAAACAAGTCAGCCAAATATGGATTTAAGTGGCTAAGTTTCAAAGTGCTGGCTCTCTTTTTGGCTTTTTGTATTGTTTTATTCTCTTTTTGCAATTCTATTAGCCCTTCAGGAAAAGATCTTTCATCTCTGCTCTGTTTACTTAAACTAAATTTTGTATTTTCTACCAAGAGGCATATTCTATTCTTGATTTGTTTGGGTTTTAATATTTTTTCCACCTTTGTGAGCTGTAGTATTTACTTTTCACAGCCTTAGCTGACCAAGAAATACAGGAACATGGGAGAAATAAAGCAGATATGGGTGGGGTTCTCTGAAACAGATTCATTTTCTCTCTGTGCGTTTCTATGCTGTGGAACAGACTTTATGCTTATTCACACAGAGGGAGTTTAGAAATGTTTTTAGAAAATGCAGATGTGTAAAGCATTCTTAATAAGGATGGGAAAAGAGTTTGCACTCCCCTTTTAACCACTCTCTCACCTCAGCCCTTTTCAGCATGTAACCTTATTCTCTGTGGGATTACTTGGATGAAAACCAATTAGAGAACTGCTCACACAATATAAATGCATACAGATTAGTACAGATTGAACGGTACCAATGCCAACTAATCATACAGTATATAAAGTCCTAAACAATATAGATATTAAGGAATGATGGGGAAATGGACTCATATTGTTATAAAACTGAGCACAAAATGGAAGCAGCATAAAACTGTTTATTTAAATAATAAATAAAGTATAGGTTTTCTTTTGCTTCCTCCTTTTTTTTTTTCTCTTTGTGGCAATCTGCCCATAGACAAAACTAAGTATACCAAAGAAAAGTCAGCCTACATGTTTTCCTGGGTATTCCCCATGCCTTCATGGCAATGTTACTTTATTGCTGCTGTTTTTCGTCCTTTAACTGTCCGTTCCCTCAATAACCTCGAATGCAGAGCTTATTCTCCAGCTGGGATGAGAATGAGAAAATGGTCTCCTCTGAGGTGGATGCTGATGCCACTAAAAAGGTGTCTGGGAGGGACAAATAGAGACTGTGAATATAACTGAGTTATTTTAATGCATGGCCCCCAAGGACTGTGTGACCTGAAGGGTTTGTTTTGCTGAGGGAAGCCTGCAAGAGGACAACTGCAGAACCATGAGATCAGCCATTGTTTCCTTCTGCGTTGGTGTTGTCAATTCCTGACATTCCAGGGAGGATATTTTGAGGAAAATACAGTACTTTTTTCTCTTCACAACTGTTGCCCAGCTATGGAAATGGAATGATAAAAAAATGCAAGTCTCCTTCAGGTTTCATGCTGTCTTCATACTACAATGTCTGTTCTGATATGCCTACAGCTTTGGTCATTTGTTTTTCCTTTACTTTTTTCGTGCTTTTTTATGTTGGTATAAATAGGAAAATGTTTTCACGATTAAACTCTAGGCTTTCTGATGAGCAGTACGTTCTTCCTACCTCCTTCTTCTGAGGTTTCTTTGTTATATATAATCATGGTGAAACCTTCTGACTTTTTAAAGTAACATCATAGACAATTACCATTCTGTTCCTAATTAGAGCCATGTGAGGTACCTGTTATTTACTTTAATATTGAAAAACTTTTTAATCCTTGAAAAACATTTTGGCAACAGTCTTGAAATAATATGCCAGAATTTTAAGTGTCCTGTGTCGTATCTTCTCCTGGGCATTTGTCTGACTTATCTCTTTGCTGCTGAACTGAGTTGTTCACTTACTATTGTACTGAAAGTGATAGTAAGAAGTCTATCTAGATATAGCTACAAATCAAAAGAAACACACATAAAAGAACTGAGTCATACTCAGTTTGGAAAAAACACCCCTTAACATAACTAAAGGAAATGGAATAGTTTACAGGAGAGATTGGTGTGTACATTGGTCTTCTCCAGAACAGCTGTCATTTTTAGACCAGCAGTGATTATGCATTGAGTTTTACTCTGAAAGTGTTTACTATAGCATTCAGGAAAAAAAAGGCTAATTACTGTAGTCACTCTCTGTACTATATAGTGTCTGCTTTTCTCTAGCTTCAAAGAAGAGAAAAAAGAAATCTTTCCTACCATGGTTGTTACATAATTTTAGCTGGATTTTTGTGCTCAACTTTTGATAGAGTTGTGCAGGAACTCAAATGCCTGCATCCATTAAGCTCTCACTGCTCAGTTCTGTAGCTGCAATTCAGAGCCAAATCCTGACTGTATACTCAGATATTAATTATGTCCTAAAAGGAGTATTGGATTGGCCCTTGTGCATGTGACACCTTCATCAGATGATGTCTAAGTGCCATAACTTCCTTAGCTGGAGTAGTCTAATAATGGTTTCGGCATCATGAAAGAAAGTAATTTTAGAAGTGGTAGAGAGAGAGCAAGAGCTAGTGGAGAGCATAGTACCTGAGCAGCGTGACTTCTTAGTGATACAGAGCAGGAGAGGGCAGCAGGGGCCTAATGTCTCACACCAGTTCATGTAATCCACCCTTCCCTTCATGGTTTGCTCAGGCTTTGGGGACTTCACTGATTGCTGCTTTGGTGGAACTTTGCATTTCAGACTTCAAATGAAAATACACATGAGCAAATATGACTGTTATGTTGGAGCTTCCGGATTTTGCCTGGCGATGGGATCACTGGGGTTATTCATGTCAAGTCTCAGTGAATTTGAAGGAATACTGACCTTTTCCAAGAAAAATTCAGACCTGATCATTTGAACTTTTACAGGGAGTAATTTTTTATCATTAATATGAAAAATTTCTCCAATTTTCTAGAATGAGATTTATTTTTTCTCAAATGCCTTTCATTGCCATTGCCTTAATATTGCCCAGCTCCTTGGTCCTGCTGCAGGAAGGAGCCAGCTCTCTCCATTGCATTGCTATGGAGTGAAAAACCCTGACCCTCCTCAAAAGGCAAAAATGTGCCTCTTCAGATCATCTGAATGTTTAAGCCATATTAGGAAAATTATTACTTACCATAATAACCAACACTGAAGACTAAACTTTTCATTTAGAGCACTTTGCCACATCACCTATCACTCCAACTTAAAGTAAGCATAATTTGAAAGGAATTATTCACTTATAACAAGCAGGACTATGTTATACCATTGGTCACTGAAGACTTATTTCTTATCTGTCACAGATTTGTAAAGGACCAGTCAGGAAAATGAGGTATCATAAGTCTGAAGGGTTTAAAATAGGGAAAAACCTACTAGGTCACCAACTCCTCCCTTCTGCTAGGAGAGATTTGTTACTGACAGTATATTCTAAAGTGGTTTGTCCACTTCAATTTTTAGTGACGCTTGCTGTTGTCTAGAAGTTCTGGCAGAAGAAACAGCATTTTACAGAAAAAAAAAAAAAAATCAGTGGACAAAGACTACTAATATAGGAAATTATATGGAAGTTAGAGGTTTTATGTGAGCTTTCTGAAGTCTCAGAAGGCATCTGTCCAGAAACAGTGAAAAAAGTCTGGGCCAACAGAGAGAAGATGTCCACAGTTCTTGAACATAAACCATAAATGATAGCAGAGCATTGATTTTTTTAATAACAATTTTTATGTTATTCTATAAGAATGTATTGGTAGGAAAAAAATAAGGGATGGAGGGTTGCATTTGAGTGGACAAACGAGAAAATTAGCTGCCAAGGGTAATAGAATCTGTGCAGTACAACACTATTTCTGTTTCAAGCAGAGGATGGTGTGAGAAAGCAGCACACTGCTTACTGATTCATCTCAAGAAAGCATGCTGAATCCTGAAAACCTGCCAGAACTAACAAGATATCATGGGTGAATTCCTGTTCCCAAACAAGTGAGCAAGGATCTTGCCATTGACTTCCTTGGGGTTAGGATTTCACACAGTAGTTGAAATTTCTGTTGTGCGGTGTGGAGCTGAGGGGTCACTCAGACTTCGACTCATGAATATGCATACACAGTGCTGTACTGGAAGTGAAATGTGGGCTTCAGAGAAACAGGGAGAAATCAGTCTGGGATGCTTTCTGTACCATCTCCTGACCGGGTCTCATTTCTACTAGGCTGATACTAATCCCAGACATTCCTTATGAATTTGCATTCCAGAGAACAATAACCTACCTGAAAGACTACATTTTCTCTAATTCCCTTTTAATATCCTGTTCATGTTCCTGAGTGTGTAAGTAATTGATATGTTATTGTTATGCTCAGACTTCAGGGGTATTTTTGAATGCTATCTTCAAGGAAGTGGTATCAGGGCATCATGTGAATTGTGAAGGAAAGGAATGCCATAGCTGACTACCTCCTGTGACCAATAAAGCTCTGTGCCATGCTCTTTCAGATTTCACTCTGTCATTGATACTGTCAGTTCCAGGCTTCCTGCTGGTCATATTTACTATCCTAGGTTGTGGGGGAGGGGAGGCAAAACTGCCCTCCAAATATTAGCGATCTTACTCAGTGGGAATCCTGAAGCTCAGGCTGAAGACCTTGAGTGGATTAGTGGTATATGGCTTAGTAGATGTGATGCTGCATTTTGTACTATTTGGAACATCTGCATGAGCTGGAGCATCTGTATGTGCCTTGGATACTTTTGTAACACTTACAGCAATAATTTTCATTGAGTTCATTCTCATCCCTAGTTTTAATTATTTAGATTTAATATGGAAGGAATTATAAATGTGGCCTCCTAGTCAAATTGTGAAAGATGTTCAGTGTATGTGTTCATGAAAACCCCAAATTTTTATAGACTGTCCACACTCAATACTAGAAAATCTTGACTGAAGAAAAACATACTCTTAGGAACGGTAGAAATAGTGTATTTCTGAGTATAAAATGTTTGGAGCAGTATTGAATCAATCTGATTTTTCTTCATAATTTTCAAAAATGATCCTTGTTTTTCCCTATTATATTCCCCACATCAAAACATAAAAAAATACTGTCCATTTTTATATGTTTCTGGTACCCTGGGAAGAGTTGAACAGAGCATTTTCATATTAGAAAACACAGAAAATGTCTGTCAAAAGACATATTATCCATCAACAACTGACGATAAAGAATTTTTTAAAAAACAATAAATTCTCAGCCAATATTTGTCATTCATGTTAAAATTCTGCTCCCTTTATCCATTTTTCATTTCTATACCAGAAAAAATTTTAGCAGTTTTAGTCATCCATGAACACTCCCCACCCAAAACATAGCACCACTATAGGGAGATCTCTATTCAAAATACCAATTTTGCTATATAAATTACTTTCCTAATAAATTTTGCAGTGGTATAAAGAAAATTAGACCACATTTGTCACTTTTCCTTCCTCAAGGCAACACAGCTTTTTAGATTTGTGAAGTGGACACTGAGGAACAGAATGGCCCTGTAATGTAGTTCACCACTTGCTCATTTTAGGATGGCTTCCTTAAGAGCAGTTTACAGTATAGATATGACCTAGTTCCCTTATGTAGCTGGGCAGTTTTCTACTCTGAAGTCATTAGTGGAATTGGTAGAATAAGAGCTGACTAGATCTTGTTCTTACCGAAGTCTGCTGCTGGAGCTGATAGTCTTGTAAACGTCTGTATTGCAGAAGAAATACTATGGGTGAGTCTGTGTCTGAGGACAGAATGAAAATACAGATAGTAGGATTCAGCTGGCCTTAATTCAAGTCATTGCTCCCAAATGTCCAGTAATGGCCACCTACTGATCCTAGTCCAGCTGGCAGCATGTGCATATAAAAGTCTCCGTGGAGATAAACAGCAATTAAACCACAGAGAGAGTAAGAGAGAGACAGAAAGCAATTGCTGTTGAAGAAGCTAATACTGGGAAATGCCACGAAACCAAGTTTCTACTGCATGTGTAACATTATTTCTTATAGGATTCAAGCTGCATGCACCAAAGTAGAAAACACTGATCGCCTAAGCATATTGGGGGGGGAATAGAGCTGGATATGATTTACACTGTTCAAGGCCACAGTGCCTGTGCTACTGTGATGGAAAGACATATGGTGCTTGCTTGAAGCAAGCAGAATACAAGCAGAGGTCAGTCTTGCACTGGTGAACAGTATCTTGCATGTGGATATACAGTGCTACTGGAATTCAGCAGTGGCTAGCACAGCTTGCTTTTCCATTGTGGACATTGTAGAATTGGGGTTACAAGATGTAACTGTGCTCATCACCGGAGAGGTTACCCTGAAAAATGTATTTGTCTGCAGCAGTGATGGTATAATTTCTGTTATAGGAGCCTTGTGCCTTTGTTAAGAATTTTTGTTTCACCAAAATATGAGTCTTTTAGACACTGCATTCTCATGGTATTTAAAGGAAATAGAGTGGGTTAATACCCAGGAAATTCCTTCCTAGAGAATGGAATTTACTATTTTGGATATTTACATTAATTTTTTTTTTCTATTAAAGTGTCTGTGAAGGAAAAACCATCCTGGAGTGAAATGTTATTTACCTATATAGAGGATTTTTACAGGAATTTTGTTTTCAGGTGCTTTGACTCAGCCAGCCTTTCTGTTGGTTAGCATTTGGATTTTGTTAAAAATCTGTATTTATGTCTCTCTTTCTCATGCACTCTCTAAGTTTAACTCACACAGAGCCAGTAGATGGTAATTTTGTTTCCATCCTCATACAGTAAAAAATAACCTCTTCGCATTAAGATGACTTTGCTTTTTTGCAAAGATGTGGTACGCAGGTCAAAATCAATATGTATCCAAATCCTTTGTGGCAAGAAAAGATGGATAAAATGCTTTGAGACAAAATTTTAAAAACAAACACTGTAATTAGCTTTTATTTAGTCTTTTTTTTTTTAAGACAATGATTTTCATTTCATATGGAAATGTAGATTTCTTCAGAGTAATTTCATGTTCTTTTTGGTTTAAAGCAACTTTTTTCCTTTGATTACTGAAATATGCAGTTCTCTCTATTTAACACGTAATATCAAATCAACATACTTCCCCCTTCCTTTTTTTTGCTGATGACAGTCAGCAGAAATCATGTTCCAAAGTGCCCTGAGAACAAGGACATTGATCTCAAGTGAGACTCTTGTGCCACCTTCCCCTTGTCACTTTCAGCTGTAATTTGTTAAGATACCAGCTCTAAATTATTAAACACTTTATAAGTATAAATAATTCAGCAGTCAACAAATAAAGTGACAGCCCATTAATCAGTTTCTCTTCATGTACATAGGTGGCACGCTGTGGTCTGCGGTGGGGTGTGCTTTCTGCTCCAGTCCGTGTGCTTTGCAGCAGTGCTGCTTCTTCTCACACCAAGAAAAGGTTTGTGTGCATCTTCTAGGTTTGTCATTTGTTTGCACAAGATCCAACAACTTCTTGCTAAACTCCAGGGAGGGTCAGTGGTGAATTGAGGCTTTTATTGTATGAGACCACATTAATATGCACTCTTTCCTTCTGGCCTGGGTTTAAATCTTTCAAGGGCCAGCCCAGCTTGGGAACACCAGAAATCAGACAGTGTGCCTGTAAGTGGGAATACTGCAAACTGACATGATCCAAATGACAGAAGGAACACCTCTTTGCTATTTCAGGCATCACCTGAACAAGGCAAGCAGTGTGTGAATCAGGCTGAAATTCTTGTATGCTGCCCATATAAGGTCAGCAACCATCCCCTCCTCAGGATTTCAGTAAAGTTCTTGTCAAACACAAGCAGCATGTACCAATGAAAGGCTGTTTTCAGAACAGCATTTATTCCAAATCCAAAGTATTATTAGGGTTTTTCAGTACAAAGGTGGCCTATTTCATAGTCCTGAAATTCCACCAAGAAGCCATTGATGGACACAAATATGGCACAAATGTCCTCAGACATTTTTATCCCAATATGTCACAAAAATCTAGGTAAACCTGTGTATGAGGATAATGCACTGTGCTTAGCTGTGATGTTATTTTGGGGAAAAAAAAAAAAAAAAAGAAAAGAAAAATTCTCTGGAAAGTCTTTTTTAAAATGCTGTATGAATTTTTGTGTTTTAAAATCACTGTTTGACAAACATAAATGTAGAGTGAACGCCTTTAAGTCTTCATTTTCAACACCGCAGGTGTTGCAAATTTGGATTGGCAGTAAAAAGTTTCCTCAGGAAGAACGGGAAAATGGTTGTTTAACAGCTTTCCATTCTCATCTTGCATAGAAAGCCTGGGAAATTCTTGTTGTAATGGAGAGACTACAAAGAGGCAACTGAAATGATCCTAAGTCAAGGATCAATCCATCACACATAGGAAAAGATTATGTATGTGTCAATCTCTCTTGCTTTTTGATGCAGAACAAATGGATGTTACCCTTTGTAAATGGTTTATATGAATGCCAGTGCAGCGTTTTAATAGAACAGGCCAAGGACAGGGAGACCTCAGACTTCAGCACAGTCAGGGTTTCTTGCTGGATAAAGCACTAGACTGGAACTCGCAAGACCTAAGTTCTGCTCTCACCAAGCTGTCAGATGACCTTGAGCAAGTCACTTCACCCCTACACAGCACCCGCATAAAACTGTGATAATGATATTGACCTCTTTTGTTACAAAAGTGTGAGGTCTAGTGTTTAAAAGTCCTGCTTAAGAGCAAGTGGTTGTGTCACCCTGCGAGTAGTTGGAACTTGGATGAGACAATTTTTGGACCACATACATGCAAGTGAAGAGATTCTAAATTGCACTGGCGATTTAATTTGCATAAGTGCTTGAAAAGAGAAAAGTGAGCACCTGGGACGAAGCTGGTCTGAATAATATACAGTAAGTAGGTGCAATGGCAGTAAAAAGAAAATAATGTGGTTCAGAAACTGAATATGAGAAATGACAAGTAAAATGGTAGAGGAAAACTTTCACTGAAAGGAATGTGATTCTATGGGGAAGCTGGGTAAATTATACAGATTTTGTAAAAAATAAAACCATTTGGAATTTTTTTTTAGAGAGGGATCATATTAAACCTGTGAAGTTCTCACATGTAAATAGAGATTAGGCTCAGATCTTTGCTGCAGTAGAATGGATGCAGAAATCCATTGCCTGGTGGAGAACTTACTGGGACATGGGAGTGTTTATTGCAAAGTCAGAGCACCACAGAGCTAAGTGAGGGTGAGGGAAACACATATGAGATATTACTTTTCTGACTATTAAAAGATAGTCTCTGGTCAAGGGATCAGGTTTCTGGATAATGAGTGCTTTTAAGGTCTGCAAGGTTAAGATGATGTGGCATCAGCTATATATAAAATGCTAGTGCTGCCACTTGAAGCAGAGCTCAAGGTGAAAGTTAAAACTGTCATGGAACAAGGTGTCTGAAAAAGTTGCAAGGCCAATTGACTGGATCAGCAGTATGGTGGCAGTTAGAAAGACAGGCAAACTGATGATCTGCATCAATCCAAAGGACCTCAATAGCATACTAAAGTGCTTATACTGTTCCCTGCCAACAGTCACTGAAATATTGCCAAATCAAGCGAACACAATAGTCTTTTCAGTCATGGATGCCAGAGATGGCTTCTGGCAAGCAAAACTGGATGCAGCAAACAGTTACTTGACAACTTTCTGGACCCTGTTTGGGTGCTATCAGTGGCTGACAATGCCATACAGAACAGAAATCGCTTGAGGGGGTACCAGCAGAGATTGCACACAGCCCCTGAGGGTTGTCTGCTGCAGATATCAGTGCAGATGACATTGTTTATACTCATGTGGGAGGGCAAGGATTGAGCTATGGCCAACCATGATCATAAATTTTCTCTGGTAGAGACGGGAGACAGCAAGAAAGAACAGTCACGAGCAAGCATAGGCATAGCTGTACCAGCTCAAAACAAAGCTCTCTAACCCCTCTTTCTAGTGGAGGCTGGTGGAGGAAGTCAAGAAGTAAAAAAACATGTCAGGTGCCCAGAGATAACCCCACAAATTTTTTCTACAGAGAAATTTGAGGAGCCAGAGATGGCTGTAGAGCAATACACATCCTTGCATATTATCACTGCCATCTGCAGGGCCATCAGTAGCTTCTGAGAGGCATTATTTCCCCCTGCAAAAGCCCTTTCCCCTCCCTTCCCTTCCCTTCCCTTCCCTTCCCTTCCCTTCCCTTCCCTTCCCATCCCATCCCATCCCATTATCCATGGTTTTGTGAATTCTTTTTTGTCTTGTCTTCTTTTTGTTTAAATTCTGGTTTCTACCAATTTTTCCTTTATGGGAGTCAAGTTTGGTGATTCTAATTTCCACAAACATCCCCAAATTCTTTTGAAACATTCAATTGCCACTTAAATTTCTCCTGTATAGAGGTCATTTTGATGACCAATTTCTTACTACAACTGTTGGAAAAAGCCTCATTATTAGTTTTAGGCTAAAACTAACAGGTTTTAGCCAACTAACAGTTGGGAAGGTATTTATAAAACCTTTTTGGCTTGTCTTAACTTTTAAGTGGACTTTTTTTTTTTTATTTGAACAATGCTTTTAATTTTGTATAATTGAAAAATTAAATAATTTTTGAGTAATTCAATAGAAGACTGTAAGAAAGTATCTTCTTGTCATCTGATAATTCTATAATTACATTATTGACAAAAAATAGCTGTTATTTGTTCATGATAGATTTTATTTAGTTTTTTCTCTTTGTTTGTGCATTTAGTCTTCTACAGATCTTTTATTTTAGTAGACTATATTAATTTTTATTTGTATTTACTACAACATTATGTCTTTAATGTCTTTAAACCATCCACCATCTGTATTTTACTTCTCTAATTTTTAGTCGCCCTCCCACATAATATTAAATACCATTCTAATGAATTTTCAGTGGTTTTTTTGAATTTTCATTTATTGAGTTTGAGCATGTTATGCTCAGTCTTTTACCATAACTATTTAATGTTAAATTTTTGAGCTAAGGCTTGTTTCATAACTAAGTAAAATACAACTTCTGCTGTGGATTCTCTTTCTAGCTGTTTGAAGTTTGACTATCTAAATTGTGTTGTGCCTTGATGCAGCATTTACCCACAAGGTAAACAGGGTTGCCCCATTATTGTGCTTTCTGCTTTGTCATCAATCTCTCTGAGCTTTCCTACCATCTCATTGGCTTTACCACTACCCTGTGTAGAAGATAGTAGAACAGTCTTCCCTATTCCTTTTTTCATTTCGGAATGGAGTTGAAATTCTTCAGGAATCTACTTTATTTATGGGTATAAGGAACTTTTTGTTATTACTTCACTTTAGGATTCTTTAATGCATTGACTTTATTTTATATACATTTCTATTTTTAGATGTTCTTATATTTCTGAATATATATTGTAAGAGAGATAGAAGAAGGTCTTTTTGCTAGGAAGATAACTCTAAACATTAAAGGAAGCTAAAATTTAAATAAGAAAAAACATCTATGAAAAACAATAAAAGGGAAAAGACTCCCAACCCCAAAAAATTTAATGTTGTTTCTGATTATCCTTTAAATAAGTTCTCTCATTTTTGATAGACATACCAGTTTACTTTCTTTTAACCTAAGAAAAAAAAGCCTTACTTAAAATATTCACTGCTGAATTTACGTTGTCATTGTCTTTGGCTTCTGTTGCACATCAAGCCAATCCTTTCAGAGCACTCTTTATGGAGGATCCAGGATGTCTTTCCTGAGTGGTAACCACCAATTCTAAATGCAGAATCACACAGATTGCATTGGCATTTCCCAAATGCATTACCTTATATTTTGCCACTGAAGCCCAGCTGCCACCCTTCTGGCCACTCTTTTTTGTGGGAAGCCTTTGCAGGTCCTCAACATTTGCAGAGTTCAAAAAAAAAAAAAAAAAAAAAGTATGATCTGCAGGTTGGAGATTTTAGTGTTTACACCCTTTTTCAGAACACTGATTATTTACATTGGAAAACAGCAGCACAAGCACCAGTCGATGGGACAGCATCCTACTGTCTTCCATCTAGAAAATTAAAGAACATTTGGCCTATAAAGGTCTATGTTAGGACGTTTTCTTTGTATCCTTTAATCAGCTTTTAATCCATAAAAGATCCCCTCTACCAATCCTGCCACAGTTTAATTTCTTTAATAATCTTTGGTGTCAAGGACTTTTTAAAAATGCAAGTACATCCACATTTCTGCTGACATTGTCAGTGCAGTAGGGTAGCGAGGTAGTATTTTCTTTACAGAAATCAGGCTCTTTCCCTTGTAACGAACTTTTGGGGTTTTGGGGGAGGGGGGAGGTTTTGGGTTGGTTTTTTGTTTTTTGGTTTTTGTTTCGGTTTGGTTTGGTTTGGTTTGTTTTTGTTTTTTTTTTAAGTAGGAATGGAATTCTGCCTTTCCTAGGATCATTTCTTGAGACCTTTTTGAGATGAGAAGAGCATTGGCAATCTGTCAGTCTTCTGCCACAGTGACCTTTCATAATGTAGCTTACAGATTGTGGCCAAAAGTTCTGTAAGTTCAGGTCTAAGTTACTTCAGAGCTCTTGGGTGAAGGCCATGTAGTTCAATGTCTTACTTCTTACATGAAATTGATCTATCTGGTTCAACCTAAAAGCCGTTCAAGATCTTGCATAAAGTCCAGCAATAGGAACCAAAGAATCACAGATTCACAGAATATTCTGACCTGGAAGGGACCAACAAGGATCATTGAGTCCAAATCTTAGCCCTGCACAGGACATCCAGAACACCACACCGTGTCCCTGGGAGTGTTGTCCAAATGCTTCTTGAACTCTGTCAGGCTGGTGCTGTGACCACTTCCCTGGGAGGCTCTTCCAGTGCCCAACCACCCTCTGGGTGAAGAACTTTTTTCTAATATCCAGCCTAATCCTCCCCTGACACTGTTTCAGGCCATTGCCTTGGGTCCTGTCACTGGTCCCACAGAAGGATCAGTGCCTGTCCCTGCACTGCCCCTCATGAGGAACCTGCAGACTGCCATGGGGCCTCCCCTC
>VZRO01006067.1:992628-1043275 GCA_013397915.1 Daphoenositta chrysoptera
TGGACCTCCTGGGTGCAGGGCACTGCTGGCTCAGGGTCACCTTGCCATGGACCAGGACCCCCAGGTCCCTTTCTGTGGCACTGCTCTCCAGCCTCTCATTCCCCAGTCTCTCCATACATCCAGGGTTGTCCCATCCCAGGGGCAGAATCCAGCACTTGTCCTTGTTAAACTTCATACAATTGGTGGTTGCCCAGCTCTCTACTTTGTCTCGGTTTTCCTTCAGGGCTTCTCTGCCTTCCAGGGAGTCAACAGCTGCTCCTCTGCAAACTTACTTAGTATGATTTTAGTCTTCTGTCCAAGTTGTTTATGAAGATGTTGAAGAGCAATCTGTTTGGCGTGAAAGCAGACCCTGGTATTTAAGGTGCTTTAATTCAAAATTAATTAAAAAATAAAATTACAGTGTGAACTGAATTGAAGGGAAAGTTTCAGAACATAATGGATAAGAAGTGAGAGTGTGCATTCACCTGTAATATAAATCAATTTTTGCCTTGTAGTTACAGGATTCATGTTTCCCTTAATATTTCTCGTTGTAGCTTCTTTGTGAATTTTGCTACATGTATTATTGCCCTTGCATATAGCAATCTGCAATGAATTTTCAGAACTGATCCATGGTTAAAATCTATATATTTTTATACATGTTTTTTATTTGAAAACTGTTTCCTAGGAAGACATACATATATTTATATTTGCCTTTTAGAAGATGAAGAGTAACACCTGGCATGTATTTCTCTACAGAAAATGTTTAGCTTCACATCACACATCTTCCTTGTTAGGAAATGAAGAGTTAATTAATCTCTCTTAGTTGCTCTCCATTTATAGTTCAATCAGGGAGTACATTCTAGAAGAATCAAATCCAGTACAGTTCATAGACATTGCAGTAATTTTGTACCACTATATCATGCTACCAGAGGGGATATCAAGATTAGAGTTTTCATGCTGAATATTGAACACTTCAGACTTCAGATATGGAGTTCTTAATTGCCAGAGTGGGAGTGTCTATGCCCAAAATAAACTTGCAATGGAGAAAGTTCACTCATCAACTTGCAAGACATAGGACTTGTTCCTTTTATCTTTTTTTCACTTTGACTGCAAATTCTCTGGAAAAAAAAAATAAATTAATTCTTGTGTGCTGAATAGTCTTGGCCAGTGTCTGTGGAGAAGGGAGAGTTATATATTGGCCAATGTCTGTGAAGAAGGGAGGGTTATATTTTCATGGACAAACAAGAGCTCTTTTTATCCATGTTTTATCCCACAGAGAGTGTCCTTACTGTTTCCTCCTTCTTCTGGAACAGTGTCTTAATCATCAGTGTTGTTACCAGCACCATATAATAGAAAAAAATTACATTCTCATTTGTAGACCTTCTCCTGGGAGCTAAACATTTCTACAGCTTCAACTAAAAGAGGAAATTTAAATTGTTTTGTCATAGTACATAGGTGTATAATATCCAAAATATTTAGGTAATGGGGAAAATGTGTCTTCTAGCAATTTTGAAAACAAAAATTCTTCACTCCTTCAATTTTTATGTAGAAGTGCCCAAATGAATAAATCTGATTTTGGATAGGTAGAGATATAAACAAAATATTTCTAAGTTGTTTACTCTGCTTCTGGTGCAAGGAAAAATCAAAACTCTGTGTTTAGTTTAGATTGAACATTTTTCCTTCCTATTTTAGTTAATGAACTTCTAGCTTCTTTCAATTCCTGCACGTCCCCCTCCCCCAAATAACCAACATAACCAACATAGTCACATCAATCTTAATAAAGAATGAGTGTTTTGTGATTTTTGGATGAGTCTAGCATTACGTCTTAGGGAAATTATTCAGCACATTGTGTTTTATATAAAATATGGTAGTACAGTAAAAGGGAAAAAGATAAGATTTTAGATTAAAGGCTGAAAATCTCTCTTGGAAATTTTATTATGAAAATGAAGTAGAAAAAATCCTTTCTATCCTGCAGAGGAATAAAAACTAGCAAAAGCAGATTTTTTACTCACAAAATGATGAAATTTTCCCCATAATGCTTTGGGCCAACTTATTTTATTCAATGCAATTTAAATATTTCATTTTGATTTCCTTATTAATGATTTTCTCTAAAAGCAATTTCACTCTGGGAAGAAATTTTGAAATAAACGTTCAATTCAAAAAATGCTAAATAGGGCACTTGGGTGTTATTGAAATACCTAGTTTTATTTTCAAGCTGACACGCTTTACAAATGCTGTAGTTTTTATTAAAATTTTATGTTAAGTAGTTCAAAACTGTGTGATTATAAATTTGTGAGTCAAGTCTATTGCTGGGGAAATATAATACTCCTTAAAGGAACAGGTGGTTGGGCATGTATAGCTTGCATTGTACTGTTCAGGAACTATTTAAGTGATATATGGAACAGAGTCCAGTGTGCTGATACATTTCCAATTTATGGGCAGAGTAGGTTATTGGGTTTTGTTTTTGGAGGGGGGGCCAGGGGTAGAGATGGCGTTTACATTCTTCATTTCAATTATAGCAAGAATTAATATTCAGTAAGCACAACATGCATGTGTTCTACAGACTGGATCCAACCCCTGGGATCCACGAATGCTAAAGAGCTTCCAGGTTTGTAATCCTGACATTTGGAGTACTGCAACTACAGGGTGCACTGTGCCATGAAGCTGCTGATGGTTTAGATCTGACCTCTGGAAACATTACGTGGCTGTTGCTGTTTATTGTTTACATCTACACAGTGCCAAAGGAAGGAGGACTCTACAGTGCCAGGTGGTGCACAGAGATCAGACAGATCGCCCTCGCCCCAGAGACCTGGAGGGCAGTAGAAGTAGACTCAAATAAATAACCAAGCACAAGGAAGTAAGCAGCTTACTGTGATAGTTAGTAGACCCTGTGAACACATTCAGATTGTAAGATGCACTGTAGAAGGTGACTTAATGAGAAATTGAAAGTTGAATAATGAATCAGTTTAAATACTTCTTCCAGAGAAATCCTCTTTAGTCTAAATGAAATTAACATCTTGGAAAACAACACCTTGGTGCTTGCAATGAAGTTTAACAAATGAGAGACTAGATGTTTGCATCAGTGATTTACCAACTCTTGTCTCTTAGCAGTAATAAATAAAAATTAAAAACTAGCCCAGGTTTGGCAGTAAGGCAATCTGAGAGTGTAAATTTATATTTAATGCAATGGTCAATAGCAAGCCCAAGAAAGGATACAAAGGTGAGAGAGGATTAGCACTGATGAGTCTGGCAGAATGAATCATATAAGAACAGTCTGGATTGATATGAGTAGGGCAATTTGTCAAGGCCACATAGAATAATGTGACTGTAATTAAAATTAATGCTAATTATACCCTACTCAAAAAGGATTATGTCCTGGCCACGTCATGTAGAAGATGAATGTATTAACCACCTGTGGCAAATGGTCAGACCTCAAAGACCAAGAACACTGCCATGTGGTAGAGGCACCTGCATCCACAATGGTACTGAGGGCTCCCTGGCCAGGAAAGCACCTCATCCCTTTCTGAAGGAATGCCTGCAATAGGTTTCTGTTGATAGTGTTGATATTATTTTGCTCAAATCCAGCTGAATTCCAATTTGGTTAAAAAAATGAGGTAGATCTTTGCCTTATACAAACAGTCACCACTCCACTTGTTTTAATGATTGTGGTCAGTCAAGAAAAGTTCACTGTGGACTGCTCAGCATGAAGATTCATTTTCCATCCATATTTCAGGGAAATACATAGACATTTATTTTTCATGCAGACACTGCCCAAATAGATCTGAATAATAAGAACTAAGCAAAATCAGTACTAGAAATATAAGATTTAGTTCTGTGTTAGGAAAAATATCAATCTTAGTTACTTTAAAGATATTTTAGTAGTTAAAAATAGCTGCATTTGATAAAGATTATAAATTATCATCAGTTGCTGTTTTTAGTTGATTTAAATATGACTGTTTTTCAGCCACAGTGAAATTCTGGAGTAGGTTTGGAAAAGCAGTTAAAAAATACAACCTATAGGATGCTTTCAACTTTGTATGTATTTAGAGATTTAAAATGAGACAGCATACTATTTCAGATAGGCATAAAATTAGAAGCATCAGCTAATTAGATGTTATGTGTTATGACTTTTCAATGTATTATTTATGGAAAACTTTTACCAGGTTATCTATCACTCAAAATAAATGAAATATAACCATTTTATTAATCATATTTATCAATCACCTTTGTGCTTGAGGAATAGGTTTTTTCATGACAAGAACAAGAAAGCATACATACTATTTTCATTTTATTCTGCATGGGTAGAGCTTCATAACGAAAATTATATACAGGAAATAATTTTAACTTCAGTATAATATTCTTTCATGCTAGAAATTCAGAGCAATTCAGAAACATTAAAGATATGAGACAGAAGGTGCAAAGAAAGGACAAAATTATCCAAAGAATAAGCAGTAGAATATGGAAAGAACCAAAAGATTTCATCTGATCTTGGCTAGAAAGCATCTTTAACTGAAAGGTAGTGACACTTTCTGGAAAAAAACAGGGGTCTATAAGAAACTGAGAGATAGAAAGTTGCAGAATCACTTTTCAACCTCAACTGTAGCTGAAGCAAAGCGTAACTTCTTGCATACATGTCTTTGGAGGTGTCTTAAACTTTCAGAAAGCCTGAACTCAACACTGAGGGGCTGTGAGTTCCCACCAACCTCTCTGGGCACATATCTGTGTGCTCCTATACACCTACACTACCCTTGCTGCAAATATACAGTGGGGACTACTGACCTGTGCTGTTATATTTCAAAACATATGGAAAAAATATAGGTGACTGAAAAAAAGAGAATGCTTTTGAACCACTGAGAGCAGTCTAGTGTTGCTTCAGGACAAAGTTTGTCTGAACATATGACTAGACACATGGGATTGAATTAGTTATCCACTGGAAACCTCAACTGAGTGAATTTTTATTCCTTACAGGAAAACATCTAAAAAAGACCTGGGCATCCAAATTTGTAATATGTCTAGCAGACATCTGCATATTGTTTTCTTCTTATTTTTTAATAGGAGATGTCTTAGTGGCTCAGTGAAATTGGAAATAGCAATTTTTGGTTATTGCTTAAAGTACATGGAAATTACAAAAGCAAAATGCAGCAAAATATAATTACTTATGTTAAATTATTACACAGGTATTAAGATTTAGTATTCATGATTCCCATAGTATTCATATGAAAACTTATCCTGCAAGAAGGAGAGAGAAAGGATCCTGAGTATCAAAACAACTTCAGGAACACAAACTCTTTATTTTGCAACAAAAGGTGTATTGCTACTTTGTCATGGATCGTTGTCCAAGCAGCCTGGTGCCATGGAAAATAGAGGAATGCAAGCCCTGTCCTTGATGTTTACACTTACAAGGGCAAGTGGTTAGCAGAAACAAATGACTATATCCTGTAATCAATAATTACCAACTGGGGAAACTGAATGTAATCACTGAACAAAATGGTTATTTAATCAGAAGGTATTACTATGTATTATTCAATATTTAAGTTCATTGGGTATTTACTTTGTTATTTTGAATTTATATAGTTTTAAATAGGTTTTGCTCAATAGAAACAATAGAAGACTTAGATAGAAGTCTGGCAATCAGTAATTTTTGAGGGTGCTTGAAACCAAGGTGGGCATTTCATCTTGAAGACTCCTACAAATTGGTTTCTGCACACCACTTACATGCTAGCAACTTAATTTTTTTTAATTGACCTTCAGATCAAGAGAAATAGATCTCTGATTTATTATGTTTCGTACTTCCTCTTCATATATCAAAGTTACAGGTCGCTTTAACAACAGAAATTTTATCATACTGCCTTTTAGTTTTTATTTCTTAGAAATCCCTTTCAGCTCCACTGTCGTTGGAGTTTCTTTATATGATGTTGGTTTTTTGTATGCCTGTGAGCCTCACTCCTGTCATGTCTTAGTTTTGACTCTTAGGCAACGTTACCTCATTTAACTGCAAAAATTATACTTAAAATGTGTCACAATAGCAACTCTAATTTTGCCCTGGCTTTATCAGGAAAAAGCTCCAAACATCTAGGGTGCTGAGCAGAGTGTGAAGACAAATATTGGATGCAAGACTGTAGACTTCTAAGTGACTCTTTGGGATAGTGGATTTCAGGTTTCATGGGATCCTTAGGGCATTGATGCAGTATCTCAGCATTGGGTTAAAGTTAGGTCTCTAGACTCTACAGACACTGGAGAATATTTGGTGGTCTACCACAATATCTATTCCAGTGTAAATGCTTAGATTTCATGAACTGTGCTCTGAAAGTGTATTAGTCTAAAGAGAACCTACAGGAACCTTAGTTCTTAAGAGAAACAAGACTTGATCCTGCCTTGATCCTAATGGTCAAGTTTAGATTAGATGCACCTTGCTCAAAGATATGGGAGGAGAACCTAATCCCAAAATGACTGCATGTGTTGAATCATAAACTAGCAGTTGTGGTACACAGTTTCTCTTCTGTAACTTTTTATGGCTCTTTCACTACGCTAAAAGGTTTCTGCACAAGTGTCCTCTTTTCTCTACTAGAAGGCAAATCGAACCGAGCTTCCTCTGCCATTCCCAATCAAGTTAATCTTTGATGGATCTGCAGTAAATTCATACTTCACTCTCTGGATTCCTCTTCCTTCAGCACCACAGAGAAGCTTGGAAGATGTAAGTAAACTTGCAGATGATTGCAGTTTTCTCTTCTGACTAAATTTAATAATAATAATAATAATAATAAATAATATTAATAATAATATACCCTTCAGCCTGTGCCGATGAGCGGCCCGGCACAANTAATAATGAATGGACTACTGCATTTCCCAAAAAGAAAAATTTAAAAATTCAAATATAAAAACAACTTCTGTGGTTGGTTCTTCACATTTCATGCTTTGAAGGTCCAAATATTTTTCTGTTCAGCTCTCTTACCATTACAATTTCCATTTGTATGGAATTTTTGTGTTCTTTGACCAGAATGACATGTTCTTTGTTTTTGGACAAAAATAAGATATTGACATATCTTCCTATTACCTCACCTTTTATCCATGAATGAAAGGCAACTCCAAAAATTAGGAGTGGAAAAAATGTAACTCAAATTTTATTTAATTATTTTAAAAGATTTTGTATTTTAAATTCCACATCCACTTCCATTCACCTCAGTAAAGCATGCATAACAGTAGAAAGAGTAGGGAATGCAAAGGATTGACTGTACAGAATCTTTTGTAAAAGGAATAAGCATTTTCTGTTACAGAATCTGATGCGTGTGGAAATAATAAGGAAAATAATTTTTCATTTGTGATTGTGTGACACTAGTAATCCTTGAAAGTGTCCTACTCTGGCACCTTTGAAATTTGGTATCCTGTGCGCATTTCTTTACATATTAACTTGGTTTTCCTGCCTTGCTCCTCATTTGTTTGCAAGATGGATACAAGTATAGAGATTCACACCAGTCCTTAAATGAAATTCCATGTTTAGAGAGTCTCTGCTTTCATGATCAGCTAAGAGAGCAGGTAATCCCTTCTGGTCCTCATGACTGCAGTCTGTCAGGAGGAGCATAGGATCAGCAGTGGAATTGTAGGGATTGTTGATTTTGATGGTCTTATAACAAGCAACATCATAATGCAATCTCACTGAGGTGGTTATCAACCTCAGTGTTGAGACTGCATGAATCTCCCTTTATCCCGTACACCCCTTGCCCAATACTCTGCTCCGCACTGGTGCAGCCTCACCTTGAGTCCTGTTTGCAGTTTTGGTCACCACAATATCAGACATTAAGCTATTGGAGAGTGTCCAAAGGAGGGCAAGGAAGATGGTAAAGGGCCTTGGGAGGACATGGTGTGAGGAGAAGCTGAGGTCACTTGGTCTGTTCAGCCTGGAGAAGAGGAGACTGAGGAGAGAACCCATCACAGTCTACAGCTTCCTCAGAAGGGGAAGAGAGGTGGAAGGCCCTGACCTTTTCTCTGTGGTGACCAGTGACAAGACCCAAGGGAACGGCCTGAAACAGTGTCAGGCGAGGTTTAGGTTGGATATTAGTAAAAGGTTTTTCACCCAAAGGGTGTTTGGGTACTGGAACAGCCTGCCAGGGAAGTGGTCACAGCACCAAGCCTGACAGAGTTCAAGAAGCATTTGCACAATGCTCCCAGGCACACGGTGTGACTTCTGAACATGGTCTTGTGCAGAGCCAGGAGTTCAGCTTGATGGTCCTTATGGATCCCTTCCATATCAGCATATTCTGTGATTCTGTGAAAATTTTCATTGGAAGCTGATTTCTGTAGCAGAGAGGAACATGGTAGTTTCCAGATTAAATTTACTCATCTTGGTTTTATAGCTGTGTTTTCTTGTTCTCATGCTTTGCCTTAAATAGATGGGGTTTTTTCTCCTTCCTCTTGTATGTCTGCTGTTAGATTTATGAACAAGACCTGTAGTCCTCCTCCTATTGTTCAATCATTTCATTTTGGTGTTTCTTCTTAAACAGTGACATCTTCATTGCTTTATCCCATTAATATGCCTTCTTTTTATAAATTCAAGTTAAAATTTACTTTTCATGAACATGTCTGTAGAGACTGTTCTAAACAAGGTCTTATGCTAGGGTCTTAATACTTGTTGATTGCTTGTTCATCTCCCTCCTCACTTCAGATATTCCAGGATCACAAACAAGTTTCAGGCACCTGCATGAGATCAGCAGCTTGTCATCATTTTGTGACCTAACGATTTCTTTGAGCCTAGATCTATTCATCTACACCATTCCCCTTTCTAAGAAAAGTCATTGCATCTCATTGAAAAAAGATGCCTTCTATTCCAGCACATTTGGTAAATAAATGTGTCATTTTGCAGTTACATCTATGTTTCTCATTTTGAATTGCCATTTATATTTGTTCTAAGTCTGTCATGTTTTGATATGGCTAGCCAGTTATCAATTTGTTATACTCATTAATTCTACCTCTTAAAGGTAAGTGTTCTTCTCAATCTCTACAATTACCCAACAAAAATCTTTGTTACTGATCACAAGACCAGTGCGGATGAGAGTCACAGGAAATTTAAATTGGAAGGAACTTCTGTACATCTCTAGTATGACCTCCTGCCCATAGCAAGCGTAATCAAGTTCTTTAGGGTCTCGTCTGGTCAATTTTTGGAAACTTCCAAGGCAGGGCACAGGACTGTATGACAGAGACTATCCTGTGCTTCAGGCTGAGTCCACTGCAGCTTTCCTCTATTTCAGTTATGAGTGTGGATGATGTGAAATAAGGCTTATCAATGAACAGATGGTTTCGTCCCCATATTCAGGCAAGGGCAGAGGTATCTTTGCTCTAAAGATAAGAGAGGAGAGGGATGCTGACCTCTGCCTGAAGAATGCAATGTGTGGACGTGCTGTCTGGAGCCCAGCCCTGATAGGAAGGCACACTGACTAAAATCTGTTCATAGCAGTGGCTTCACAAACTGCCTTCCCAGATGTCTTCCAGTAAAGACAGTACTACAGTTTTTATAGGCAGTCATTTCTCCACCTTTGAAGATTCACGGAAGAGTCTAAGAAAAATTTGGATCATGTCAGTATTTGTCAAGAGGGTGAGAAACAAGGACAGACTTCAGATATTAGTGGTAGCTAATAAAGGAATGATTGTTTGGCATACCTTCTTTATTGTCATTTGCCATATTTTCCTTTTTCTGTCCGTAAGATGGACTACTACTCTATTATTTCTTAGTCAAAATCTCTTATCGGTCAAGACTGTCTCAATCCCAGAAGGCAAGAAGATGGGAAGAAGTAACTTTGGAGCTCATACTAGAGCTGAGATTACTGCTTAGGGCCTGATACCTAATGTCTGATACGTAATGTGTGACCTCTGTATCCCACCATTATTTTGTCTACAATAGACTGCTCTCATACTGGTGATCAAGCTAGGAATCACCCGCAGAAATTTATACATTAATTTTGAATAACAAATATGTTTGAGAAAATTAGTCTGTTCGCAGATAACTCACAGTTACCGCCCTGTGATAACCCCTTTTTTATTTATGATGAGTTAAAAGGTTGGAAGCAATGATTTTGTGCCTCTTTTTCTCAAAGTTTTAGGTCATTTAGGGAGCATACATTTATAAGACAGAATTCTTTTGTACTGTAGGTTTGTATTTTTTGATTATTGAAAAGAAGCACGCAGTTTTAAATAACAAAAATTATAATACCCTGCCTTTCAGGTAAGAAAGTTTTCGATTTTTCTACTCTAGAAGCTGTGACTTGTTCTTGCATGCGAGAAACTACAGTAAAAGAAACAGCAGATATCCAATGCAGTGGAAACTGCGCAATGTACTGGCATATGCAGTTTGGTGCAATATAATGTTCAAATGTATTCCTGTGCTGGAGTCTGCAGTATCCCATCGTTTTTGCACATGTCAAAATCACTGAAGACTGTTGGAAATTTCTATAAGGAAAATATAAGCTAGTGGGGTTTTGGTCTCTCTCAGGAGAAATACCACTAGGTATGCCAGGAAACTGTTTATGAACAGAGAAAGGGAAACTTGAAAGGCAAGGGTCATTGTTTTTTTACTTAGAGCACCAGTTATATTCTTTTAAGAAAGACAAGAAGAAGAGAGCTTCCATCTTACTTTGGCTATGTATTTTAATGTACAGAAAATTTTATGAGATTTAGAAACCATGTAAACAGTTAAATGAACAATAGGGATCAAATTCAGGTGAAGATAAAGTCTATATGATTCATTATGATTCTCTAGAAAGATGCTGATAACATCCTTCAAGTCATATGTTATCACTTGTGCCAGTTATTATTAGAGCTACTTGAAAATTAAGTTAGCATCAGTACAAGTGAGGACAACAAAGCCTGATACTCAGGCTAATGTCTGGTCAGCAAAGCAGGATTTTTAATTTTCTTTTATTCTTTTTTTTTTTTTTTAAGCATCAAACTTACCTTATTGACAAATGGAAAGCCAGTAAAATACACTGGTGGAACCTTGGGAGGGTCAGAGATTATTATCTGTGTGCTTTCAGCTTTAGGCTGATCTTGATCTAATATACACAAGCAAGTCAGAGCTGATTCAGTTTACTTTTTTTTCCTCTTATTTTCTTTCTTGAGGTGTTATAGTTCTTCTTGATCAAGTTATGATCAAATTTTGATTTTCGGATTTATAGGTACTTCCTTGAAACTCCTGGTTGGTCAAAGCAATTTCTTTAGTCCCCTTCCTGAGTTTACTGCTACACTAAATCAGGCAAAAAGCTTATGCTGACATCTGCAAAAAGAATTTCTTAGAGAATTTCGTGGGTTTTTTTTACAAGCTGATTCTGCCTTTTTCCTTCAGACCTACAATATGTGCTTTCATTGTTCACACACCAACTTATGAATATGTTGATGCCGTTTTCTCTTTTTTTAAGCTCCCATCTGAGTTCTGTTCATCACAGATGTTTAGACACACAGCTGTCCATCTACAGTGGTTCTGCATGAAAGACCATGGCTGTTGTGTACAAAAGAAGGGATTCAGGCAAAATGTACTATAAATAGATAGCATTGTCTGCCTCTTCATTCTCCACTGGAGTCCTAAGTTCTGGAATTGGAATATTTGCTACTTTATCAAAATAGTTTTTGCCTTCTGCCTCCACTGAACTAAAAGATGAAGTGCAACCTGAGCATTTATTATGGCTGTTATTTGCGAAAGGTTTCCATTCTCTCTGAACCAAGGAAGCTGGCTACTCTGGCAGGCTCCCAGGCTGCATGTAGGGCATGGTGAACATGGGCACATAATGTGTGCTGTTACACAATGTGCCATCTTCACCTGTGCAAGCCGGCAAACTTCACATAAGATAAACTGCTTAAAAATTTTTCAAGGTCATGCTATTAATGTCTTAAAGCATTTGATTTAGAGAACAGATCTGCATGCAGCATGATAAGCCCCTCTGAAAACTGTGGAGCAGCAGCATAATATCTGAGAGCATTGTGGCAAATTGGGAAGTTGAGATGGAGCTGCTAATTATTCCAAGGCATATTTCTGAAAGGACAGGAGGTGTGGGATGTTCTCTGCCAAAAGCCCCTATTTCTTGAATGCTCTCACCATCTCCATATGCACATATGAAACTTTTAAGCTATGCTGTGTGTGTATAAGCTGTAGATAATGTGGTCTTATCTATTGCTTGAAACCTTGAAAATCAGTAAGATACAATTCAATAATGATGAGGGCAGCAGTGGAATAATTTGGGTAAGACTAGATTATCAAAAAACAAAGAAGAAACTGCAATTAGCATCTGTTACAGACCCCCAGGACTATAAGAGAGTGAGGAAAAATATTCATAGAACAACTCTGGAGTAGTTCAAAACCACACAGTACTGTCCCAGAGGGGACTGTAACTGTCCAAACATCTGTTAAATTATAAAGCTACTGTAAATATAGATCAGAGATTCCTATGCACAAATGAAAGTGTGTGGATCCTAAAAAAGATTCCTATCTTTAGTAGTGGAGTACCTTATCAAAAATATCACGCTAATAAGTCAATAAGGAGAAGCTGCTCTGAAACAACTGGAACTATATTATGGATACACGAATACAATTAGAAAATTCTAGTGAAAATGTGCCATTTCAAGTCAGGAATATATTAATGAAGAAAATTACAATGTTACAAAAAAAACCCAAACTTTTCAGTATGAGACTAATGTTTACTTGATTCAGTGCTGTTGCAAGAAAAATATCTAGATAGATATACATAGATATATATAGATATATAGATATATAAAAGAAATTAGGAAGCAATTTGACCAGGAAGAGCATTAATGGAGGTTTATAAATACGAGTTGTTCAATAACTGTGTGAGATGTTGCAAAAGGCTTCATGATAGCTGTACACACCTTGAAATTGCTAGAAATGAAATAAAGAGGAATTCTCTGAGTAAGATATTTCCTTCTTTTTTTTCCATTGAGCATATCCCTCTAGTTGTCCTCTTCCTGGATTTTTGCCTTTGAAAAATAGGCTATTGTTTCTCTTCCATATTGGGTAAGGAATGGAACACCTGTGGAAAAAGTTGTTTGAGATCCTGGCAATAAATGGTATCTACCTGCTGCCTCCTACCTTCGTTGGCCAGTAAAGATGAGCAAATGTTTGACTTTGGAGAAGTTTTGAGATATTTGGAGAAGGTTTCTCATCTGCCTTTTAAACCATGTGGTTTCCACAGGATTTTGATGCCAACTTGAAACAATCTTTACCGATGCTTTCATTTCCCTTTTGTCAACCTCTGCCACTTTCATAACAATGCACCAAAATTCCAGGGTTTGTCTTTTGGTGCTTCATCCAGGTAAACCAAGGCGTATCTGGCTGAGGTGTAGCTGCTTGACCTCTGTTCACTTGCTCAACAAAGGTAAAGCAAAGAAAGCTATTTCAGTGACCAGAAAAAATTTTACTGGTCGTTGAGTTACATTTAGTCTTGCATTGACCATTCTCTGCTTGTTTCAGCAACATGAAAAGGTGCATGCTGCAATTTATATTTTTAATGAGATATGAGAGGCTCACATAAAAAAGCACATGGTTCACACTGGATATCTGTGAGAGGTACCCATTTTTAAATATCTGAATGTGGCTCACTAGCAGAGGTACTTGAGTTCCAACATATTTCTCCTTTGACTCCTTCTAAAAGAATGGTCCATAAAAGTAAGAAACAAAGAAAATTAATTTTAAGGCACTGTCGGTTTTCTTCTTAATTTGAACCATAATGGAAACTTTTTGTCACTCTACTACTGTATTTTCTTTTAAGGGAATATTTACATATCCAAAAAGAAGCCCTCTCCATATTCAGAGATAAGTACTTTAATACAGCCACTTATGTTGTGTATTTAAGCAGGTGTTTTGCAAAAGAGCAAAATACTTGCTTGTAATAGGCTGTGATGACATGGGCATCCTGAGAATATAAATTTTTATGAAGAATAGGCCCCCTGGCAATTACAGATGTGTTAGTGACTTTCTGCTTTCACTAAGAATATCTCAAAATCCATTCACTCTGTGCATTTCTGGTTTGCAGGGGTTTTTAAATAGAAAAGAAGACATTTTACTTTCCTTCTATAAATTACAGTTTATTCTGGGAAGCCATTTCCTGCCCTGCTTTTATTTATTTCTAATAATGCATTTTTTTGTCAGGCTTCAAAGTGGGAAGAGAAGAATTAAAATGCAGAGCTTCAGAACTTCTTCTTTTCTAATTCTTTTTTTTCCTATGGTTGCTTAGTTAGTCTCATAATTGTCAGGATATGTCACAGAGTTGAGAATTCAGTTCTCTGAAGTCCCCGTTATCTGCCTTCTTCATTATGGTAAAAGTGCCACAGTTAACTCCCTCTCAAAGTCAAATTACCATGTTGTTCTCCTCAGTCATGATTTTGGACCTTGTCAATAAAAATGTCTTCTACCATGTACCTTCCCATAGCTCAGCTTTTTCCCTTGGGATTAATTTTCATTTGTGGTTGCTGAATTAATTCCCAAGCCTTTATAATTTTTTATGAGGCCTGGCCTCAGTTCTTCTGCATATATTGATGACTTGAATATTTTGTTGCCTCCTTTAGGCACTGAATTTCCTCTTCAAGTGCATGGGCAACCTGTAATCCTGAATTCATTGACACAGATCGGCTGTTTCTTGACTTATCTCTACCTTTTTATGTAATTTCCGTTTATTTCATCCAAAATGCTGTACTTTTGGCCCCTAGATGAATCTGTCTCTTTCCAACATGCTTTGTTGATGAATTCAATAATTTTCTTCATAAAGCTATGAAAGTGACGGAACAGAGTAGCTCAGTGATTTTCTTTCTTTTGTGGGAGGAGAAAGAATTTATTTGCTGAAGAAATTTGATTTCTGGCAACTCAGAGCTGTTTGTAACTTTAGTTTCAAATGTGTGAAGTAGCTGTGCCTGAAGAAACATTTAGAAATATTCAAAAAGCACTACCGTTGCCTTTTTACTAACTGATAAGGCATGTAGCTCAGATAGCTCAGCTGTCTCAGGTGACTTGGAGGTAGAGGAGAGTAGAACTCTGCCTCACTGCAGCGGCTGCTGTTTAGCTCCACTGGGTCAAGGAGGAAAAGCAGCTCTAAAAGAAATACAGTGGACTTGTGGTTGATTGGAATAGAAGCTCCTGTTGTCAATGAGGACAGCATTAACAGCAGAGCATGTTAAGAAACCCATCAACAAATGTCATACGATGTCATGATTTTTACAGATGTGACAGAAGGAATGTCAGTCTGCTCAGACAAACATGCTGATCTGACCTTGGGTCTTCCATGACCTGGGGGAATAATCTAACCACCCTGACATTGGATAAGAGGGGAGACAAGGCAAACTGGGATCTCCTTAAACACGAAGCTCTGGAGGATAAAACAAGCAGTCGCAGGGTTTATTACTAGTAAAGTAACATCTGGTGAAATGCATCCCAGTCATACTCACATTCATGGTTTTTTAAGTGTGATATACATTTATAACTTCTGTCCATGGAGAATGTACGGCTTAATTGACAGGAAAAGCAAAGGCTGAAAAAGAAAACAGAGGCACAAAGACTGCAAATTGTGTTGCTGAAAGCAAGATGGAAGCAGAACAAAGGTTTCTGTTGTTTGCCACAGCCAGCACCCATCCTTCCAAGCAGCATTTGACCATTCCTCTTAGGTTATCTTCTTATGTTCGTAATACATACCACATAAACTTTTCATTTGCTCTTTCCTCCCACATGTCCACCTCCTTTGATTACAAAACACACTCTTAATATTATACAAAGTTGCATTTTGTGATGTCATAATGATTTAATTGTGATATACGAATCATGTTAGAAATGTTGTTGGGCCACTTATAGACATTAAAAATACTCAAAAGTCAGTGGATCATTAAATGAGGTTAGTTCAATTGTGCAATTTTACATAATATTTGACAATGTTTGTAACCCCCATGCAGTTTGGATATTCATAACAGAGACTAATCTCTTTGCCCCAAATGGTATACTTGCCTACGTAAGCTGAAGGTGTTTGTCTTCCAGGTGCCACTCCTGATGCTCAAACTCCAGCCTTGTAAAAGCCTTTCCATTCTGGATGCTCCATTGCCTTTGCTCAGTGCTGGCCACAGAAACAATGAACTCACTTTCAGTATTCACAGGCAGCAGTGAGGGAACATCAGTCTTAGTCAGTCAGAAAGAGAAGGTTGCATTTAAGGTGTTGGTTCAAGAAAAACACAGAACAAAATGACATCTGTCAGTGAAGATAAAGGGAGCCTGTTTCTGCCCAACACAATGATAAAACTGTGAACAGTTCATACCTTTTTGTAAATGACACCCACAGGACTCATTATTCCTGTTCCTTGAAAATAGTGCTAGGGTCAATGAAATGCAGTGCTACCATCTATACTGCCATTAAACTGGTGCAATTCAATTTAAAAAATAAAAAAAGTTTTGATCTATGAGTTTCCATGATGCTTTTCCTTGTCCACTGGGCCAAACAACACCATATCTACCCATCTCCTCCCACTGCTCCTCTTCCTCCCTCTCCACATGGTTCCTCACATAAATGACTGTTCAGGCTCCTTTTGGACTTGGCAATCCTCTTAAAGGGGCTAGCAGGGGGGTATGCCAGTTTGAGGGTAATCTTAGACAGCATTTTGCCTTAAAATACATAAAATCCATGCTTATGTAGCATAAGAACTGTCCTTTAGCAGACTGGAGACTATAGAATGATGTCTGGCTGCTACATTTTAAAGTGACTGAAAGTATTTCAACTTGTGTATTTATTAAATTTTTCCAGTGGTGCACAACCCATCCTCCTGGTTTGTTTGGATTATTGACTCAACAGTATTTTCTCTGATCACTCACTATGTTTAAATAGTATGAAAAAAGCTTTTCTGAAGCTTCAATCTGCTGTGTGTCTTCCCTCCACACCGATTAGACATTTTTCTGTGCTTGTTTCCAGAATAAAGGAGCTCCTCTGAAATTGCCACAGTGCTTGAATTTATGGACCTACTCTTTTATATTACTTGCTGCCAGTGATGTCTCATGCTTGATCAAAGGTGACAGCTGCATTCTTCAAAGGGACAATTGTGCTCAAGACATTCAATAGGTGTTAAGTGAGCAGTTGTTATCTATGGTACTGCTGGTGGCCAAGAACTACCGAAACAGTCGAGGTGCTGTTACTGCTGCTCATCCTGCCTGCTGCAGCAGTTGGCAAGCACTGCCAGCCAGCAGGGAATGGTTAGGGTGAAGGAGACCCAATCAGGCATACTGTAATTTACATCTGATTGATGAATGCATGAAGAGTGTGGAAACACCAAATAGAAATAAAATTGTGGCCGCGAAGGATTTTGAATGTGCTTCTCTCACTCTCTGCTCCTGAGTATAACCCAGAAAACTTGGAAGGTCTGGCAGATAAAAGAAATTCAAAAGGCAAACTCTGTGTGCATCCACAGCTTAATTTGGATTGCATTGCAATGTTTGTAATACTTCGCAAAATATATTACAAAATGTTTATTTTGCAATAATTTTAGTCAAGTTTGAAATGAAAATTTAATTTTCAAGAAAGGGTAGAATTATAAACCATTTATATTCTCATTCAAAGCACGATTCCTGATTATAATAATTTTCTGAAACTAACTTTTGATATGCTTTGGAAAATTTTTATTCAACTATAATAGAAACTCGAAATAAATTTAGTGTTTCTTTTTTAGAATGCACTGCTTTTAAATACATCAAAATAATTTTTCAGATTTTCCATGCTGAGTGAAACAGCCTTACTTTAACATTTTGTCCTTAAGCCAGTATTGCCAGTGCTATGATTTTGAGCCATATGACCTGCTTTCTGAGTCTGAATCCTTCCTCTCTTTCTGTTTTCGTGTGTGTGTCCCCAGTAGAATGATCGATATCATTTATCTCGGTATAGAAGAATTGGAGTTGATATTGATTACGCTGTGTTAGATTTTGAAATTCCTTTGTAAATGTGTAAAGCCTGTGAACATCTACCATTCATCTACCAGCACCTTAAAAGAATCATCCTTCCTCTGACCACATAATTGTTAAATTGTGCATGCAAAATGGCTAGAGGATATTCTGTCCCTTTTCCAGCAGGTTATCAGGGAAAACTTGCCAGAGAACATTGTGTTGTTTATATACGCTCCAGTTTAAGAACTCAAAGGTCAATAGTTGCTAAAAGCAGTTTCACTTAGTAACTTACTACTTTTCCCAAGCTCTGCAACCTGCCTCACCAGTGATCCTTATCATTTATTAGTGAAAGTGTACATATCCAGCTCCTAGATCTCTAGCCATAGGCAAGTAATCTTGGTTTACTGAAATAATCTGTCCACTTTCCAGTATAATTAATCATGATGATTAATTACCTGAATAAGCAAATATTACCTGTAAATACAACAAGCTCACATTGTAATGTTTTTGTTTCCTTACAGTTCTTACTGACTGAATCTGCAGAAAGTTTTCCCTGGGTTAGATTCAGTCTTTTTTTATTTTTTCTTCCATGAAATAGCTAAGAATTGAATCTTGTTTGTTTATTTGTTTTGTTTGCTTGCTTTTTAAATTAAAAAAAAAATCATTATACTAATTTTCATAGATCTTGAGATAGAGTGTTACCAAATATTTAAATTTCATCTGCTTTCAACAGCTTGATTTTGTCTGCAAATGACTTATGACACCCTATTGATTTAAAGGAGTTGTTTTGGTTGTATGATGATGGAATTGAAAGGAACATTAAGGTTATCTTTCCTGGTTTTTTTGTCAGGAGGAGATTTTTCTTTATTTACAGGTTTTCCAAACTGTTGGTTTAAAAGGAATAAAAAATATATATAATTTTTCATTGTTACAGTCATTTTAAAGAACACTTCCAGGCAGGAACTTCTGTTAAAGTTGATAGAGTTTTGTTTAACTAAAAGGTATTCAAAAGTGCTGATAATAGTCCTGTCTTTGGCAAATACTGTTAATAATTCTGGTTTATTTCAGAGGAGTTGTCCTTTTTTCCTGAGCACTTACATTTGATAATTCTGGTGTTTAGCTGAAGTTATCTTTTAGTCAAAACTCTCCAATAACTATTGTTGTTTAAACCAACTCTGTGCTGAGAGTACCCAGGTGAAAAGATTAAGAACAGAACTTTATTTTAAAATTTTGCAGCTTTAAAAGTAAAGGCATAAAAAATCTAAGTAAAATTACTGTGGTGCTGAAATTTGCAGAGCAATTGGTTACATAACTTAGGGATTTTGGAATACTGCTATCTTTTAAAATGTGTGTGTGTTAAACAAACAAACAGGCACAAAAACAACCCCCAAAACCAAACCAAAAATACAGAAGCCTTTACATTTTATCTAAATTAGAGTGCTTATGGGGTAAATGTAAGATTCTGTTCAAATACACTTGGACTTGTTTTCTTCTAATTGTGATGGCATCATTTAATCAAGTAATATAGTTAATGAACATTAAAGCAAAAAAGAACAAAAGAAAACAAATGGACAATGATGGGAAAGCAGTAGCTGCAGTACAAGAAATTAATCTAAGAAAATAAAACAGATGAATTATCATGGAGCATCTGAAAGAAAAGAAATGAAAACAGATTGTCATCAGATCCTTTCTTGTCCGCAAAAGTTTGATACCGTTTCTTTAGGGAATACTTTGCAAATGATATATATAATATGTGTAACACAACCGTAAACAGCCATGTAATTTGCCTCACTTACAATCTGTTCCATGATCTTTGTTCATCCCAAAGAAGAAAGAAAAGGTGCAGATCTTGGAACAGGAGGATGGGGAAATAAATCAGAGCTGCAGTTAATAAAACTGGTTTGGGATATTACAATTGTAAATGTTGGCCAGTTTTTCTTTGTGCATATTCCAGAATCTATGCTAACTCTGGCTTTTCATGTCTTTGTGGAATGTTTGTTAACTCGTTGTCACATAGGCAATGTTAAATATAGCAAACAATGAAGATAATCAGTGGGAAATTGTATTATATATATTAAAATCTAGATTTTTGTTCAAATATAGAAATATTTAAAGTTGCCTCCTTGAGACATTGGCAGCAAAGTATTTATCCTCTGATTTTGCTTGGGCTTTGTTAGATCTGTTTGAGTGCCAATAAGTGAGCAGGATTAAGGAGAAACCTGTAGTGGAGAAAATTACATATCTGAAGTATTAACTGGTATATTCAGTGACGTTTACAATTTCTTTCACCAAACACACGTTATTCTCAGGTCTGTAACTCATCTGCACTTAAACTTTTATCGCTCTAACTGCCTTCCTTTTAGCTAAAATCAGTTTACTCTGCAGTGTCTGTAAGAGGCAGGGAATGTCTCCAATAAATTGCATGGGAAAACCAAATGCCATCATTTTTCTTGCCCTTGTTCCACTCCACTTCATCCAACCCCCAGCTGTGCGTGGCCACTTTCCACTGACCCCTCCCTTGTCCAACTTCCCTCTCCCTTTGGGGTTCCAGATGACTGCACGGAGCAGCGCTGCCCTTGGGAAGTGACTGCACAGCCTCGTCCAGCAGAACCTGGGCAGGAGCAGGGGCAGCTCACGGAGACCCAGAGCCCTCCGAGGTGGTCAGCCCCGGTGGTTTGCTGCTCCTGACAAACCTGACTGTGTCTGCTCCAGCCCGCAGGATCACTGGAGCAGAAATGCAGCGTGTGAAGCTTAGCTGGGAGTGGCTAAGGAGAAGTTTTCATCATGTCATAGAATCTGTGCCGTTTAAATAATTTAATTAATAATTTAATTTATGCCGCACTACACTTTTTACACACAAAAATACAACTCTGCTTGTTCTCTGCTCTTGATGTAGAGGGTGCCCACACCCTCTCAAAACAAAACAATCAAGGTAATCAGGGAGTATTTTGTGCTGCAACGGCTGATCCAGTGATACTGTTGATTCTTCAGGTCTGTTTAGTGAAAAAGTAAAATATTTATTGCAGATAATGACATTCTGGGGCAAAAAAAAAAAATGAAAATGGCAGCAGATAGTGGAAAACGGTCTTATCTGAGTACTTAATTCCATTTTAATACATATCTGAAATAATCCCTTAAAAAAAAGTCTACTGTTTGACCTCTTGCCTACATAAAAAGTAAAAAACAGCACAGTGAAGTGATGGCATAAATGAAAAGAAAAACACATCCCTTGTTTAAACTTATACATTTTACTGCCTACATGTAAGCACAGTGATGGCTGAACAGTTTTAAAAGATTAATACATATGCAAGTTCTTAATTTTTGCCCTTAAATCATTAGTTTTCTGTGAAATAGGAACAGAAAGAAAGCATGCAGTATAGAGCTAATCAAGCAAACAATTTACTTATTGTTTTCTGTATGTATTTAAGCAGGATTTCCAGGCATGTTCTTGAAAATAAACCTGCTTCTCTCAGAGAAAATGCTAAAATCTGTACAACATTTTAAAAACAGTATTTGAATTTAAAATATTGGATTTGGTGCCATTTGAAGTGAAATTGTTGATCATCCATCTAAATAGGATTCAGAAATTAATTTCTGCTTGGCCTCATATTAGAAAGAGAAAAATGCAGAGCATGCTTATGATGTGACAGCTGATTGAGTGTATACATGGATGCTGTGATTTTTGTGTTTTGCTGCCCCAGCCAAAAAAAAAAAAACAAAATCAGATAAAACATGAGAATCTCTAAAAGGCTAAAATGTAGCAAAAATAATTGTAAAGCCTTAAGGTATTTAAAAATATTTTTTTAAGTAACGGAAAATGTTTTATTCCATTGTAATGTTGCACACAGCATTAGTTCTCTATGGCAAAACATGCAAAATTCATGAAAAGAAAAAATAATGAGGTTGTCTTAACATTGTTTTGTGCATGTGCCTTGCAATAAAGGTATTTAAATACAATCAGTTTCACAAATATAGTCACATATATCAGCTTCTCAGCTTGCATATTTTAATGCAAACTATTACATACTTTTGCATATTAATCCTAGGGGGAAAAATGCCATTTTTGTATGTTTGCATTAATGTTGTCACAATCATCTATCTGATCTGTCTTAATTGTCTCTGGGTAGTGACGCAAAGAAGAATTGCCTTTTTGCAACATTTAAAGATTAATGTAAAAAGTCTTATCTTTTTTGGCCTGATGCACAATTAAAACCATTGCAGGAATAAAGGTCTTTGTCTATGACAGCTACCTTGTCTCTGCTTGGATCCTGATTTTTTAAATTTTTCTTTTGCCCTATCTTCCATATCATGTTTCCACCTTTGGTCTTATGCTCTGACATCTCAAAATAATAATAAAATGTGCATTCATAATATCTTTTTCCTTCTGTGGAAATATTCCTGAAAAAGGCACAGTTGGGGATGCAAGCGATACCAAGAACTGGTAAATCCTCATTGTTTTTCCTTGCTATTATTCTTTCTTTTCTGTCCCTACCTGAGTGACCTCTCAGTGCCTACTGTTGAAGTACTATTGTCGTTTATCATAGATTCATAGCAAGTAGGGCTGGAAGGGACATTGAAAGAATGTTCAATCCCTCCTCCTACCCCGAGGCAGAACCAGCTGTATCTAAATCTTCCCTGACAGATGTTTGTCTATCCCGTTTTTAAAAATCTCCAGTCTGGGGATTCCAAAAATTCCCTAGGCAATCTATTCATTTACTTCACTGTCCTCACAGTGAGAGAGCTTGTTTCTTCTTTGTCTTTTCTAATGTCTAAACTCAATAATAAGCTCCATATTGCAGTTTGCAGCATTATCCTCTCTTGCGTCTTCAACAATCATGGACAGCAATCTTCAGTGTTTCTCCTTGAAGACACCTTTCTTATATTTGAAGATTAATACCAGGTTTTCTCTTTTCTTTTGATCAAGAGACCTCGAATTTGGTTGTACATCCCCGTTTCCTTCCTTCCTTCCTTCCTTCCTTCCTTCCTTCCTTCCTTCCTTCCTTCCTTCCTTCCCTTTCTTGCAGGTAAGCAGTTTTTTGTTAAATCTTATGATTTGGATCCAATATACCCACATGAGGCAATAATTGCACAGGACAAAAATGTGGTCAATGCAGGACCCATCCTACAGTGAATGCCTACCTCCTTTACACAGCCCATGGAAAGGCCAGCTAGCTGGCTTCCTGTAGGAGTCCTGAGTTTGTTCTACATTTGGTATCTGAATAGTACAGTAGGTCTTTTGGAGGAGCAGTGAACAGTGGTGACTGAAAGAGGAAGGAGGAATGAAAAACATAACAATTTATGCGTAAAATTAAGAGAAAATACCTACTGGTAACTAATTGTGTAAACAGAATACTCCATGCCCGAAGTCCTGAGAAATCATTGTCTTCCTAGACTTTATTAGTCCAACAAATGGATTGAGAAGAAAGGAGAGAAGATCTATATCTGGAGTCATCCCCTACCAGAAAGATTGTGCTAGCTGCACTAACTTTCATTTCAACCCCTAAGACAACTGCACTGACTAGAGGTGCTGCTAAATAAAGTGACACTGTGTGTTTGCTCAGGGACAAACACGGGTGTTCCTACCTTATTTGCAGATTAACATTTAACCCATGGGACTTCTGGGCTGATTTTTGTGGTGTTGTAGTTATAAAAGAAAAATAAATGCCCTTTATTTTTTTTCTTTTTTCTTTTCAATGCAGCTCATAAAAAAACCCCAATGGAATTCAATTTCTAATAAACATTAATATGTTGCTCACATTTCTGACAATTCTACTTTGTTTTGGGCATATTAGACTGCGTTCTTTTGATATGTTTAATTTTTGCAATTGAAGCTTTCTAAACTCACAGTGAGGTATTTGTAGAAAGTTAATTAGCCCATGCAAATTCACTAACATCTGTTTTCTACTTTAAAATAATTGAAATTGTCTTTTATGGTACAGTTAAAAAAAATTAAATAATTAGTAAAATTTTCTGCTATACAAATGACCCAGGCTGTGTTGGAGCCTGCAGACAGGTTTGATCAACTTTCTTGCGGTTCCGATTGGGAAAAAAATATCAATTTTACTAAGTTGAGTAGCATATTAGAGAATTGATAGATACCTTGAAAGATAAAATAAAGTCAGACAATATGCTCCCATGCCTTTCTGTAAAGCACATTATCAGTCTTGGCAAACATAAGTCTGAGTTAACTGGTGCTGTTACATTTTAAGTATTAAACTGTATATTAAGTTTAAGACCTTGCACAAATTAGACCATAATCTTGTTATCAAACTGATATAGAAGGAGGTGGACATCTTAAAGATCAGGAGACAGCAGCATTTTCAGCACTAAACCCAACACTAATTATTGGACTAATCAGAAAAGTTTTCAGTGGAATTCATTCCACTTAACTGTAGACACCAAAATGAAAAATGTACCATGACTCCCTCCACAAGCTAAGAAAAAAAAAATCAGGAGACTTCAGAAGACCAGATTCCAGATGTTCTAAAAATCCCTAGGCCTAAGACCATATAGGTATTCTGCTAACTTCATCATATAGCATGGAAGTCTGTGAAATCTGTCATAATCTAACTGGTTAGTGATTGGAATCCAGGAGATATTGTAGCCTTTTCCCATTACTTGCATTTGAGTCCATGTGTTTTCTCCACGTTAGAAAGTCTTACCACAAAAAACAGATGTCAGATTTAGGCATTTAGAAATCTGGAGTAAAGGTAGCAAAATTTAGTATGGTTATCTTTCTTTAGCAATATGTTTTCTGTTGTCTCTTAGGATGGCATCTCTTAATAGACAAAATTTTTAGCAAAACTGTACTTTTATGAGAAATTCCTCTTAACCTTTCCAATTTCAAAACTATCTCTTTCAAGGACATTGATGTGATAGAGGGTTATCTATATATTTTAATATACTTTTACAAGGTGTCCTAGGGAATTATAATAATCTTCTCTCACGGTCTTTACTATATGAATATTCAGTGTGGAGGTGGCTACCAAGACATTCATTAAAATATATCAAGAAATATTTTGATATGGAAATCTGGAGTGCTAGGGCAATAAACACTGCTGAACCCCGAAGGGTACTTCTGAGGATGGTGCCACAAAATGAACAACTGTGTTATATAATTGCAGCAACAAAGATTATAACTGAAAATTGATGGTAAATGTTCCTGAGAATATGTCTTAGTGATTATACTGGTCAATAATAAAAGTAAAAATGCCTGTCTTTTTTTATGATAATCATGGATTAGTGGAAGCAGGAAGGGTGGCTATGCTTGCATGCACCTCTCCGTGGAGTTTGCTGCTATCTCACTGCCACTGTCTCCCTTTGCTGAGCAGAGGAAGCTACAAGGCTGCATTTAAGCACTGACATTAATTTATACTACTTGGCAATCAGTTCAGCAGGGATCCACCCAGATCGCCAAGTTATGAATGCAACATAACCCCTCTGCCAAGTGTGTAGCACTTAAAGTCTGTGCAGTGCCTAAGAATCCTTTAAAATCTGTCACCTGTTTGGCTCCTTCCCTGATTGATAGCTGTAAGCACTCCATGCCCTAGAAACTTTAAAAAACAAACATCTGGAATTTCTTGACAGGTGATTTTTTCCCTTACTTGCAAAACACTTGGGAATCCTTCAGTACGTGAATAACTTTAAGTGGGAAAACAGATAAATAACAAGTTGTGTACTAAAATACTTCCTCAGGAAGTACACGAGGATAATGATAGAATTCCTAACTTCAGTTCATAATACTCACTTATGGGTTAAGCCCTACAGACAGACAGAGGATGCAGTAAGTTGCACCTTCCCCCAGCCTTTCTGCTGCCATTCAGTGATTTGGTACTGGGCACCAGCTTCCTCAATCAGCTTCCATACAGCCAAGAAGATCAGCAGGCATTAGCTGTGGGTGGCAAAGCCCCCATTTAGGTCACCTTTGGCCAGTTGTCTGAAATTAAGATTAGTGGGGCGTGTTGGTCTCATGGTGATGTTTCAGGGATACCACCAGGTCAGTCAGTCTTACCAAGGTTTTGGCAAGAAAGCATAGACTCCATATTAAAACAAATTGATGAAATATTGACTGAAATTTGAAGAAGGAGGTGAAAATGCATCATACAGAACCAGTTTATTTGTATTCCTTGTATGTCATCTACATTTGTGGGCCTCCCACACAAAAAAACGCTTCAGTGCAGAACCTAGATTGTGCTGCCATTTCTAGTTTTTGCTATTGTGGCTATTCACTTGTACTTGACAAGTGAATCTCAGTTTTCATATCCTTTTTCTGGAAATAGCCAGGAAAAGAGCATGGCCAAAGGGCATTTTGCTTTTGCTGACATTCTTATGAGTACTAAAATGATTGTGTATGGAGCTCTGAAGCATATAGAGGAGGACTTGAGTTTTTCAAGAATGCAACTTCACTGCTTATTGATAGAATCTGAAAATTCACGATTTGACAAAGGAAAACAAACTTAAGTTTCTGATTGTCATGCACTGATCCTGATAATCCTGACCTATGTTCATTCTTAAATTCTTATTATTTACTACTGAGAAATCTAAATAACTTTAGATTTTGGTATCAACAGATTTTGCACTTGAAGTTTCAGAAACACAAATCACAAAGATTTTGGCTGTGACTGCCAACATAAAGAGTTTCTTCAGGCAAGGATCTAAGAAATTTTTTTCTTCAAAGAAGAAATCTGGCACCTCTATTTTTTCACCTTTTATAGAAGAATTGACAGCAACTTCCAAATGGCATACTGAATTTCAGTACTTTTAAGAGTCATGAAGTTAAATTAATTGTAACTCGCTTATCTCAATCCTTAACCACTGTCACCACCCAAAATTTAAATGAAGAAGTCACTAAGATATTGACAGATTATGTGATTTAAGAATTTGAATTTTGAAAATCTTGAAAATCTTGAAAATCTTCAATTTTCTTGAATTTGCATTGAGTTGTGTTACTGAATTATTGTTTAGCTCTTAAAAATCTTCAGACCCTTCCTTCTGTTTACTTTCTTGTGCCCTTAATCCCAAAAATACCCCATATTTTAAATCCCAATAGTACTAGTCATGCAGTTTGCAGAAACAACTACAATATGTCTGTTTTACCATTGAAGCTAATAACATTCTTTATTAAAGCAAATGATTGTGCACTAATTTCTCAGTGCAAGAAAAAGTGATGAAAACAAAATTGTCCTGAAACAGCTTGGTATCTTACAACATTATATAATATTCTTAAATGTTTGTAAATTATGACTTTATTCACTTTGGAAGACAATCTATCTTCATCAGTGAGGATGCAAAATGTAAAATTGAGACTGTAATAGCTACTTACCCACCCTTTCACTCCTACACACACTATTTAGAAAAACTAGAAGCTAAAATTTCTGCCTCTGCAGTGAAATAAAGAAGTACTTCTTCTTACTTCAGATACCTGAAAAGGTGATTTATCAAACTCCTTCTTCTTCATGTGATACTATAAAATCAGATAGCATATTGAACTGATTGCTATAATTCTTCAAAGTTTGTTTTCCTGAGCGTAGCAGATGCATATCATGAGCTGTTTAAATATCAAAAGGTGTTGCTTATGGATATGTTATTACATTTCTATACTTGTGTTTCCTTCTTAATGACAAAATATGCATTTTCATATAATTTTTTGTTGATAAAGTACTTTAAGGTAAAGGACCTAATTGTTTCAAAAGCATTTATCAACAGATATCATTAGCAAAATATTTTAATCGCTATAGTTTATGTAGACTAAATGTAAGCATTTATTAATACAAGCTAAGCACTCATTATAAATTTGCACAGAAAATGATAAAATATTATGTATGAAATGAATCATTAGCATGGACCATTAAGTCCTCTATTTTCCTTTAATTGAATTTGTCAGTAGTACCCTCTTTAACTGAAAACCAGTCATAACCACAAAATTAAATAATAATTAAAGAAACAACTATTCAAAGAGTTGCTTGGTAGCTAAGGTGCCATTTAACCAAAACAGCAATTTAATGTAAATTGCAGCCCATGTAGACGTAGTTCTGAAAATTATACATCCTGTGGTTCATATACGTTTGAATTAGCAAAACATTTTCACAGTCTAGATGTTCTTATAATGGTTCTGTAAGCATAAAGGAAGACTGAATAAATTGGTGAAAATAGGTATAAATAGACCTATGGCAATTAAAGCTAATTAAGACTTTACAGAAATAAATTGCTGGCTGTTCTGTAAATTTTTAGCAGATTAGAAATTGCACCAACTTACAGTATAGGCATTCTCTCTCTGTACACAGTCATTCAATAAAGATGCACTGGATGTGGAACCAAAAATAATGCTTTGCTCACTGGTGTTTTCTTCTAACTTTACCCAATTATTAAAAGATAGGTGGAACCTTCTATTACAGAAACTTTCACTACACTTTTTACACACAAAAAGAAAAACAAAACCAAACAAACCAAATAAGCCCCAACCAACCAAAAATCCCCATGCAAATGAAAAACAGGAACAACTCCAAAAAACACCCCTAGCATGTTTGAGAGGAAAGTGGACCTTGCTCTCTCTGATGAACCAAAAATGCAGCTTGAAAGAGGCCCAAGATCCTCCACTGCATATATGGAGATTTGCTGTTGCTACTTTAGAACAAAGATTGGGACTATATTTTCTTATTGATAGTGATTGTCTCACATCAGTTACCTTTGGGACAGTGGTTTTTTTATTGAGAAATTCTGTTTTGCACAACCAGCAGGGGGAGGCAAGATTTAAGGAAATAAACTGGGAAAACTTCATGGAAGCAAGTACTTTTAAAAAGGGGAGGGCAGTTGAAAGCTTTGAACAAAAGAGAGAGGTGAGTAATACAAGACAGGAGGGTTAAGCTGGTATTTTGATTGCTATTTTCATGTCTATCAAACCATAACATGCAGTTGCCACATGTGTGAAATTCAAAAGAGCTTGCATCAGTTCGTCCATTTTCCCAATGCAACCCATTTTTCTTATTGTGGATATATAGTTGTAGTAAAAAATATTTTATTTCCATTTTGTAGTAATGCAAGCTAATATGAAAGAACAGAGCTGTAAGTAAACGATATTACAAGTTTCAAAGACAATGTCTCTTGTTTAAATATTTCACATAATTGACTACTTGTGTTTAAGAACCAATGAAAGAGATGCACAGCTGGACTGAATGCCCTAAAATTATTTTCAGAAATACATATCTCATTGTACTTTTCAATTCTTACTTATACAGCTTTTATTCTTCTGAACAATTTACAAAACAACTTGCATAGCTATTATGGTTAAATTTTGATTCTGCTAAGAGCATTTCAAGATATTTTCAGAGAGAGGACCTAACATCTCAATGTATATTCATGTCCTCTCCATGATTGTTATAATTTAGGGGTACAAGCCACATGATGAGGACTAATAGTCAATGTGTGTGCTTGTTGCTGCACAGGATCTATTTTGCAGAGCAGGAAAGGGTGTAGACCTGCTGTGAAAAAAAAGGGCTGTTTAGCTGTGTGACTGTGTTCTGCACCAGCCAGGGTGAAAGGCACAACCAAACCCTAAGAACTTGCTTGGTAAAAATGCACATGCAAAGCTGCCTGCTGAATAACTGGGCCATGAAGTGCATCAGGACTTCTTACAGGTTGCTGGGTGAACAGCAAAGTATACCATGTGGACCACAGATTAATATCCTGCTGGTTGCCCATGTGAATCATCAATGAGTCTTTGCAGCTCATTGTTCCTTCCTCCACAGATCCCAACTGTTATCTGTCTCATAGGTCTACTTGCCTCCACAGAGTCTAGACTACTCTTTACAAATATGATTATTGTATGTGTGCACGTCTGTTTAAAACCCTATTAATGATATGCATATTTATGTTATATGTATAAACCCTTAAGAGTATGTAGACTTAAAAAGGAGGTATATATTACCATTTTCACCTATAGACCAAGATGGCAAGAGGGCAGGAGCCTGCTGCCCTAAATGCCTGAGGTACAGGATGCCATTTGCACAACAGACCCTATGAAGAGTATGGCATGGCATGGCATGGCATGGGATGGTATGGTGTGGCATGGCATGGCATGGTATGGTGTGGTATGGTATGGTATGGTATGGTATGGTATGGTATGGTATGGTATGGTTATTACCTTAATCATAACTTTCTAGTCTCTCATGGTACCCAGTCCCAAAGAAGCATGCAGATATAACAGTTACTTGTAATTACAGCTTTGACGAGTTATTTGAATCAATGTATTCCAGAGCACAGGAAAAGTTCCAGCCTCATGGCTTTGATACTGACAGATCTGGTGCAAAGTGGGTGTTTGGATACAATGCCAAGCATAATTGGTGCCAGCAGTGGAGATTACAAGTGCTGGCTCTATGGAAGCTTTCAGACTTATTCAATTGTTGGGAACGGGGCCATGCATGGTAGCACACATGAAGCACAGCAGAGCACAACCTTCATGTGAAGGCAATATTATTAATTTGGTCTCAGCCTTCAGTAGGATTTTTGGAAATAAGAAGGAATGCAGACCTTATTGCTTTGGTTCTGCACTTCTGTCAAGTTCTTCACTCAAATCAGAGGGTAGATACTGGCACCATCCTCCAGATTCAGCTGCTCTTCTTCACCAGGTTTCAAATATAGCATCTAGAAATTTTTATTTTACCTCCTCCAGTAAGGCCATCTGTTCCCATAGCTTTCCCTCAAAACACCTGGCGTTATCTTTTTTAGAATTTCTGGACTTCTATGAGGGGTTTTTTTTGTCATGTTTAGGGGAAAATAAAGATTTGAAAATACATTTTTAAATATAGCAGTACACATATCTCTTTTGTTGCTGTTCCCATTTGTCATGCAGGAAAAGTGACAGGCCATTCTGGCTGAATTCAGAAGTCCATTTCACCTACAGCCCTGCCAGAATGAGATGCCTATTGAAGATGCTTTACAAGGTGAAAAGGAAATGTGTGTGGAAACTGAGTGACAACAATACTTCAAAGCTCAAACACAGGATTATTTTATTGAAATTCTTAAAGGAAATAGTTGGTCTCATTCCCTTTCTCCATGGCAAGAAATTTTAGCACATTGCAACAGTTTTCCATAAAACTTATTGTCTTAACAAAAATATATTATTACTTAAATAACTAAAAGTCCAGATTTAAAACCACAAATTCACAACCTGGAAGTACCCCACAAACCCTTTGTGATTTTGCAGTTGCATGACAAAGATATGAAGGTTTGATGGATCTAAGAAGGGATTTGTGGTCTGGAGAACTCAGTAAAATTCCTTGGCCTGTCTTATGCAGAATGTTAGACTAGACTCTGGTGATCACTTAAAATAGAATAATTTAAAACAGATTCCGTTCCAGCAGTTTCTAAAAGGTCTGGTAAGACTTAGTGAATTAGCATTTGGAAAGTTAGATCATACTCATGCTTCAAGAAGTCACAGCTTCTCCTTGGCAGACTTTTTTCCTATGTGATTAACCAGGTATGAGTAATGTTTCTTGACCAGCATCTAAGACACCTGAACCACACCTGCTCCTCTGCTGTCTGAAAACTTGAAGCAGGAAGACTTCTTGGCTGACAAGCTGAAAAGTTTTGGATCCAGTGGCTGTCCCATCAAAAGCACCATTTTCACATTACAAGTGAACCTGCCTAAAGTAAGGACTTATTTCAGGGATAACATTTGGGACCAGTGACAAATGCCTGGCTGATCCAGTTGTATAACTTATGCTAAGCTACAGAGACAACCCAGACAACCCTTAAGAAATTGTTACAAGCTTGTGTTACAGCACTTCTAAAGAGGGAAGGATGCTCCAGAGCCAAACCTCATCAAGCCAATGTCTTTAATATATGATTTTAAAGATAAAGCACTGAAGTAATTTATAAATTGTCTGTCACCAGTGGCTGAACAACACCTTCTCTCCAAGCAAGCTTGAGTTACACTTGAGAAAGTATGTCCTGGCTGAGCACTGAACATCATTCAACTTGCTGAAGTTGGGTTTGAAAGTGATATGGGCACAGGTGCAGTGTTCAAAGGCCAATCAGCTGTGTCTGACACCATATACCACCATATGCTTTTAGACAAAATAAAGTACATGAGAGAAAATCAATGCATATTATGACTGATATAATTTCTATCTAAAAGAGGACAAATTTCCCCATAATCAGCAATGATTTCTATGCTTAACTCTCTAAGAAGAGCTAATAGTGGAGGCTACAGCATGACCTACCACATGGGTATGTGCTTGAGTCTGTATTATCCAGAATCTATGTGAACAACCAAAAATCCATTCTCACAGCAGAGGCATTATTCCTACTAGTAATACTTGTAACTCTGACTAGATTAAGGGCTTCACGTGAGTACAAACCAGATTTACGTCCATATTCCTCAGGTTTTCACATTATACTACCAAAACCCAATTACAAACCAATCAAAACCAATCTGTTTAAACAGTGAGTCTCTTTTCTTTTCTTTTTTTTTTTTTCTGAAATCACTAGTCCAGTAAATTTAGTGTAATTTGGAACAGGCTGTTGTTTGCCCACTGTTGCAATCCTATTTATTTTGGGCATATGCAATATGCAGAAGTGAAAAAATATAAGTTTCATGCACAGAATCGTATACTGAAGAAGCTCACAAATTCTAAATGGACATTAACCAGAGAACATTATGAATGACTACACTTGCACTCTCCAAGGGCTTATTATAAAAACAAGAAGGGGTGGTTCATGCAGAGCAGTTAGACAGTGTTAAGAGAATGTTGCCGCTGTATTATTTAATGCCTTTGACTGGATGAATGGAACAAACTGCCTGGGTATTTTGGGATCACCCCACTGAAAACCAAAAGCACAGTTGTGAATAAAGTGGAATCCTTCCAACAGATTGGAGACCGAGGTACTGACTGCGGGGGCACGCTGCAGCTGTTGGCCAGCTGCTGTAAGATTTCCAACTACAATGGAGCCATTTAATAAATCATCAAGGGTTCTGCATCCCATGCAGTTTGTTTAGCGAAGAAAGGGAAAATGATCACTGACTTTTTCAAATACCTGCTTGGGAGTTCAAGAATAGACTGACCAGTCTGGACATGTTTGACTTATGTTCAAAAACTCTTGATGGCAGAGAAGATTTATATGAATATAATACATAGACATGCCAACGTGGAAAATCACAGATCAAAAAATAATGTACCATGGATGGTAATTCTTCTATGGAGCATGTCATATCATGCAAACAATTTTGGAAAAAAACACACAGTGACCCTAGAAGGACATATGAAAAACATCCCTGGTGCTCAGAAAGTATATTACTCTATTTCCCTGTGCTATTGCATTTCAGCCAGCATGCATGCTTCATATTCTAAAAAAGAAGTATGGAAACATTTTCCAGAGAAATTCATATAGATGAACATTAAGAAAAATAGTGCTATCTTATATTAGATAAACTCTTTCAGTAACAAGTTCAGCTTTATTTGTATGTTTGTTTGTTTTTTAAATTCTGAGTCATATCCACATCTTAATCAGAGGTACCATGGACAATTCAAAAATACTATAAGGCTTTTGATTTAAGGATCACACTGATTCCCTGTGTCAGGTAAACAATGTTAATTATTAATTTGATTTTCCTCTTAAAAATGAGCTGGTTGTTTCAGAGCGAGTTCAGATTCCTTGGCCCCATTTATGCTTTTATGTCTGTCTCTGCATCTCATGACTTTGCAAATAAATATCACTTCCTTTTCAAATTTAAACCTCTAAAAGATGTTTCTTCTTCTGTTTTGAGGGAAATTAATAATACTATTTTATGATTTCAAATAATAATAAAAATTACCCAAAAATGCTTGGGAAAGAGGATGTGAAATAAATTTTACATGGCTTACCTTGGTGAAAAAAATCCCAACAAGATAAACCCCAAGTTGTTCAGTGTTATTAATTATTTACCTGTATTTTTGTCAAAACTGCATTTTATCAGTATAGATTGCTACTGGTTTTATATATTTGATCTTGAAATTTGGTAATATGAATACTGCTCAGATGTTACATTTCTTACATTTGTTTTTGCCTTTCCTGTTGTGAAGATTGCCAATGCGATTAGATTTATAGAGGGTACTTTCAATAGTGTTATGCAACGTTTTTATTGCAACAGTGTGCAAAAAGTCTTCTCAAGAGCAACCCACAATATTAGATTTTACAAGGCCAAATTGGATGTGTTGTGCCCCTCAGAGCTTCACAAAGTGCAAAGGAACAAATAAAGGGAGACATAGTTGATGTTGAGATCAAAGAGTGAAGAAAACTCCGTAGTGAAGAGTATGAAGTGGAAGCATCACTTGATAAAGAACATGTCAAATAGTAAGTTCCCTAAGTAATGGGGAAGAGTTCATTCAGAACTGGAAAGGAAATGAGAAGACAGGTGAAGTTAAAGAGTCAGAGACTCTATCAGTATGGAAATGCAAGTAATCAAAGATGGCAATTTGGCAAAACATTGCAGAAGAAAGAAGAAGGTTGAAATCACTTGTAAATTCATCAACTGAGATTCCACTTTTTCAGGACAAAATCTTTTTCTCCATAACTATATGGAGGAAAAATTACCTTTAACAGCTCACCCTCCACACCTCATATTCCAGATGATTTTACACACCTTGCTAAAGCAGATCTTGTACTTGAAAAACATTTTGATTTCAGCAGTGGGTTAACCATTGGTAACAGCCAAATTCCCACTCAAACTCTCACCCATTTCCCCTGCCTCAGTACGATGAGAGGAGATAAAAAGAAAACCAGGTAGAAGAATATTTGTGGACAGAGGCAAAGATAGGGAGATTGCTTACCAATTACTATGGTGGGCAAAGCAGACTTGTCTTGAGGAAAATTAATTTATTGACAATTAAATTTGATTTAGATAGTGAGAAACAAACAAAATAAAATGACAGACATTACAGCAATAACTTTTCTCCTCCATTTCCCAGGCTCAATCTCACTCCTCTACTCCCATTTCATTTACTCGTGTGATGTGGTAGAATGGGAAATGGAGAATGAAGGCTATGGTCAGTACCTGTTAGTTTGTTTCTGCTGCCCCTTCCTCTTCATACTTTTTCTCTGATCCAGCATGGATTCTCAATGGGCCTCCTTGTCCTTCATGAAATACCCACTGTCTCCCAACTTGAGAACATCCTCCACCTCCTGTTCTGACCTTGATGTTCTCTCTGCTGTTTCTCCCCCTTGTTTTTTTGTTTTTTTGTTTTTTTTTTTTTTATTCTCTCCTCTGCCTGTCCATAATTTTTGTTATTTACTTAATATGTCTTCCCATAGGTGACACTAGCTTGGCTGCTGGGTCCTGCCATGAGTCTGCTGGAGGTTTCTGGCATGATCTGTGTATAGCCTAGGGCAGCCTTTGGTCTCTCCCCACCCTTGCACAATGCCATGGCTGATATAAGGCCACCTACACCCATTGTGGCTTTACACTGCTACAGTGAGGCTGCTTCCATTGGAGGCACAGAAACCTGCTGGACTGAATTAGCATTTTGTAAGTGAGTTTCTGCTATGTGACGTGTGTGTGCTTTTGCAAGGTACTGTGACAGAGGTGAAACATCCACACCTGGAAAAGAGAGTATTAGGAAAGGGAAAGGACCTAAATGTCAAAATCATCTACTTTTGCTCTCACAAATCTTCCTGGGTATCAGTGTTAGTTCTGTAAATGATGACTGACAAGACCCAGTAGCAAATTTTTACTTCTCAGGACAGGAGGAGCTGATTGGGGTGAATCCTGACACAGCGATCCTCCTCTAAGTCATGCTAACTTCAAGTTTTTGACCCAGGTCACAGAGTATTTCCCATTCAATCTCTATTTTCCTTTGGTCAGGACTCTAACTTCAGGTCTGACATTGCCATAAGGCTTTGTTCTAAAAGCAAGTACTTGCCTGACTAGCATTTAAAAGGAATATTGTTAGCAAACTCATTAATAAAACTCCAAACAAAATTTTCTTTTGCGAAAGAAAATAGGTCCTGTATCATATATTAAAAGAAAATCCTTGCAAATTCAGAACAAGGTGAAAAAAATAGAGACAGTAGAGGAAGTTAATGGAATTATATAATTCCAATTATTATTACACTTGAGTGGGACACATAAGTGAACTCTAGAAGGGAGGAATAATTTTGCATCTCTCTTGAGACTAGGCATTTCCTGGTTTCCACAGCACTGGAGTGCGAGAGATCTTTGTGCTCCCTTGAGGAGGAGCAAGGCTGAGATCTTCCTTAAAGGGTGAAAGAAGTTGCTGTGGAAACACCTAATCCCAATTCAATATAATAGCAGTATACTATTTGTTATTTTGAGCAAAAACATATTTGTCATAATGATGCAATAAAAGAAAAAAAAAAAAAAGAAGTAAGACTTAGCCTCCAGGCTCTTTGTGGGTAATTAGTAATGTGAATAAACTCAAACCTATTTTAATATAATTCCTGAATGTGTGCTCAGCTTGGATCTTTATTTTAAAAGTTCATAACACATGACATGATATGTCATGCAGTCACTTTGTAAATGTCAAGCTCTTAATGGAAAATAAGTCTTTCATTGTTTATTCTGCTTGCGTTGTACCTCCAGCAGCACTCAGGACTAGATTTGTCCTGCCTAGTTGCAGGTTCATTACAGCAATATCGGAATGAAGAGCAAGCACTGTAGCTTTAAGTTTTTTTGTTGGTTTTTTTGTTTTTTTTGTCGTTTTTTTTGTCCCAAAAGCAGTGAAGAGGCTAAAAGACTGTTAATAATAAAGCAGCCTGACTAAGAGCTGAATCACCTTCAGAAGAATTCCTTTTCCTTATTTTTCTCTATTTTTCATCTGTAACAAGAGCTAAGGGCTGTTTCTAACTTAATCACATGGATAGATGGATGAATATGGGACAGTTTGCATAGTTGTGTTGATTATTTTGTCTGTCGTTACTGTTTCCTCTTGGATAGAGAAGGATGTTCTGCTTGAGTTCATGAGGATTCTTCTTCCCAGAACTTTCTAGGATTTTGGAATTAGGATGAATATCTCCTTTTTTTTTCAGAAATTTTTGAGGAAAGGATGTCAAATAGGGGGTCATTCACTGATTTCACCTGATAATCTGAAAACAGATTAAAAGGGTTAGCATTCTGGGCATTAGCAAGAGGAAATGTAAATTTTTAGTTGGCTAAGTTCCCTAAGATTCTTAGGAGTCAGAATAGCTGAGCAGAGACAGAGACAAACAGCTACTGAACAGTCTGGCAAGCAGATGTGGATAAAGAGCAAAACATAACAGGGTGATGTTTGCTAGTGGCACAGTTATTATGTGTAATACCCTACTTATAGTAAAGCATTCTTGCTCAGGGAAACCATAGTGATTCATATGTGGTTGTGAATGAGTTTCTAATAATGCTCTAAAATTCTCTGGAGTTTGTAAAGGAATTCTGGCGTTGTTCATTAATAAAAACCAACACGTTCCCTATACTCCCTGCCCAGTACAAAGAAAGACTGATTCTACCATTATTAATAGAACCCATAAGGAAATTACTTATTTGGGGTGTATAGTAGAACTAGTAACACAATAAAGCACGGGCAAATATAGATGATCATTGAGCTAGGAGACTAATTTTAACAAAATAATGAATTGCATTCCTCACTAGAAGAAAAAAAAAACAAGGTAACCAACAGTAGAAACACATTAATTAGAGCTCGTCAAAACCATCAGGTCTTCCCTGCTTTGCATGGTTTATGCATTTGGCTTCTGCATGATGTGTATATTTAATTTTAGACCAAACGCTTTAAAACCCAAGCAATTGGTAGGAAATTTAATGTAGAAACATCAAATCTTCATGGTTTTCAAATGAACCTGATCCAACAGGTCCATGTCTTCCCTGTGCTGAGGACCCCAGAGCTGGACACAGTACTTCAGGTGGGGTCTCACAAGGGCAGAGTAGAGGTAGAGAATCACCTCCCTTGCCCTTCCAGTCACACTTTAGATGCAGCCCAGGATACATTTGGCTTTTCTAATTGTAAGTCCACATTTCTGGCTCCAGTTTTTCATCTACCAATATCCCCAAGTCCTTCTTTGCAGGGCTGCTCAAAATCTATTCATCTTTCATCTGTATTGATACTGGTGATTGCTCCAACTCAGAACTTTGCACTTAGCCTTGTTGAATTTCTCAAGGTTTATGTTGGCTCACTTCTCAAGCCTGTCAAGGTCACTCCATATGGCATCTCTATCCCCATGCATATCACCTATATATACTTAGTTACTCACATTAAGTAAATCTTTTATGTCATAGATAATTTCAATTTGTGCAGCATACGTAGAGTAGTGGGTTGACCTTGGCTGGATGCCAAGAACCCACCAAAGATGCTCTACCACTCCCTTCCACAAGTGGACTGGGTATAGAAAACAAAATGAAGGTTCATGAGTTGAGACAAGAACAGGCAAAACAGACTCGACTTGGGGATATTAATTGACTTTATTACTAACAAACTCAAATCAGGATAATGAAAAGTAAAATAAATCTGAAAATTACCTTACCCCACCCCTCCCTCCTTTTCAAGCTGTACCTCCTCCTTCTCAGCAGTGTAGGGGGATGAGAAGTTTGGGTTACAGGCAGGTCATCACACACATTGTTCCTGCCGCTACTTAGAGAAGGGTTCTACTGATGCAGTGTGCGGTCCCTCCCATGGGACACGGTCCTCCATGGACTTATACAATGTGAGTCCATCTCACAGGAAACAGTTCTCCACAAAATGCTACAATGTGAGTCACTTTTCAACAGGTGTCCTTCAAGGACAGCCTGTTCCCGCAAGGGTTCCCCACAGGGTCATGAGTCCTACCAGGAAAACTGATCTAGCATGGAGTTCTCTTTTCATGGGTCCACAGGTCCCAGCATGGACTTCCCATGGGTTCACATCTTCCTCTCAGGCACCCACCTGCTCTGGTGTGGGTCTTCTCTGTGGCCTGCAGATGGATGTCTGCATCCTGGTGGTCCTCCATGGGCTGCAGAGGAATAGCTGCCTCACCATGGTCTTCATCTCAGGGTGCAGGGAAATCTCTGCTCCAGAGCCTGGAGCACCTCCTCCCCGTCCTTCTGCACTAACCTTGGTATCTCTTGAGTTCTTCCTCTCACACATTCTCACTTCTCTCTTTTCTGGTTGCAATTATATCTATGCAATAACCTTTTTTTAACCTTCTTAAATGTGTTATCACAGAGGCATTACCACCATTGGTGGCACACTCATCCTGGAGCTGTCTGGAATTGGCTCTGCTGAACATGGAGGAAGCTTTTAATAGCTTCTCACAGAAGCGATCTCTGTAGCCTCTACTACAAAAACCTGGCCATGTGAACCCAATACAGCAGAGCAGTAAAGATTTCCACAAGAACCAGTTTTGTAAAAGGTGATTTACCATACAACCACTTAAGTGCCATAAGACTGTACTTTGTTTGTCATAACTCAAACCATTTGCATAACTAATTTCCTAGTACAATGTTTTTTTCAAAATCCGTGTCTGAACATGGGGTGACACGTCTTAAGAAATAATTTTAAAAAACACTGATGGTCCCATATTGCTACTGTGAATTTGGTTCCACAAGGTCTGCTTGGTGGTGCTTTCCTCATCACCATGACAAAAATTTCCTAACACTCTGGGCAACAGTAGTGACCAATCACTGGCTACACTTTCACAGGGCATTTCAGTCATGTGAAATGAGTGCGCATTGGCATGGTGCTTCTACATGTCTCAAACCTTTACCTTCATCTTGAAGACACTCTGTTTTGGTGCTGGAAAATTGAAATCCATCATTAGAGTGGAATAGGAAAGAGCACACATGTAAATCTACATAACCTTTCAGAGCTTTGAAGTAATGTCTGAACCTCACATGTTGTTAAATATTTTGGTCTAGCAACAGGCCAGTGGAAAATATAGACTGGCAGTAAAGCTAGTCAGAGTTTTCCAGCAAAGCAAATGCTAATTTGTTTATCCTAAAAAGCTTTGTTTGAGGCCCAGTTGGAACTAACATATGTCAATAACATAAATTAAGGCACAGCCTCACCTTTCCTTCAGTGACATTCTGTGTAATTTTCTGCTGATCTCAGATTAATTTGGTGCCTAATAATTTGCAGTGGCGTTTGAACTTCCTCTACAATGAAAATTACTGAAATGTAGCAAATCATGCTAACTTGCCAAAACCCCTCACAGTTTCATTCATTTATCCTACAGAAACAAAAGAGATTTATTGGCATCTCTTCCTCTGCATAATGCTTGGGGTAGGAATTCTGTTATACTACTAGTTGAAAATTGTTAGACTTTACTTACTTGTCTATTATGTGCCAAGGAATATGTGTGTAACTGCATCAGAACTTCTCAAAATTGTGTGAGATATTTAAAAAGAAAAGTGTTATTGTCTCATCAGCTAATAATTAGGCAGTATGAACTGGTTCTGGCCAATTAGCCTGGAAGTGTTTTCATTTTCTAAGCCAATAGAACCTATCTATAGCATTCCATAGTAAACCAAATTAATTAATTTAATTAACAAAACATAAATTCTAAAATGAAACATGATTTTGAGTGGGTAAGTACCCATGCCAAATGGTGTCTTATAACAATAAAATCTTACTCAACTGGTTGGACAGATTATTCATAGGCCTTCACGCTTTCCTACTTGCTGGCAAGCAACAGGCATGCTTGGTTACTTTGAAACTTCTGCTGTGTGGAGAGATTGCCATTCAATTATAGACAAACTCTGATGTCGGGCCTATTTTTCTGCAGCATCTTTAAGCTTTTCATGTAAGACAAAAGTAAGAGCTTTATATTTGTCCATCCTGAAGAGAAAATGCCAGAAAGGTGATGATGCTCCTGCTGTTAAAATCTAATGCCACGTCATAGGCTCTTCCTTACATGCACTTGCTCCCAGGGGCTTACAAGCATGAACATGAATGAATTTTCTCAACCCTTGACTCATGGGGTGAATCTATCCAGAGACATTAGACCACTAAAATGAATCTGCAGGAGCAAAAGGTCTACCAGGTCACTGCAGCACTTCAAAGCATGCTGGTGCCAGTCCCAGCGCACTTACACCAAAGCCAGAAATTACACAGATATAATAATCTTATTGTTTTCACTTGTAAATTCTCAGTGATTTAAATTCATTATCGAACTGACACTCTTGTAAAGCTTTTTCTTCTGATCTTGTCCCAGGTGCCTGATTGCAGTCATCAAACATACCATACTAAGTATTTATATAAATATATCATAAAATAATCAAATATGATGAGCTATTCCCTTTGTTCCTTTATGTTGATACACTTTTCACAAAATATTTAAAATGCTTCTGAAAATGATGATGCCAGTGATAAAGCTAGTTTGCAGTTTCATAGATAATTTATGGAAGTTATAAAAAATGAACCAAATTGTCATAACAACATGACAATGTGAACATTCATGTTTACATAGTGTCCACATACTGTACAAATACTGAATATTAATATGAAATGAGAATTTATAAAATTTGCAATAAACATAATGTAGAAAAAACAACAACTTGATACAATCTCTGCTTATATTGCAACCTATAAAGAGATCTTATTTTATGAATGGCTTTGACATTTCCTTTAATGTGTATTGTTTTACACCCTTAACCACAAATCCTGGTATATTTTAAATGTAAATTAGATCATATCTATCCTGTTTCTCCTTTCAGATAAACAGTCACTCTGATTCAGGAGAAGGAAGGAGAGTCCATAGACAGCATTTTAAATGTACTTGGCACAAATGCATCCCAAGGGGTGCAAATAGCAAAATATGTCTGGATCAGATTCTGCTACTTCTGTTCTTGTAAGGCAGCTATTTGTTTGTTCAGTGATTCTGTTGTCGTGTCTTGTTGTCTTATTGTTGTTTTGAGTTACTTTAAGACATTCTCCTGGGACGCACAGATGGTGCACAGGATCTGTGTGAGACCCACACCTTCATGATGCTCTTCAGGAACAGCAGTTATGGCCAGGCAGGACACAATGTCAAATGGCACTTGATACTTTTAGGCAACCAGATCAACCTGTACTGATACCCAGTAACATAACTCTTCTGGGGACAGCCTTTGCACAGGACCATTGCCTTACAGTCATGACAAAGGATGAGGTATCTGTCTGCTAATTGTTTGTTCTGGTGGCATCTTCTCTGTGGTTCACTGATATCTGATGAAACTGAATGAGTCACAAGGCCTGTGTCTTTGTACTGTGCAAATACCCTGAGAGTATTACAGTTATAATTATAATAGTTGAACTGTGTTTATTTCAGTAATCTATTAATTACTCTACTAGCAACTGGGAATGAGTCCTGAGATTTTAATTTTCCTAGTGGCTCTAAAGACAGCTTCTTCTAATACTTTTCACCAAGTACTATCATTAGGCCTGCTGAACTGTGGGTTTAGGTAGAAAATCAGAAGTGGCACAGGCCACTGGTTGCCTGTATGCATCAGTAAATTTGAAGCTTTGGGTCAAAATGGGAACAATGTCTATCTAGTATTAGGTAACACCTCACAGTTCCTCCTCAGAGGTTGGTGAGAAGCTAAATGTCACATTCCTTCATGGCAGAATTGCTCTTGGGTGTCCCAATCTTTCTCTCTTCCTCTCTCCTCACTGTGTAGGGACCCCTAACAGTTGTAAACCTCAAGTTAGACACCCCAAAATAGATTTTAAATTTAGATGAGATAAAAGTAGGCTTTAATGGCTTGGTTTCCCAATTACATTGATGAATTAATGTTATATATATTTTTTTTTTTTTTGCTACCTCATTAGGAGTTTAAAAGTAAAGTTGGGAAGTCCTGATTAACATGTGGGGCATTTTTATTATTGGTACCCGGAATGCGAAGGTTGTAATTCTTGAAATACAGATATTTCAGCTGGATGTTGTAGCCCACATCTTCTAAGGTACATAGTGCACACGGTTTTTCCTCACTTGGTAAATCATCCACGTACTACCATATCAGCTGACCTGAGAGTATAATAATCATAAGAGCTTTGTGTTATAATAAAACTTGAAATATTATTTGAATGCTGCTTACCTTCAAAAACATTTTAGAGGAATAAATGACTGAAATCACTTATATAGCAAAAGGTCCCCTGCTCCTTCATTCTGTACAAGCAAATAAGACACTACTGAAATCTGATACCCCTTTCAAGCCTCCTTCACTGAACAGTAACCAGTATACTTATTTCCAAGCACAAATACTATGCAACTTGGCTCAAAGGGAGAAAAGGTAATTTTTACTTTTTATAATGAATTTCTATGCTTGAATTTTATCTTGCTTTTAGCCTAAGTGGTGATGCTGTTCACAGCTTATTCTTGCTTTTACCATTCATTATGTAAAATTGTATTAGTTATTTCTATCTATTTTTTAAAAATATTGTGTGTGCCATGCACTATTCATCTCTATTTTAGAGAGCCTGGGCAAAACTGCACACAATTAGACTTGCTTCTAATTTACAGATTCTTTCTAAAAGCTGAAAATCTTTCAGGTATAAATTAAAATAACTGCAACAGTCTTCGGCTTATTTCTGTCTTGGCAAGTATGAACAGATCCATGGTAATCAATTCAAAAGGTATTAGAGCCATTATTGGTTGTAATTATCATGACACCTGGGTCCAGACTTGTGAAATAATTATTAAAGGCATCACCAGTGTGCAAAGGTTTTGCTCATCATTGATTTTATATCAGTAAGTGCTTAACGGATTTTGTGACTCTTAAAATGAAGCTGAGTGTCTTTCACTTACAGAAGCGTCAAAAATAAGGAAAATAACACACATTATCATAGAAGTGAGTCAGAAGTGAAGAATTAAGGTGAAGATACCACCATCCTTGAAAACTTTCAGGTTTCAAAATCAGAGCTGACTTGCTTGAAAAATGTCAGTGTTATATATTGAAATAGCTTGGTGCCAAATAAAATATATGCAACAGGATTTATAGCGAGAGATTAAGGCAGGGGCCTTGGAGTCTCCTTTTTCTTAATGCTGTATGTGTGCTTGACTCTTTTTAGTTATTTTTTGCAGCTGTGATGCTGAATATCTGAACCTGAGTGTGTACTAGTTGTTATTCCTTCTTGTTGCCCCCACCATGGGGTTAGGGGCAGATAGCAGCAGTGGGAGTTTAGAGTCATTTGCCACATTCTCTGTAGCACTAGAAGGCTTTTCTCTGGACACCTCTGTAAGAGTTTTTGCTCCAGTGTAATCTGTCTTTCTGCACTGAGTGATTAGAAAAATTGGCTCCTAAGTTAAGCATTCAATGCTAACAAGTATGAATATCCCCTGCTTTTTCCCTTCTGCATTCTTCATATGCTATTTCGTTCAGTATGCTACTGCATATGCTGTGTTTGGCCTAAAACTGCTGTGTCCATTGATCTTCAGTGGTGACAAATAGAACAATGATGAATGAGCATCCTACAGAGATTAAAATCATTACACCTGTGGAAGATCAAACCTACCTACATCAGGAAACTGAGGTCTTTTAACACCTATCTTCTACTCAGTCTTGACATGTAGTGCTACCTGCCTTAAGCAGTGGGTCAGGGTTTTATTAGTTAACACTTCTTCCACCCTTTTGATCATTTTGACCTATTATAGGCCTAGTTAAAACTGGTTTCCTGCAATTCCTGCAGCAGAGATCAAAAGGTGCATGTGTCTAGAAGTCCTGAAGCCAAACAAGTTGATGTGCAGGTCCCTGTAGCTACAGTCACACATCATGCATTCTGGTGGATGACCAAGAGATGTAGCTTTATGAGGATACTAGGTCACACTCCATATCATTTGGTGTGCATACTAGATGCAAAATGTCATTAATCAGGTCTTCATTTGGCCACATCTTAAAAAAGGAAAATACAAAGCGTATATCTGAGGCTCAGCAGTTTCAATGTCACCGATTTAAGAGAGTGAATCTAAGAGTTAGATAAAAAACCTTGTAAGTAAGGGATGATGGAAAGTAATGAGTTTCTGAAAACTCCTGGATAGCCAGCAGAGAAGGCTACAGATTTTGCAGCAGTGACTGAAGAAATCCAGCCCTGAAATAGAAATAGTAGTAGCGACATTTCTGTCTTGTAGCTATTTTTACTTAAAGGTCGAAATAGAAATGGAAAATTAGAAAATAAAAAGCAAAAACTGACTCCAAAATGCCTAAAAAAAAGCCCATCCTTGTTTTATGTGTTGTCAGAGGACGACATCTCTGAAACTGATGGTGAACTGAGTGTCATAGGAGAAAAATGATCCTGCATGTTTTAGCTGCTTCAGTAACAAAACACATTAATTGTCAAAATGGAGAATAGGAGAAAGGAAGTGTGAGTCAAAGTTGCATAAAATGTGTGAATCTAAATGACTGCACATGTATATCAAACTGATTATACTGTATAGCTCCTTTGGGAAGTGACGGAAGTCCTTGCACAAAGAGAATTCTTGGTTCTTCCAACCATCTGTGAAATAATATCCACTAGTTTTGGCTGATGAAATTTTGTAGAAGTTCACCCATGCTGTCTCTGTATCTGTATATGCACAAGTAAGAAATATATATATGTATAAATGTGTGTTCATGTATATACACATACTTATACATTTATATTTGTAGACATATATTCGAAAATGCCCCTCAAGACAGAGACAGTGGTTTAGATGCATCTTTTCTTCTGGATTGGGTTCCAGAAAGTATTTTCTCCTCACCATCTACTCTGTTGCATACAGAGACATCTGGTCTCCTGTGTGAAACCACTTGAATAAATAACAAATCCAGGACAGTGTTAATGCAGTTGTTCTATAACCAGTGCTATCTCTGGTAAGAGATGATAAAGGCTCACACGAGGACTCTTCTTCATGGAGCAATCTCACTTTCTCCTCTCCCCATTGTGCTGAATTCACATTAGCTGGTTAGATGGAATGTGTACTTAAAATTTTTTGTACTAATTTTTTTTAGCATGCCTTTCTCTATGCATTCCACATTTATGTGAACATTATACAAAAGAAAAAAACCCCATGGTGTTAGAAATAAAGCGTGGCTTACTGAAACTAATCAGAAGATAGGACTAAGGACAGAAAGAATTAAATGAGATTATATCTTTATCATATCTTCTTAATAAGCAATCTGAAAATCTAAATAGCTATTCATTTGCTATTATGTACCATGCAAAATGGCAGCAGTATCTACAATGCACGGGTTGCTGGTTTTAAGTTCAGTAAAGAAGAGGTAGAAAATCCAGACAGGCTGTTTAAACTATTTGAGATTTTTTGTCTTGAAAAATAAAAGGTGAAACACTTCCTACTTAAAATGNGGAATGAATTCAGATTTCTGAAGAGAAAGAATGCAAACCAAAAAAAAAAATTAAAAAGAGAGAGTTTGAAAAATGTCCCACTAAAATAACTAAGAAAGGGTTGACTCACTAGATTGAAATAAACCCCATATATTTTAAAATATGGAAATTTATAAGATTTGTACTATACAGGACCCAAATCAAAAGTAATTGAAAGAAAATTACAAGCATTAGAAAAATAATTCAATTGGAGACTGAAATTACTTGACTTATCCAGATATCTAAATTGATATGACATTATTTAGAAGTACCAGTATGCAAATGTCAGGCTGTGATAAAATACATACTTTCACCAAGAAGGAATTCATAGTGAGGAGAGGAATGCCCCTTTTTGTGCAGTATTTGTGTTGAAAATAGTGACAGAAATCCATCGATGCACATTTGCGATAGTAGTGGCTTGCACCATGCAAGAGAAAAGAAACGCCCATGCCTGAGGAAGATAATTACACCAGACATTATGTTTGAGTGCATCACATAGGCAAACAGTGAAGCAGTGGGAGTAATACAGTTGGAGAACACCTACAAGGAGAGAGTTTCAGCAACAATGATACTGTTTGATTACAAAACAGAGTAAGGAAAGGGAAAATGATGAGGCAAGCTTAAATACCTTGGTTCTACAGTTTTGATAATTAATATGTTCCTGGACACAGTTTCTGGAAGAAATAATACTAACATTTACAGCTGACACTGTGACTGAATGAGTGACAACCCAGAGCAAAAATTATAGGAAATGTCTACCTCTTTGCTCAGCAGAAATATTGTCCACACCCATAAGAATGGAAAGATGTAGACAGCATCTGTGATACCCAGTGCATGAATGAAATGTTAAATGAAAAGAAAATAAAAACGATCAAAAGGTTAATTCTGTTTGCAAACCAATACTGAGACTTGATATTAGAATTACAGAAAGGCATTGTACTTTGGAGAAAAATCAGAAAGGATCTTTTGGAGCTAGTCATGTAGCATCTATGAGATTGCTGCAGATTTGACACTGCTCTACCAACAGAAACCATTCTGTATGTGACAATGTCCTCAAAAGTCTGGAGAGAAAGAGAACACACTGTGAAGCTCACAATCTTCTGGTGGAGGAAGAAAACTATGAAGGACCACGTCTTAGTAAATCCCATTAAAAAATACTAAAGGTAAAACATGCATCAATCCTTGCAAAAATAAAACAAAACAAACTCCACAACCTCAGACTCCACAAAGAAAATTTATTTACTGTTTATGGTGAGTCTGGAGGAAAAGTTCAGCAACCTAGCTATTTTCAACACTCCTTTCTGAAGATAGTGTTTTATCAGATAAAAAGGGACATGAAATACAAATTTAAAAATGCAGCAAATCCATACAAGTATTTGAGCACACACAGTATCAAAGAATCATGTGAAAGGGTGAATTGTGGTCAGGGATCCCAGACATGTAAAAGCAGACATAGCTAAGTTGTAGAATTTTTGCAATGAGATATTACCAGTGTGAAATGCTTTGATTGCTTCCTATTTTTGGAAGAAAAATCCATCAAGGACTATTAAGCCCAAAGCTGCCATCCATGGCTTAATAAGTCCCAGTGCTGGGAGCTGGGAAGTATGACAGCTGTTTCCCTGTTCTTTTGTTGTTCTCTATGTGTCTGCTGTTGTGCACTGTTGGAGATGGGAAATAGACCATTGGTCTGACCAGTTTGACCAATTCTGTATGTACAGGTAGAGACCATTGGTGTCAATAGAGAATTATTTCTTCTCAAAATAAACAAAAAAAAAATTCTCATTGTCATTGAAAGTTGGCAATTTAATCAAATTTCATCTGTGTGTGAGGTGGAATAGCAAGACCTGTAGAACTTTACAAAATCCTAGAGAGCATTCAGGACAAGGTTCCAACATCTGCACCATCACATCTTACATGATCATAAAACCAAGAGAGATGCAAGAGGAAGATGAAGAGAAGTCACAGAAGAAAATCATGGAGCATGCTTTTTTATTCATGTAGTTTCACAAAAAGAAAGAATGTACTTCAAAATGTCATGTATAAATTAAAGTAAATGCTATCAGAAACAAGATTTCAACCAACTTTGTTATAAACAAAATCCTAAGAGTATGTAGTAAAAGTAAAGATTTTAAAAGCCATACTAAGATTGATATGTCTATTACAAGCATAACAACTTTACCTTTGTTTTTGATACAGACTATATTAAACAAAAACACAAAGTTAACAGAGTAGTGCTGAAGGAAAAAAAAACCAAAAAAACAACAAAACTAAAAAAAACACTTCCAGAGTGAATAATGGTGACTTATTAGTCTATTTTACTCAATGTCTTAAATCGATAGCCCAAAGCACAACAGCAAAATGTTCAAGGAGAAATTAGCCGAGAAAATGAAGACAGTAAAAATATTTACTTTTGCTTTGTAAAGCATCTAATCATACCTGTGGAAACCCTTGCTCAGTCTGAGCACAGACTGAAGAGCAGAAAGGTGGCTCAGTTCTACCTGCAGCATAGTCTCTTCCCTCGTGCAGTTGCTAAGTGTAGCCACTTTTCTGGCTAAATGGAAGAAGACCAATATCATTCTAAGGCAGCATCTACAGATAACTGAATTTTTTTTAGGAAATGTTTGAAATATCAAAGTGAAGTTCCAATAATTTGTGGTATGGTAGCTGAACACACAACTGAATGGTTTATATGAAATATGGACAGCAAGTACACTCCTGTCTGGCTAAGGCAAAAATATCCCCAAGGGATCACAGTCTGCAAGCTGGACTACCTCCAATGGGCAACAACAGCATGTAAGAAAACCAGCTGTTATCCTAAAAATCTCTGAAAATCCAATATCTTTGGAAATATAATGCATCCCAGCCAGGAGGCAGTACAGATGTCAGAAGAATCTACCGTGTACCTGCAAACATAAGGAAAGACTTGCTCAACATAAGGACAAAAATTCAAATCCAAAAAGTAGCAATACCATAACACCTGAGATTGTTATTCAGGCAGGTTGGAAAGGTGTCTCAAAGTTTGTTTTCACCCCAGTGAACAGCCCTGGCAATGGAGATAAATGAAGAATCTTCCTGCAAAGAGGAATCCTGAAAGTGTGCATCCTTCTTTTTTTTTTTTTTTTTTTTTTTTACAGTGTGTNTTTTTTTTTTTTTTAAATAAGTAAACCTCATATTGTAAATAAGTAAGGTGGATCATTTACCCAGTGCTTTGCCTAGGAGTAATCTAAAAGGAAGCAATCAGGGCACAGATCTATGTGCTGTAAAGATGAGGCTGACACAAATGTGTTTGGTAATGCCTTCATTCTCACCAGAAGAACCCAGCGCCTGGAAAAGATGATCCCACAGAGGCAGAGGCCCATTGGCTTGGGCTAAACTAAGAAATCTGTTTAGCTAAAAGATGGTAATGTTTTGAATTACTTGGGAACCATTAGCTGCTAGAGAATCAAACCACACAACAGCATCAAACATTCCAGGTAATAGGAATTAGGGACGAGGTTAATCCACAACGAAGTTTTTCATTTGCCTTTGAGGAAATTCTGTTCTCATCTCAAGAACTATCTTTTCTTGAATACTCCAAGCCTTATTTTGTCAGGTTTAAATGAAAATCCCACAAAAGGCAAAACAGTATGGTCTGTAGCAGTGCATCTCAGAGCAGTGAAACACATGAGTAAACACATGTCCCCTTTTATGTCAGAATTTGTGAGTCAGACTTAACGACACTTTTCTCCAAGGCTTTCTATTAACTCCTCCGCCATCATAAGGTGTGTTGGCTTGGGACATGCTCATTCCCTTCCCTCCCTGCTTCATCCTGCTTTTGAATGAAACCAGAAAACAGGAATCCTGGCCTGGTTCTCAGCAGTCCAAAACTGAGGGTGTTTATGTAGAGCACAGTGCAATTCTGCATCAAAAATCTGATTTTTAAGTATTACATAATTTTTAATTTTAAATCTTTACCTTTGAATATGAAGATATGTAAATCCAGAACTGCAGAAGGCATGTTTTAGAGAGGCAAGGATTTTTTAAAGGTGAAGTAAGGAATTGGGGTGCAAAAGTTTCATCAGAGAGAAGAAACAAAATTAAAAGCATTGAGCTTCTCCAGTACTGAATTTGAATTAAACAGTAATGGGTATGTATTTTCAGATTATTTCAGATTCAGAGCTGTTCATATTTCGCATTGCTGAATACTGTGTGATTCCTGAAGGGTTAATAAGAGATAAAGGGTTGAAAGTAATTTATTTCAGAAAGTCTTCTAGATATATCAATTCAAGATGCCATATCAAATTTGTACTATTTACAGTTTATCAATCTATCTTTAAAAGTCTGTGAAGATAACAAAGCTCTTCATATTTAAAAACCCACATAAGATTCAAAAGATTTTTAATGCTTACTAGGGTTGCAAATGAAGTTAATTGAGAAATTAAAACATTGACAGCCAAGGAAAAAAAAAAAAAAAAAAAAAAAAAGAAAAAAAATTCACCCACTC
>VZRO01006067.1:1043283-1095563 GCA_013397915.1 Daphoenositta chrysoptera
CTTCAGCCATTCTTTTGGCTTCCTTTAGCTAGAATATCATGATACTTCTTCCAGTCATTCATTAGTTTTGTCATCGTGGGTGAACTTTATGGGAGGAAGAATAAAATCTTTGATGACAAATACCTAACAAGCTTCTGGAGCCAAGGAGCTGTGCCTGCCAGGGGAACTAGAAATGAAGGGAGGGAAGGGGGAGGGAGGGGGGAAAGGAGGAGAAATTAAAAGCCGGGAGCAGGGTTACCCACATTGCAAAGGAAAGAGAACGTGAGACTGGAAACCGGATGTGAGTGGCAGCCTGCCAAGGCAACAGTTTCGCCATCTGCAGCGGGGTCAGAAGTCAGAGCCATCTTTGAAAGTAAGCCCCGAAGAAGACATCTAAACAGAACCAAGGAGGGCACTCTCCTTGCTTTGTGCGGATACCCAATATGCTGCTGACAGTTTCCTGCCAGAGCGGCGCACGGGCTCGGTGTGCTGTGGGAATGCTGCTCCAAGGCGGAGGAGCTGCCCCGATCCCTCTCCCGGGGCTCAGGGCCCACAGCGGGCGGGGAGCTGCCGGCCGAGCCCGGGCCGCGCTGCGGGGCCTGCAGCGCCTCGGCCCGGGGAAAACTGCTTCTCTCACCGCCTGAAACGGGACGGAATGCCACCAGCACATGGTGGAGGCTAATGGCGAGCACAGGGTAGCAGCAAAGGCAGCCTGGCCACAAAAGGCATTGCCTGCAAGGCAAAGGAGGGCCGGAACACCAGGAAAAACCACACTGCCCTTGGTGGCAGTTGTGCCACACATGGCTGTTTGGCTTCTCTCTGTGTGAATGTGTCAGAGACAGATTTGGGCATTCTGATTGTGGATTATTGCCAGTTTTTACTTGAACTGGGTTTTCCTTCTCCCCACTCCCCCCAAAAAATTGATATTGGAGAAAAACATAACATCCAGCTAACAGCAGCCTCTGGTACATGATCTGAGTCAAATGACAGGGACAATATGTAGAGGCTGCATTCACCTGCACTTCAGTTAATCATGCCTGGAAGCCAGCCCTTTGTAAATATTTTACCTTCTTTTCTTTTTTCCCCCTTTTTTCCCTTTTTTTTTTTTTTTTTTACCCCCAAATTTTCTCTGTTTTTCTGATTATTTTCATTTATGCCTTAAGATGCATAGGTATTCCATCTTGTTACAATACAGCATTATACAAGGTGTATGAGGAGGGGTCTTGAAATGCTTCTGTTCTAATAATCCTCTTCCAGAGGGAAAGAACAGGGCAAAAGGCTAGCGAGAAATTTATTGTCTAGCAGGCAGTGTGTAATTACCATAACTTACAAAAAAAAAAAAAAAGGAAAAAATCCACATGTTGATGTGTTTGATTTAATGCCATCAGAAGTGTAAGGTTACATGAAATAAATGGCTAATTGGGTTAATTTAATAGCAGGTTAAATCTTTCTTTTATTTTGTGCTAAAGGAACATTAAAATGGTGCAGTTTTCAAGTGGTCTTAGAACAGTAAAGTAGAGTTTCTTGATAAAAAAATATATATAATGTTCCTACTGCTAGGTTTATGGTGGGAGCTACTGGCATTCTTCCAGTTCACCACATGAAAATCTAAGCTGCCTGTATAAGTACAGAATTTAGTGTTGGGTCTTAAGGTTTTGGTTGGCATGTTGCCAAAGATGTTATGTATTTAGCTGGGAAAATTGCCTAGAAGTTAATTGAGAGGAAAACACTAATATACATCCTCCACCACCTTAAAAAATGCTATGGATGTGCATATGTTGCTGATCCTTGATAAGAGATGAGTGTTTGCAGTAAAGAATTAGCTTAAAATTGGTCCAGAATTGTCTAGATTGAGTTTTTCAAGCCTCCCCTTTCATTGCATTCACAGGCAATATTATTGTTTCTCCTTTCTTTTTAATCGTCCTGCTTGCACCATCCTCAGACAGCCCAGCAACAAGCCATGACATGGTCACAGTCATCAAGTCACGAAGTCACAACCTCCAAGTACCAGGCAAGAGTAAATCTCCCCTTTCCTCTGCCCCAATTCCTTTTCTTGTGACAGCCCCAAAGCCTATGATGTGGCTGGTTGTCTTACTATTGCCACCATCCAGTAAAATCTGGAAGCTCAGTTACATAGTGGGCATTGACACTTAAAGCACTTCAGAGCAGCAGATGGCTTTTCTGCTACACAACCTGCCAAACTGCACACTGTCACCTAGCAGAGCATCTTGGGAGCACCAAGGGCCTGGAAAAGCCCTGCTACACTGGCCAGTGAAACATCAGCAATTCAGCAATTTTTCATCTTGCCAGAAAAATTAGTTTTTTTCATCTCAGTAAGTGAAAGATTGTCTTTTAACTGTACTGAGCCAGCCTGCACAGCAGACCTTAAGTGGTTAATGATCACATCTGTAAGTAGGCTCCAGATCAGACAATAGGCTATCTTTTGGAGCAAGGAGGCTGGGAGGCAAGAGGCACAGGAAAACAAAATTAGGAGCTATACTGAAAGCAAATGAGCAAAAGGCTTTCTTCCAATTGTGCCCAGCTGTCTCCTTTTGTACACCCAGTGGATGCTCCTGATGCACTGATCTAGAAGAGACATGAGCAAAGTAGAAACAATGACATTTCGCTACTGTATGAATTCCCTCTCCCTTCACTTAATCCTGTTCTTATTGGGGCCTTGTGCTGAAAGCTGATAATTTTGATGGCCCCTGAATAAAGCCGGTAGCTTGAATTCCTGCCACCAGCCCCCGTATAATGAATTGGGCTAATGAATGCTAGTAAGTGGTAGGAATCCGTGGCCAGCTGCATCAAGGCAGGTAATACAGCTCAGATTTAATTGGGAGCAGGTATTGGAAGGCTGTATTACTTTAATTGGTGAGGGGGTTTTATAAATGGAAGGGACAAAGTATAATGGACAAATTGTGCTGTACAATAGCACTTAAGCCGGGATTGTATGCATTCGTTAATCTGTTGAGGAATGAGGCAATTCTAAACAATTTTCTCAGTGAAACCAACTCCAAAAAGCTTGTCCCTTTTGTTCTCCCTTGGGAAAATGCAAGATTGAAACAGAAAATACCTTTACCGAGGCAATCATTTGCCACGTGTGGAAAGCGGATACAGCTGTAAACTATGAAAGAGGGATCTTTGTAGTACAATAAAGGATGGAAAAAGAGATAAAGCTGGGGATAAGAGTGGGCCTGTCACTGCATCCAAAGAAGGAATAAAGTGATGACATTTACAGTGACAGATGAGACTGTAAAGAGAACTCAGGACAATTTAGAGAGGGAAATTTGATATTTAAAAGAAAGGGCTCTGATAATTAAAAGTAGCATTACATTAAACTGTTACGCATGTCATTAGTGACAGAAGGGAACTGGTGCCTTTTGAAAAGTTAATGATTCGCACAGACCTGCTCTTGAAACTTTGTATGTAGTAAAGTTCACTTGAACACAGCATACTGTATGCAACACGGCATAAATTTTCCCTGTGTTTCATAGTGGGAAATAAGAAAGTTATATGATAATATGGAAGGTGTACTGTAAATACCATATGCCAATGTGTGTACAGTGTGGGTGTGTATGTGTAGAATCGTTGTACGCTGGAGGTCCAAGGTAGAGTTGAAAACCCAGCATATATAAATATTGTCAAAAATGCTCATTCTGTGGAATCCTTGGAAAAGGCAGGGTGTCTTTTTCTCAAGGCACAGGTTCACACGTTTTATTTTTGTCTTGTTTGTGTTTAACTAGATCTGTTCAACCTAGTGTGCCTATGGCAACAGAAGATAGCTTAAAGAATAACTTCTAAAGGTAGAGTGTATTTAAAGTGAAAGAACACAACACATGCAGCCAATTTATATGTCTGGTGCAGCTGTAATGGGTTAAGAGACCATTTGTAACCTAGTTCTTCTAGCAGGGTTTTTGCCCCAGTGTACTTCATTACAGGTGGGAAAACAAGACGGATTGTATGTCCTTCAGTGTTCATGTAGGCTGGGAAGTGGGAGGAGAAAAACAAAACAAAGCTGAAAATGAGTGTTGAATGGGCTTTCCCAGGATCCCCAGGTGGGTTTCATGTATTGCCTAATGCTGAAAATGAGACAGATTCAGCTTTCTGTACTGGTTGTAAAGGCTGAATTATCTTACTCTTACTATTGTTCATGACTTAAAGTCAATACACAAAGCTGGAGCTTATTTCAGAAATTCTTTGTCAGTAAGAATTATTTTGCGTTCTTCAACATTTTTTCATTTTTACAGATAAGGATAGAATTTGGTCTTAAGCTTACAGAATATTTATATATATATGCACAAAATAAATTCTAAATTAAAAACTACATGCAAGAGCAACATTATTAAATTCTAAAAAGGAGCATGAAATTAATACTTATCCATTAGTGTGAAAAGCATCATAATTTTTTTTTTTTTTCAGAAATCTGTGGTTAGGTCTGTGTGAACAGTAGCAAAGTTTGCCAGAAAGTAGGTGAATTACACAATGAAATAATCTGTGACAGGAAAACAAAACACACACAGAACTACCTATGTGGAGCTATCCTTCTTTAGCTCTCTAAATAAGATGTTTAAACAGTGACAGGCACATAAGAATGCATCTGGAAAATGACTTAGATTTAAAAATAAAACATTATTTATGTGATATGAGCACACTCTGTTGAAATCCTAAAAGGAAGTACTGATCAATCACTGAAAGTGTCCTAAGATCAATTTTATATAATAATCATGTTTATTTGATATGGAGAAAATAAGGCAGCTTAATGACACCCTCTCTTCTGTCATATGTGTTATCCCTGTAGTGCATCTCTCTACCTAATCATATGACATTAAAAGACATCCAGGGAAACTCAGTTCACAGAGGAAAAAGGACTTTCTTTCAAAAAAGCCTGTATTCGTGATCTTAACAAATTAAAAACAGACTCAGAAAATGCAATGACTTTAGTGGGCTGATTGAATGTTTTTAAGGAAGTTGGGACCACAAACTCTGTGAAACTCCTGATTATCCTCTCTCTCTCTGAGGCTCAGATGAATATCTAAACACAAAGAAAAAAAATCTTTTTCTTCCTTAGCCTGAAGAGAAATAGCCAAATTTCATTAAAGTTTGGATAGCTTGCTTTCCCCGCCTGTGCATGTGTGTATATATATTTAAGTATGTGTTTGAAATTAAAAAAAATGTTTTCAGAAGACAGTTCTGAAAATAGTAGCCCTGTCACAGTTTCATTATCTACATCTGCTTGCTACTGCCATTAAAGTCTTATTCTTCAGACTAGACTCTTGCATCCCTTGCATGACCTAAAGGAACATCAAGGAAAACAAAAACCAACAGTTAATTTACAATTTGAGAAAGGTCAGAGATCACTGTGCCTTGGCACTGAAGTCCTTTAGAATTGGAAAATGTGTTGTGTCCTACTTTTCCTAGTTAATTTGCATGAATCATGACTTTGAAAAGCCAATTCTGTGGTCTTTGGAGTTAGAGTTCTCCCTGAAACCCTGCTGGAGTGCAGAGCTGAGCAGCATCTCTGGCGTGCAACAAAGCCACCACATTGTTTCAGTCTTCAAGTGGCTGCTTTGTACCATCTCCATGGCACCAGTAATAGCCAGCTATTACTCATCTGTGTTAGGTGAGGTTGGAGGAGAGGAACTAGCACTGACTGGTTGTCTGTCCTCTCACAAGATCCCCAAACAGGTCTCACCACACTGCTCTGTGGCCCATAACATCAAAAGAGTTCTGTTTCTGGAACACCTATGGTTTTCTGTGCAAAATGGCATATAGTGTTTGTAACTTATGCTTGCCTCTCCCAGAAAAAGGATATTAATTAATCAAATAAATTTATTAACTATCTTCCATAAATAGTATTCTTCATGAAAAATATTAGTCTAGTTGTGGGATTCTGTGAAGGTGGGATGGAGAGGAGATTCTGCCAGTGGTAATATGTGGTCTGAAGAACTTAAGGATACAGTCCACTGTACAGTCCAGCTGAACACCTTTTTTATACTACTGCCACTTTTTCTGGAAATGGATGGTTTTGAGCGCCTTTTTTTGATAGCTACTCTTTAAAGGTCAGATTATTGTCTGACCCTTCCACTTGTCAGCGTGATTAAGTGACTGAGTGTGTAACCTGTGAATGCTTGTTCAGCTCCAACTTCTGCACCTGGGGCAGCAGCCTCCATGCAATTCCCATCGTGTCTGGGCTGCACAGGGGAGAAGTCACAGGAAAACAACAATCTGTGCCCTCATCAGGATGCCAGCATCTCTGCTGACTGAGCCCAGCACAGAGATAGAAGTGAGTGCCCAAGGTGATCCCAGATCTGACTCCCAGAGCCTGAGTCCTCTCAGTGGTCTTCCCAAGGAAATGCTGCACTGCGCTAGCCCATGGGTAGGAGTGTTTGATAATGGCCTCGTTCACCTCAAGTGACTCTATTTATAAAGAAATTAAATAAAACTTCAGGCGGTAAAAGTTGTAGGAAAGAGGATAAATGAAATCTGAGAAGCAAATGGTAAAATGGTAAATGGTAAATGGAGTCTATTGAATGTAAATCAGTAACTGGAATTTACATCCCAGATTTTTCTCATTGCTAAATGTACTTGAGATTTTTCTATATTCATTTTGCATCAGAAAATTCTTATCGATAAATAGATACTGTTCTTATCTCTACATATATAAGATTAAAACAGAGGGGAGGTCTTGAGGAAATGTCCATTAGTTTATTCCTTACTCGTGTTGAGTGACTTCCACAGCTTATTTGGATTGCTTCTCTCCTCATTTCATAATTTCAAAATAAAACATAAAGTGCATTCAGCATCCTAGGGGTAAGAAAGAAAGAAAAGAAAGAAAGGAAGAAAGAAGGAAAGGAAGGAAGGAGGAAAGAAAAAGAAAATAAAAAAGAAGGAAAGAAAGTAAGAAAGAAAGAAAGAAAGCTTTGCTCTCAGAAATGTTTTCTTTGTCTATGCAGATCTGTTGAGACCATTCTACTAGATCCAGTGCAAGGATGTAAGCTCTTCAGGAAATGTTACTCTGTGCAATTGAAAAATGGAAAGAAATGCAAAGGAAAATTCTTCTTTGGGAAGTACTGTTTTGTCAAAGTAGACAATGAAGCATAAATAACTGGAAAGAGGGAAAAAAAATGAATATCTTTACTTCTGCTCCAACAAGGGTGAAACTGAAGAAACTCTGGAGAGGTCAAAGGAATTGTGCATAATATGCTTGGATTTCATCAGGACCAGTCAAAACTTCTACAATGACAAATTTTTGTCGGCTTCAGTGTCTTTACTGGAATTTGGAATTGTGGTTTCACCTCTAATAGACCGATTGGGCCCCCACTCACTGTGTTTGAGCTACAAATGCAGCCATGAATGTGGAAAGAAGGATGAAATATGCCTGAGTATGCCTGTGTACTTTTCAATTTAAACTGGGGAAAGGCTCTGTTTACATGAATGAAAGCCGATGAGAATTTTGGCAAACTTAACTGAGAACAGTTTAGTTGTCAGTACTACAAGGAAGGGTCTTACCAATTGACTTTCTTAAGAGATTTCTAGGTCTCCCTTCTTTTCATTTTAGTGTTTATCTTAAAATTTCATCTTCCACTTTGGCTTAAAAATAACTTTACAGTGCAAAAGTACAGCTGATATCACTGACAAAATACAAAAGAACTTAAAATCCCAAAGCAGTTTAGATGAGGTTTGGATTTTGAAACGTTATTTTTTTCAGTTATCACCATAAATTAGTTCAGTCCCTTTTTTCTCACTCATTGACCTCCTTCCCAGAAGGAGAGGCATTCCAGACATAGTACCCCACAAAGAAACACTGTAGACTTGTTCTGCCCACTTGTATCTTTGACCTGAGAAATGGAAAGGCAAAAACTACTTGAGAACCAAGTCACTGAGTTTTGGAAACCTCTGGAGCCAAAAAGGGCTGTGGGTGTTTTGATTGTGCAACCTATTTTTGAAAGAGCAGCCATTGCTATGTGAAATTTAATAAATCATGAAAATGTTGTCAACTCTGCTTCCAAAAATGTAGGTGACATTTTCTTTAAATCACTCTAAGAGCTTTTTTCCCCTATATGTGGTGGTCTAAATTCCCTCCCCATTTAGAAGAAAAATTTTATTGTGATTTTAGATTCAGTATCCAGTTACAGTAGGAGCGTGTTTTTTCACTTTTTGGCAAGAATAATTTAAATCAGTTCCTGGCTGAGCTTTCTCAATCATTGTTGATTTTTTTTTTTTTTTCCTTTAGAAAAATACTGGTTTTGCTCACTGCTTTTGATTAATTTTGAACCTAACAAAATGATGCCTGACTGGAAAAATAAAAAATAAAAAATACAAAAAAAAACAAATACATGCAATAGTCAGCTACCTCCATATTTCAAACAAGTTTTTTGTAAAGTGACTGTGAGTGGATCCCTCTTGAAATGAAACACAGTACCTGAACATCCTAAGCATGAACTATCATAACTGTCTGAGCATTTTGATAAGCTTAATCACAGATTTAACTATAACACTTTCACTGTTTTTCTTCCAGTTCTTTCTTCCATTTTCTTGTAGTTTGGGGGAAAAAATGTTACTTCTCTTCATGGACTCTTATCAGTAGCAGGTGATAGACTTCATATTGACTTAGGCAGACAGAAAAAGACTAGTATTAAAGTATTCAATAGAGGTTACTTAAATTTTAGTAGGCATGGAGATGATCTGGGTTTTTTGCTGTACTTTGTCATTCTGGAAACATAATTCTACAACATTATGGGGGTATTCAACATTAACAAATATGCTTCTTCAGGCAAAAGCATTAATCAACAGTGATCTTGCATCAGGACCCTCCAGTCTTTTATGTGGCCAGCAAACATTCCTATCGGGGGGACACTCCCTCTCTTCTTAGTGCTGAACCACATCAGAAAGGGGTATCTGCTTGGGTTGAGAGACAAGCTCACGCTTGCTTCCGTTTTTCTCATTTTCTTTTTGGTTTTTGTTTCTTTCTCTCTCCCCAGGTTCCATTTAGATGTATTTTAAATGTGAAAGTTTTCCTTTTCCGAATCTTTCATGCTGTCTGAGCACATACAGCTGGCTGTATTGGAGCTTGCCTTACAGTTCGTGGCCAGCTGCCGATGTTTAGCACCAATCATCCGCTTGTTTCATCCAGCCCTCGATACCTATTGCTTCCCTCTGCTGCAAAGCACGGTGCTCTGTACTCCAGTGCTCTATAGTTACATATTTATCTTCCACATTTCTTAAGGCAAAACTCACTGATGTGTATCTCTGATGTGCTCATAATTCAAATACCATGTTTGCTGTCAACAAGTCATCTGATTCAAGAAGCTTTGACTATTTCTTTTTTTTTTAAGAGGAAGATGAGGAGTAGTAACCTTCACATCTTAAAAATATTATGCCTCTAGGGGACTGGTCATTATCCTGCAGTAGGTATTTCAAGTTGGCAAATCAATGGAGAAGATCAGGGATGAAGATGAAAGACCCAGCTAGTCTTGACCCTTGCCACTTCTATTTTTTTAAGTCTCCTTCAGTGTTGATCATGCAAAGAGTTGAGCTTGGGCTTATTTTACCACCAGCCAAGGTGGAGAAAACTCATCCTTCTTTTGAACTTATCCTTCTTTTCTCCAAAGGCTTTTTGAAACAGCCTCAGGTTTAGGGTTAATGTTTTGTCTTTCTATTGCTCAAGACTTTATTCTTTACCTAAGGAATTTGTAAGAATATTTCTTTCTTCTCAAGTTGTAATGACCATCATGTCATGACAATAATGATGACAATCATGATAGTCATGATCTGGTTTTACATCCCTAGAACTAGGAATCTGAGTGCAGGTATGTCATCATAAAAGCTTTTGTTCTGAAACAGGGCTAAGTATGATAAATGAATAATTTGCTTTGCGGATTGCTGGAGATTGTTACTTTAACGCAGAGACATTCTGCTTTACAGTGAACCCTGGAGTGTGAAAGTGTGTCAGGTATTAGGAAGCTAAAGGCTTCTCCATATGGAAGCGGACAAAGTTATTATCTCTATTGCTCTGCAGAGCAAATTTTAAAAGTTACAAGTTATTTTGTAATGGTTGAAGGCTACTTGCTATTTTACTTCTATTAGTCAATCTTATTTCCAATGTCTCTATACACCAGCATTTTGAGTGAGCTAAGAACCAATTAAAATGTAATCTCTGTTTTTGAAAGAGATTACTATACATTAACCTCACATTGACACTCTGAAAACAATTTTTAATGACAGCAAGATCCAAAATTAAGGTATATGAAAAGTTCAGGAACAGAAATGTACAGACAGCAGTCTGTTAAAGAAAGAGAGATATTCTAGTACCTCACTTGATACTGCTTAAATTTGCATGATTTTGAAAGCAGCCAACACTTCTTGAAAATATCATGCCTTTCAAAGTGTGTCCTGAAAGCCTCCTCTGCCGAAGTTGTAGGTTAGAGAGGTTGTAGTGTTTTAGGTTATAGGGCTTCATGTTATTTTAGTAATCAAAAATGCAGAGTCGTCACGTGACTAACCTGGGTAAAGAGCTATCCATGCTTTCCAAGCTTAGTCCTCTCACTGTGGTTGAACATGGAACTCCCTTTTGATATTATGAAGGAAAACACTTAATTTATTCCACAATTAATTCCAATGAAGAAGGAAGTTTTCCCCCATAATTAGTCCATTCCCTCTACATATGTTTTCTCAGCAGTGACCAACTCCTCTTAGTGCAGTATTTAGACATATTCTTGATTGTGTAAAATTTAACATATGCTTTACCATAACTGGTGGAACATTAAGCCCCCAAAGTGCATTAGTCACAGTTTTAGATTAATCCTTAGATTAAAGCTCAAATGATGTTTTAGCAATCTCTTAGATTCCAGCTTCTTTATAGTCTGTAAAGATCTTAATTTATGAGATGTTCACAACTCTCTAGCTTTCTCCTCAGCAGATGTGACTTTATTCCTCTTTGTGCCAAAACTGTACCTTAATTCATCTGCTTTTAGTGTGAAAGGATGGGAGGACCGCAGGGGGAAGGCCACTGAACATTGTGAGTTTCCAGTCTAGGCATGTCTTCCCTGCCACCAAAATGCCTTCTTCTAGTCTTTGAAAATGAGCAGAAAAGATTTTGACTGTAAAATCAAAACTCAAACCCTATATTTTTGCATGACATACAGATATATTCCTTCAGTGTCATAGGATCTGCAGAATTTAAAGTCTGAAGCAAAGAAATAGCTGGTTTTAATTGAGAAATTAATTGGCATTAGTTTTACCTCAAACCAAATAGTCTTGAAAAACGACATTTTAACTGCTTCAGTTTTAGAGAAAACCACAGCACCTTACTTATTGCTAAGCATGATGAGCTTTGCCTGGAAGTCCATTCTGCTGCAGTCGCTTGCTTTAGAAGATGTCTGAGTAACATATAGTGGAGCCTCTTTGGAAAAAACATATTCCAAACATGCTTGATCTTTTGTTAGCATGTGAAGACTGATTATAGACCTTTAAATGTTCAACTAACTCCTCATGCTAATATCAAGATAGTTTGGGGTTTTTAAACTGAAGTTACTGAAAGGTGAGTAAATGCCCTGTTTTGTTGATACTGAAATACTACATTTGACAAATATTGCAAAAGCAAATCAAAGCAAAATTGGGTCTGTTCTGGGTATTCTGAAAGGCTATTTCTTTATATTTGTTTCTGTCTTTTCATGTACTTCCCAACAGAGATCTGCGTAGCTACTTATATTCATATTTCTGTAGTCTTTTTTTGCTAACCCAGGGTTTAAGTGTTGTATTAATTCAACTTGGTAATCTTTGGTTCTTAGTGGAATTGCATGAAAAACACAAAACAACCCCATCTCATGTTTGAGCACTGTGAGTAACAACTCACAGCTGGTACTGTGAAGACGGAAGATCTTCTGATGAAAAGATCTCGTTGTCATCTCTGAAATGTAGTTACAGCACCAGAGAATGTGGAGGCAGCATTGTCTCATTGAAGAATAAAACCAGCTATACCACTGCTTTTGTTCATGGTTTTACACTTAAATAATTGCCCTTACTACTACTTCCACACCTTTGTTCCTTCACACATGAGTCTGAAATAGGTCATGTTTGTTTTGGTGGGTTTTTTTTAACTTTTCCAGGGTTTCTTTCTGTAGTACTCATGCTCAGCACACATAATCTTTTACAATGGCAAGTTTGCTGATTCCTTTTTGTAACTTCCTGTTGATTCCCATGAGCTTGTTGGACAAAGACTTTTACTAATACTGTCATACAAACTTCATCTTCAGCTGACAGGAGGGTTTTAAAAATTAGGAGCAGAAACAATTATGTTAATAAAGCGTATTTACTTTTTAGACATGATAAGTACTTTATGAACTGGGAACAGTCAGATTTTATCATTGAAGCGGAATCGTTGAGCACAGCAGTATTACTAGTTAGGAGGTAAAATTGATCTGGAAAAGATAGTTTGCATTATCAGTTACTTCTCTGTTAACCTTCTATGTCTCTTGATCAAGGATTGAAGTCCTTGGAAAATGAATGTACAAAACAAATGTCTGTTGTACAGCGAGATGTTCTTTAATTTACTTCCTTTTGTTTAAAAGTGATGTCTGTTTAGCACATTGGTTTAGATATGATTTAAAGCAGTTGACATGACAGATTGAAAACTTAAAATGTAGCATGAATAATACACAGTAAATTTATGTTGGGATGTTTTTATTCACTAGGGAGCCCTGAATAAGTTAGCAGTACTTGCAGCCACAACTTGTATACAGGGGAATAATTTGTATTTATTCCTTTCTTCCATGGAGCTAACTTATGTATGTGTGTGTGTGTGTGTGTGTATTTATATATATGTATGTATATGTTTGTGTGTGTGCATACATGCATAATATGTGAGTATGTATATATGTATATGCATATAGTCAGCTAACTGAGATTCACACACACATGCAATCCATGCAGTGTATTAACAGTTAGCATATCATCTCTAAATGGAGCTTACTGCAATTTGAGATGTGCCCTGCTAGGAGCTAATGAGCAAACTCCTGCCTAATATTGACAATTAATCAGGCATAAAAGCATCTAAGATCAGGACCCATTGCCAAGCATAGAAGACTCATACAGACTTCAATGAAACATGATATGTGAACAAATTTGTCTAATTGTATATCAGTCCTACGAACAAATTCCCACCAAAACACTTAATTATCCACAGTAAAGAAGCAATGCATCCATCTCAGAATGTTACTGGCTTTTCGGTTTGTTGTAAGCCATTTACCGTAACTAATAAATTGAAGGAAGTATCATTATGTTTTCTTGCCAGTGTTCCTATTTTAATTGGTCTTGTATACTTGAGCCAATATCTGTGCATTGACTAGAGTAACTGAGTAATGATTGCACAATAGAAAGTGATCACTATTGGCTGAATACTTTTCTTCTGTTGATGTGGGAAGATTTGCTCTCAAAGTGCTAAAATTAATCTCAAAAGTCGAAAAAAAATCTCCCAAACTAAGAAAGAGTGCAATAAAATGTTCAAACTTACAGTTTATAATAAAAGAATAAAAACATTATTGCTGATATGGAAAACATGTATTTGTTCAGGTTCTATGAGCTTAATACTGATAAAATATCTGGTATACAACTTTTTTTCATCTAGAATAAAAACTATATACCTCTTTCTAGTTTAAAATCATGGTACAGGCTTTTTCTTTTTAGCAACATCAATAGAAAGGCTGTTATGACACACAACAGAAAACCACTTGAAGTATTGCTGTTACTCACTACAGAAGAATGATTTGTGCAAAGATATGATGCTTTGGCCTTGAGACACACACGAGTAAATTGGGTAGTTTTCCTAAGAAGCATTCTTGTTGAACTGTTTTTCTTTTCCATTTCAGTTGACAATATGGATCTGTAGTATATTGTTGGATCTGCTGTGTGATAACACAACAAAGCCTGTGTTCTGCTCTCAGCAGTGCTATTTATACCTTGTAACATTTTTCAAAGTACTGTTTTAGTGTTCTTCCACTGTTCAAAAAAAAAAAAAAAAAAAACCAAGCAAAACAACACAAGATAACCTGCCCCCAAAACAGATAAATAAATAAATAAAAACAACCATAAGTCAGATTCAAGCCTGGATATTTCCCTGACAGTGAAGCTCCTTTTTCAGTTGATTTACAGAGGAAGAGCTGTATCTTGCAAATGATGTAATATGAGCCAGAGTCCACCTTTTACAACTGGAGAAGGCAAGAGCTGCTCAGATCTTTTTCTTTAGTCTATTACTTTGAATGGAGAGCAAGGACTGTCTCTGGAATTGGACTGAGGGCTGATGAGTAGCTGTCATCCAAAAATCTCCACAGCAGTAAGGGCACAAGCTGCAGTCTCAAGTGGAAGGCAAGAGCAGTGAAGGAAGCAGGCTAAGCATCTACTAATTTTTATTTGGAGATGGCTGATAGTAAGAAAGCTCAGTATGACTGCTGAGCTTTCATATTGAAGTGTATCTTCATGTGGTCTCCGGGAGAGACCCTTCTGTCCTGGATGCCAATCAGATGTGATCAGCCAGAAGCTGAAGTGATACTTACTCATTGCTGGAAATCAGGGAAAGAAGCAGGAAGAGATTTATGCTAGGCAACAGCACAAGGTTTAAGTCATCCTTAGACAGTAAAGAAAAGGGGGAAAAAAAGCTGCTTAAAATTTTAATACTGGTATATTTTGGAATATACAGGTTACCAAAAACAAAACAAGATAAGCACAACTTTCCCTTATACTCAGAAATTACATTTTCTTGGTCAGCACTGAACTGTTTGGCAATGGCTAGCTTTTAATATTAACCATTTTGCGTGGTTGTATGATGTGCCTGTGCATGTCCATGCTTCACCTAAAAATCAAAAATTATGATGGCCACTTGTTAAATGATGAATTTCCCTTAAAGTTACAGTTCATAGTGAGAATTCAAATTGGGAAAAGATATATCCAGTAACTTATCTTGGGGAGTGGGTGTGCTGTTTATTATTATTATTATTATTATTATTATTATTATTATTTACAGGTGTTCTAATAAACAAGGGCAAGAAAAGAAAGAAAAAATTGAGGAAGAAAGAAAATGCAACACTTTATTAATTGACTGCTGCTTCCTTTAGCATCCCAAAATCCTGATAAAATGGCTGGATAGCCTCTGTGGCTTCAATGCAGACAACTTTCTTTTTCACAGCACAGAATGAATTGTTTTGAATAAGCGGAGGAAACAAATTCATATGGAGGACGTTATATTCTTGGGTATAAACTTCAGAAGATGGATTATCTTTCTATTTAGGACATCTCTCATTTTCTATAGATAGATAATTTCCTCTCTTTTTGAAACATTATTTGTCTTGGCTAATCACAATAAAAGGCAAATATATTAACAGCTGTATTGTCATAGATCTTCTTTTCTCTTAATTCACAGTAAATCAGCAGTTTCATGGATAATTTGCTACACCCAAAGCATGCAGACATGGAAATACAGCCATCACAGAAAATGTTCTGCTGTAAGGAACAGGAAAAAAACAACTCTGCTAAAATCAGACTTAGCACCTTTAAGCTTCTCTTTTTCCTTGCTATCTTTCCTAAATTGAGTCTTTAGAACTCATGGTATCTCTCAGAAACGTAAACATTATTTCTTTCTCACCATTAAAAGTCTTCCCTCACCAAACTCGCAGTCTTACAATTAAGAGTCAAGATGAAACTATGCTAGGCTTAGCACTATAGGGCAGCACTGTAAGGGAGGAGGTTCCTGAAACTTTGATCTCTCCTTTATTCACCCTGCAGCTCATGTTACTTTGCTGGAAGTTTTTGGCATGGTCGCAGGACTACACTTACTTAAAAAGGAACTGCAAACTGCATTTGCCCAGCAATAGGTTGCTCAATTTTTCTACATGCTCACCCTCTTACCCAATTGGAGTAGTCTGAATGAAAAATATTGAAAGCATTTCTATAACACATACCTTGAAATTGAAAAAGAAAATACCTGTGACTGTGTATGTGTGTGTGTATATATACATATATGCATATATACATACATAAACATACATACATAATAATAAATACATATATATCTATGAAATAAATATAAATGCATATATCAAGTTGAAATTTCAAGACAGCCTAGAATGGTTCTTTTAATTTCTGGCTGTTTATTTTTAATATGCTAACATATAAATATTTTAATATATTTTATGTAATTCATTGACTACTGACTCTTCACCCTGGTTCCTGAGCCAGGCTCACTGGGACAGAGCAATGACATCAGAGAAGGGCAGTCATATCACTGCAGACTTTGAAGAAGCAGGTGACAACAAAGTGAGGAGCAGACAATCTTCCTCAGTGTTTGGGAGCTTTGCTGTTCCTGGGAGAACAGTCCTCAATACAAAGTATTGCTTGAAGAGCTAAAAATATTTAGCAATTGAAAGCAAACTTTTGAAAACCATTTTGGGTTTTGGGGTTTTTTACTTTTCTGTTGGAAAATTAACAGAAAAAAAATCATCAGGGAAGGAATTCCTGTGGCAGAAATGTTTATGTTTCAAAATATACTTGCCAACTGGCATGAGCCTGAACTGTTTTTGAGCCTGATCTCCAGGCTCTATCAGTTGTCTTGAAGACTGATGTAGAGCTACATGTGAGGCCTGGAGACAGAGAACTGCAGTGCCTACCTACACCAGCCAACAGGTTTGGGATACCTATAAACAGCAAACTGTTGAGTCACCTATGCTCTTTTGCCTGTATGCACTGGTGATACTCAGCTTTAATTTTCTTTTTAGTTCCTAATGTTCTTTTTTTTAGATCTGCCTGAAATCACTGGCATTTAGAGGTGAGAGTATGCACATGTTGCTTTTGCCATCTAATAATGGTTCCTCAATGTAAGGTAGAATTTCTCCTGCTAATTTTCCCTTGAAAAGCCACAGAAGCATTGTCTGGTGGGGACATCCACTGACTCATCCAGCCTCTTTTCAAGACAACATAAAAGTAAGCCATGAAGGTAGTGCATAGGTGGAGTGACAAATTTTTGAGATAGCTACAGTTTGATGCATACAAAAGTTCTTGGACTCTGAAAGGAAAAATAATTTCCCTCTGGACTAGTGAGCTTCTTTGGAAAAGCCACTGTAGTAAAAGACTTTTATCCAAGCAACACAATGTGTCTGTTCCTCCAGAAAGCCTTGAAGTACAGTCTTAACTGGGAGGTTGTAATAAAAATGTAAGTAGTCATGGGATTAGAGGCAAAGTTCTTTCCTGAGTTTCAATCTCATTAAAAGGGAGAAAAAATAAAGCTCAGGAAAAACAGAATAACTTTCAAGGTGGAAGGGGGATTTAGAACCAAACCTTGCTCCTGCAGGCTCTTTTCCTTTGAGTTCGGTCTGTAATATGTGGCCTTCAATGGCAGTGCATGTGTTTACAGTGTTATGTATACATTGTGGGCTGTTTAATTTTTTTAATATTTTTTATTTATTGCATCTTTAGTATAATATGATGCTCTTAACAGCCATAGAGGAAAAAATTAGTTAAATTGCTGACATAGTTAAAAAGCACTGAAGTTTTTTTTTTCAGAAGCATTTATGAAGTTCCTACATTACAGAAGCTCAGAAGACTGCTGAAAAGAAGGTGGTTCTGTTTGTGCAAAAATTCAAAATTTTAATAGCCAAATGTACAAAATGGGAAGGGAAAGGTAAACTGTGCAGAAGACAACATAAAATTGGGCTTCAGTACCTGAGAGAGGCTAAGGAATACAACTAATGAAAACTTTGTAAAAGGACAGTATAGCTTTTGTTTGATCAGATGATAGTTGGAAAAAACAGGCAAACTTTTAGATACACAAGATCATTCTAAAGCTCAATGTAGAAAAAAATAAAACTTCATAGTAACACAGTCACAATTAAAATAAAATGCAAATTTCATGTTTATGTGCCTTAGAGAAAGACACTAAGACAGAAATTAATAAGAGAAGCAATTTGTCTTCGCATTCATTGCAGTGAAATACGATTTTTTGTTTCTAACTTAGAATTATCAAGGAATGTATTAGAAGTTTGAGGAACATCATTTGTCGATACATATCTGCCTTTTCATATGATAAATAACTTTTTAAAAATTGATATAAGTTATGCTTGTAAATATCCTTTAAACAACCTTCAAGCATTTCTGCCATATATTCAAGATAAAGGAGAAACTTTATTTTTCTATTTTCCTGATTTTAAATGACATGCAGAAAAATGTGTATATATTTCATGGTTTAAACATGTATAAGCTTTACATTTTCTTTTAACGAGGACATTAGAAGCAAAAATGACATGTGTTGTGCAGTGTTGCTACCACAGAAGTAGAAAAGAGAAAGCGTACAAAATTTAAGATTGCCATCAGTGATAACTTGATTATTTTAGTGATCTGGATATCAACAGCACTAATTTTAAGTTTAGCAGAGCAGCAGCTAAAGGCAGGTGGGTGCTGCCTTGGCCCTGAGTGGACTATCAGAGCCACTGCTCCAAGTTGACTTTCAGTGGGTGTCCCCTTTGTCTGCAAGAAAAACCGGGTGAACTTCAAGTGAATGAAGCTTCAGCTCCCAGCACACACAGCCCACCTGAAGTTTTGCACCTCTGGAAATGGGTGACTAACAGAAAAAAACATCAGCAAGGAGCAGGGCAAAGAGAGGAACGGGATGGAATAAGCAAAAAGTCAGTGTAAGCAGGGTGTTCCCTACCCACCCAACCCAATCGCATGTAATGCAACAGCATAAACGCGAATCCAAATTTTTGGAATATTTATTGGAAAGGCTATTGAATGTTGGGGTTTGCTTTTAACTTTGTTTAGAAAATTGCAGGTGACTAGAGCTAATTCCACTTAAAATTATGTGATTTCAACTTTAACTGAAGAAGTGATCCAAAGTTATTTAATAATAGCAGAAGATACTATAGATACATTTGTAGCTCACCCCATTGTAAAAGAAGGTATATTTAAATCATTCCTTATGAAAATACAGGGAAAGCAAATAGAATTTTTAAATAAAATTTCTTTAAGTCAAAATAGATCTCCCTCAATGTACCATTTTTTGAAAAAACTGTGCATGTCCTTATTTTGTTTTTTGTTAATGTAGATTATACATTTAAAGTTTCTGGGTTCAATTGTCCAACAAGTTCTAGAGAATGACTTGAGAGGAGATTGGAGAGAAATTATTTTCACTCCCTAAAATTATCCAGTCAAAGGTGACCGCAACTTCCTTGGCACTCTTTAGAAACAAAAATCACCTTTGGGCAGAGAAAAATAATCTAAAATTCCAGACCCTGAGGAACTGATTGAGAAAACTCAGAACAAGTGAAATAGGTGAAAAAAACAACATTTCCCAAGTCTTCCAGAACTAGTGAAAAAAAAGTTCTGTGTGTATATAAAAAAACCTTGCAAAAACATATCCAAATAATCATGTCAAATATAATTTCTCATTAGTCTTATATAGGTAAAAATGTTTAGCAACACTAAACAATACGGTATTCAAAATATAGAACATCTAGTTTAATGCAGATTAATTTTTAACAAGAATTCCTATGCAGTAGGCAGATAGTTCCCACATTCCATTGTGATTGACAAGCCTGACATATGGAATAGTTCACAAATTCCCAGGTGACTGACAGATGGAGAATAGAAAGGCGGATAAAGTTGCCTAGAGAGCTGAGGACGATTTCATATTCAGCGGTTTTGATCAAAAGGATTCCAGATCTCACACTAAATTTAGCACCGCTGGCAATTAGTGCATGATTTATTCAGTCCTTTCATTTGCTGGTTGACAAATGGAAAACAAGCACAAAATTAAAAATAAGTTTATTTCCAGCATTTCGGATATTTAAAATGTGTGTGTCTTTGTTTGCACATAAATTAACATGAGATGAATTTATAGTGAGATTAAATCTGAAATGGAGATGCAAGCAATAAATAAGAGCTTTTTTATGTATCTTTCAGGCAGAACAGGTGTTTGAATTAAGAAATACTAATATGTTTAGCAGCATGACTCCACCTTTAGCATTAGGGAGTTGATGTTTCCCTAAATTTAGAATAATCTTTCCACAATTTAAGATTCTTTCATAAGCTTCCAGCATAGGTGACCATCTGTAAGTCAATACTAATGCTTTTTAGACCAATAATAATAAAGAAAAGCTATCCCCATGCTTTCTGAACACAATTGAAGAACTGCATTTTTCCTACTGATGTGTCTGCATAATTCTTACAAGTGGCAGTTAAACACAAACACAGAGCAAAGGAATCTTCCCAGTAGTGTAAAACGTCATTATTTATAAAAAATATAAAGGAAACTCTTCAGATCTGCAAGTAAAACTTGTTGAAACTGAAATCCGTTTTCTCATCCATTCTACTCATTTTGGAGTGAAGAGTCATTTGCTCCAAAACAATGAATTCATATGAGCCTTTTGAACAGACTATGGCAATATCTCATCCAAAAATGGGGAGCACAGCATGGTATTCCATTCCTGGGGGAACCTACGAGCTGGGAGATTTCAGGTATGTGCTTTCAATGGAGAAAACAATCTACGCTACAAAGAATGATAAGAAAATTTCCGTTCTAAATCTAACCCTGAATTTAGTTAGCTGGTGCTTGTCTTCTGAGGGATAATGCAGGCAACATAAAACTCTAGATACATCTTTTAAAATCCCAAGTACAGTTCTAAATGACTTGTGGAAAATACCATAACTTGCAGCCTGTAAGGCTGTAAGCCGGTAAGTCTACAAAAGGCTCCTTTTTGCAACAAACAGAGGAATGTTAAGCTAATCTGAATACAAAAATAAGCCCAAAAAAAAGTTGCTGCTCTTAGTGGAAAGGTGAAAACTACTGATGGTAAATGGTTTAAATCCTGAGATGTAGAGAACTGAGAATAAAACCTGCCTAGCATCATTTTAAGTTATTATTTTCTAACAACTTACACTATTAATTTACTGTTTTTCTGGCTTCAGAAATTTGGAAATAGTAACAGACACTGGTACAGTGCAACTGTAGCTACACCTATCTCGTAAGACAGAAACGTGTTTCCAAAGCCTCTGTGAAGATTCAGCTCATTGCTTTAGGAAGTCATTGAGCATAGCCCAGCCTGAGGAGCACTTCATGTTTCCCTGCACTCTGTTTCCCATCTTCACAAGAACCTGTGGTTTATTATTACCATTTTCTCCTCCTCTGGATATCTCTTCCTCACTCCCAGCAGCAACCCAAAGTAATTCCCAGGCAAGCAGCCTCAGAGCAGACTTTTTTTTCTTTTACAGAATTCCCTTTCCAGTCCTCTCAAGCACTACAGCAAAATAAAATCACTGTCTCTCCATAAATATGAGTTCCCTCAGACTTTTCTGCACCTCTGAAACACAATAGCTTCTGTCTCCCAGCTCCTCCCCTTCCTTTATACTTATTTTCACCTTGAAGAAGAAAAATAACCAAAAAACAAAGACCAAAAACCAAAAGAACAAACCAGTAACTTCTGCATTCCCCGTACTATACCTTCCTGTGTGTGGTCTAGATAGCAACATTTGGGTGAATGTGTAGGTTACCCATATTTCTAGGGTTGAAGGAGATCTCACTGAGGAAATACATATAGTAGATTGTCCCTAGCAAGACTAGGAAGATAGACTTTGTGTCTGCTCATTTAAGTTACGGTATTTCCTCTATCTACTCCAAATCCTAAAAGATGAACATTTGATTCACTGAATCACTGGGGTTTACATGTATCTAACACTCCCTTGGTCCAAAATAGTTTTCTCCTCCTTAGGGATGGAGAGAAGGCAGCAAGACTGAAAAGGGAAGTGCCATGTGCTCACTAAACCCTTCTAGTAGGCTAAGAGCCTGGAATGTCTGCTCCACTTGGGAAAGGTAGAGAGCAGAGCTGCATTCTTGTTCTTTCCTCTATTATATCTAAGCAGCAAATGTCACCCTCTTTCCAAAAAAAAAGGCAGTCTGCTTTTATGGGCGCAACCATGAAACTGCCATTGTGCAGGAGACTCGAAGTGAAGGGTAGCTCTGTCATTGTTTTCCAAGACATGCCTGTTTTGCTCTTTTCAGTTTTTCTTCATGTCCTTCTTAGTTTTTTTCTCTCTTTCTGACAGACAGGAAGGCAGTGCTTACTGGTTTCTGCTAAAGCAACATCTCCTTTTACTACACAGCTACACAGACTAAAGACATACATTTAAAATGTAATGTGAAATTTTGTAAATTCAAAGTATTCCAGGCAGGTTGGATCCAGTCCAGACACTGGATTTTTTTACGCTTCTGTCCTGTGGTTACTAGTGCTTCAACATTCTTCATTATTCTGTGATGAGTGTTGTTGCTAGCTTTCTACTAATATGCTAGGAAGGGAGTTTTGCTGAACTGGAAGTGGAGCTGATCCAACGTTCATCCTTTCTTTTTTGCCACCATCACTATGAGTGATCTTAGTGACATTAAGGAGTTCCCAACATACTCATTATGGTATTTTTTTCCTATGTGTTCTTCATTAACCAGATTTTAAATCCTTGAGTTAAAGATCTGTCTAGTTCACCTTTTGTTGGTGAGGCCCTGCACCTAATGAGGGCATGATCACACCAGAGCTGGCTGTGGAGTAACAGAGGAATCAGAGGCGCAAAGAATTTGTCTCCTTGTGCATTACTTTACCTGCACTTGAGTGAATACTGATAAAGTTTACTTAATTTTTTTCCTGGGTAGTTCAGATGGTTCATTTGGCGAATTGTTTACTACATTGACAGTTTTCACATGGTATTGTTTCTTTGCCATGACTACATGACTAAACTTTTAAATAAGAGAGTAGGAGAGTAATGAAGTGAGTGAATTCACTGGTAGCAAAAAAATCAGATTTGAGTCACATCTTCATGAATCTGTCTTTCATTATTTGACCAGCTGGAGTTTATATCCATCACTATTTTAGCCTCTGCTGATTTTTCACTTCATCATAATGTTTTGGTTAAATTCAGTAATCCACTTTCTGGGCCAGATTCTGCTTTCAATTATGTAAGTGTAAATCTAGAAGAACCTCACTGAAGGACAGTATAGTTATTTTTATTTATTCCAGAGTAATATAAAATGGAGATTGTCTGCTCTACAAGTGCTGCTAGATCCCTTATACTAATCCTTAAAATCTCTTTATTTGTTTACAGACACAACATTTTCCCCCAAAAGCCTTTATCACTTACTCTGTGTGTGTTGTAAGGAAGGAGAGAAGTGTTCTTCCCTGATATTTTTTTCTTAGCCCTTTTATTTTTCTCTCCAGACACTATATTATGTGTTTAACTACTTAATATTATTTCCTCCCTGTCCACCCATCTGTTTATTTTAGTTGCTTCTTCCTCTTGGCTGGCTTCTGTATAGACTCTCCCCATATGCCTGCTAGGAATGTGAATGAATATGATTAACAAGCACTGAAATGCACAAATAAGATCTTACTTGAAACTCTGTTTCAGGATCTGCGTATGGTGGATGTTTCAGATCGTGTCTGCTTCTCAGCACATTAAATATCCTGAACATAGGTGTGCAGACGAGAGCCAGTCCACACAATGAGGAGATGGTGTTTCCTTGCAACTGATGAGTAAGTCCAGTGAAGGGATCCTTTCTGACTAATAATCCTCTTCGTGCACTGTGGCAACTGGCTAACAGCTCTACAGAGAAGCATGTGCTGTGCATTTGCATCTGTGTAGCAGATATGCAGAGCGGAGTCCTGCCAAAGCCTCTGGAAGTGTCACATCTTACATGGGTGTTGCAACTTCCTCTGCCTCTGCACAAGCCCTACCGCTGTTGAATTCTTCCAGAGTTCTGCTAGCTTTTACACATATAATTTAATCCAGTGTTACTTCTCTGCATGAAAGTACCCTGTGGAGTTCTGCTTTCTGAGGGCTTCCTGTTGTATCAGAGGTTGCAGCAACATGCCAGAGACCTTAGAGCCCTTGAGATGAAGCAACAGGTTGAGAGAGAAATTAAGACTGTGGGAAAAAAGATGGCAAGACGAAATCTACCACAGCTTAGCATATTGATTTCTGTGACTGGGAATAGCTATCAGCTCAGCAAGTTATGCAAAATAAATCCTGAATCCATGTACCTCTCTTTCTGAATGCCCTATTTGAACAATCTTAAGGCTGGTTTTCTGAATTATTTAGCTGTATTTAATAGATCTTTCTCAGCTTTGGGAAATCACAAAAAACCTCACAATCTATCCCAAAAAGAAAGTTTTCTACCAGGTAAGGGGTGCTCCAGATCCCAAACCAGCTGCCTTGTTTCGGCATTAATACTCAGTCAGCAGATAGCTGTTAATCATGATTTTTCTGTCCCAGGAAGTGGCAGTACCTGTCTTTCATACATTCTGAACTTATAGCTGGAAAAATGTTTATAGACCAAATAGAAACAATATTTATGTATTTTTCAGTTTGGCCAGGAATTTGAAAAGGATTCATTTTCAATTGACTTGAAAAATTAGTTTGTAGAAGTGCTGCCATAAGTGGTCAATTCCTTGATTTCTCTGGATAATACTGGAAAAGCTTTGCTGCAAATAATTTTAGGTGATTATTGATTTACATTTTTATAGTAAATACATTTGGCTGTATTTACATCCTCTTTGTGCTTGAACTCTGCAAGTCTGGTTTAGTCTTACTGGCACCACTGTTTATGGAAAGACTTTTAAAAGCAGCTGCTGCAGAGTGCTTGTACTAGGAAGCCCAATCACAAGGGCCACAGCCATCCAACAGCAACACAGAAATGGTGCCAGCAGGCTCATGACTGCTCACTGTTTGACTCCACGTCTTAAACAGAAATCCAAAAACATAAAATGTTTGCCTATGTTTGAGGGGACAGTGCGTGTATTTCATAAATGTAAAAGGAGGGAACTAATAAAAAATGCTATTTTCCTGAACAGAATAGGAAGTGAAATTAATTAAACATACTATTCACCTATGAATAAGTCCTATGTGTTGATCAAATTCCAGAATATGCCCAGTGAAAACCTGGCAAAAATCCAGAATTCAATAGGACCTCGGTTCTCCAACTGTGTGTGAGTCTGAGTAGGTGTAGAGCTCCATTGACAGGGCTCCCAGCCTGCTGCACAGTATGGACCTTTGGAAAGAAAACTTGTGTGCATCTGAGTATGTGTAACTGGTTACATATTTGGAACCCAGATTTTATCATTAATAATAAAGTCAGAGCTAAATGGTTGGTGATAAGTTGCTGAAATTCAGAGGAAAAAATTTGAAAACATATGGTAAGATTTGGTTGAAATCCAATGGAATAAAGTAATTGAATTTTGTACAAAGGCCACAGAAGGGAAATGGAAAATGTGCAATGATAAATTAATGTGTGGCCAAGGGTTACATGTCCTATCCAGCAATATATACACTAGAAAGTAAAAAAGGTCAATGTGGGTAAATAAAGATGTGAAAAAGTAATTAAGGGTTGAGACACAGGCATATGTGAGGTATAAAACACCAAGGTATGAGAGAGATCTGGGAGTATTAGAGAATGAATTTCACAAAAAAATTATGAGGAAAGCAAAGGTGAGAAATGAAATGAGGATCACAGAAAAGTTTAGATATATATTAAGGCATTTTTCAGGTGTCTAGGGAATGGGAGGTCAGTAAAGGAGGCAGCAGTGCCTCAAAGAGAATAGAAGGATAATTTATTGAGAGGTAGACGCTTCAGAAGAATTAAATGTTTTCTTTGATTTATTGTTCATAGAAGGAATGGGGGCCGTATGCCAGGAATAGACAAATACCAAAGGAAAACAGGTTCATGCCAGAATTTAAAAAATCAGAAAACTTTGGCATAGGCTCTCAGCTGTTGAAAACCTGCCAGGTTCCTTTGCCCTCAATAGAGCCAGTTAACCCATTAAGGTGGTTGGGAGACATTTATCTCACATTTCCCAGTTCTACTTAGAATACCTTGGTGAAATATACAAATGGGTTTATATTCTTTTCTTTCCTTTGTTTTCACTGATTTAGCTGATAGCTTGTTGCATGGACTTCAGAGTAGACTTTCTATTCCATAATTTTTACACTGGATAAACTTATGTAGAAATTGAGGATTTTAGCTACAGGTTTGATGTCTATTGCTCTGTATCATAGTTCTGATGATAAGAGGAGTAATATATAGATAGAAAAAAACCAGCCATACTTATTTTAGACTGGGAATCACAAAAATGGAGAGACAATTTTGGCCAGTGCCAGGGTATATGATTTATTGGGTACAGAATATGTTTTCCTTCTGGCATTTTCAGTACAGGGACTGACTCTGTAAGCCTGCAAGTTTGATAGTGTAACACTTCATCTGTGAGCAGTGAGACGTGTGACGGTGGAGGAGCAAGTTAGAAGTTCTGTAAGAGAAGATTCCTGTGTGAATTTAACAATTTTTGGTAGCACATTTAATGAGTCATCATACTGACTCGTAGGACTTCAGGATTCCATAGCCTGTCAGGATCAGACATACTTCAGTACCCCCTGAGAATCCAATGGCAGAGCAGTTCTAACACAACGTTTAGTGCAGTGCCATGTGTGCAGCAAGAAGTGTCTTGTCTTCTTTTTTCCATCAGTCCTGCTGCTAATGTTGGATGGAGATGAATCTTTTTCTTGTGACCAAAATCCTGGGGCTTTTTTCTGGTTTCCTTCAGCGTGTTCATTTTCATAAAGCTCTAAACTTAGCCTTCTGCTGAAAATCATAGTGCTTTTTTCTACATTTTCTTGTTATCATTTTGGTGGATCGCCTTAAGCAAAATATTTTCATTCAGTAGTAATGATTAAAATCCTGATGCCAGTGACATGCTATTACCATATGGGAACCTGTGGAAAAGCACTTTGTGTTGACACCTGGGTCAAGATTTTGCAGTCACATTCACTGGGTTGGGCTTGTGAGGAGGAACTTGAGCAGAGAGGAGGAGGGGAGTCCTAGAAACCTAACACGGTTGCTTCCAGTTTTGTTTTTCTCCCTTTAGGTACTCAGCAGGAAGGCAATGACAGAGCTACCTTGCTTGCTTCCATTTTAGTAATGCAAAAAATTTTGTGAACCAGTAAACAGAGCGAGCAGAAAAAAGTATTCTGCAGATGAGGCGTTGCCAGTAACAAAATGGAAATCTACATGCCAAATTTTTTGTGAAAACATTTTAATCGTTTTCACACAGCTCTAAAATTAGCCCCAGTGACAGAAAACTAAACTTAGTTAATGTATTTGTAGCTCTAAGGTGCGCTGATTTATTTATGAACAGTGAATATTTTATGAAGTTGAATGAGTATTGCAAAAAAGAAGATGAATATTCACTTCAGTTTTAGAAATGGGTTGTTGTATTCATGCCTTTTCTATGATCACTTTCTATGAACCTTCTAGTGATTGAAATGCAATTCCCTTGAACTGGTATCAAACTGTACTGTCTGAGGGCACTCAAGGATAGTGGATGTAAAACTAAGTTGAATGAATCACATAAGGACCTGACTCCATCCATCTCAGTCAGGACAAGGCCACATGCAAATGTACTGTGACTAGATTTGGAAACATATTTTCTAGAAGAATGCTTGTTTGATTTTTTTTCTATTGAAAAATTCTATTTAATCAGCATAAAACATTTTGAGTAAGGTAAGTTTATTTCTTTAAAAAATTTAATTTCAAGAAAAAATATTTCATTAAGGTTGAAATATTCTGGTTTAGAACTTTCAGAATGCAAAGTTTCATTTTTCTAAAATTTTCAATTACTCCCCCTACTTCATATATTACCCAAATCAGTCACATATAGGAAAAAAAATTTAAAAGCTAATAAAAATATTTTTTTACAAAGTACATTTGACATGATTAAAAGAAAAAAAACCAAACTGCTCCTAGAAGTTTCATATCTTTCAAGTCCTTATTAACCATATTCTGTCACCATTTTTACACTTTCAGTAAAAAAAATAAAGATTTTTTTTATTATTATTATTTTTTAGATACAACATTGGTATTCAAGCTGATGAATATATTCTCCATATATATGGGCATGTGTGTTAGTTTCTCCTCAACAAATTTTTGTGACAGGATATCAGTCAGAGCATACTGTTTTTTTCTTATTAGGTCAAATATTTAAAGGCTTTTCTGATCAATAAAGTAGAGGCAAACTCTATTGAAAGTGCCTATAGGAGAGAATGATGTGAAGAATGGGTATGGATGCTTTTGTAATGAATTAGGGTGTCCAAGAAAAGGGCTACCAGCAAAGGAAACTTTTTGGTAACAAGCATACTTTTCTTTCAGCACAGTGCTCACAAACGATGATATAATTCATCTGACTCCAAAGTTTTTCTCCCAGTTATACAATAACTTTTATGCACTATATAAAAGGAGAATACCAACAGAAAAATCATAGACAACAAATATGTCCATTTGCCCATAACATGCTAAAACCAAGGCCAAATATCAGTCACCCTGGTTCACAGTCTGTCATGTTAGTGCAAACCTACCTACCTACCTTTGCTACAGCTCTGCTCTGATGTGCTTAGGCACAACCTGAGGTGGAGGGAAAGGGGAGCTCTCTGCCATTACCTGCTGCCTTGGCCAGCTGGCAGCCTTTGGCATCAGGATGGAGTGAAGAGCTCAGGCAGTACTGTCCAAATGCTTTTTGCTGAAGTGCATGCTGTTTGGGGTTTGTTTTTTGACTACTTGAGGCAAAGAAAATCTTTGCACAGTCCCTCAGTGCTCTTTAGCAAGGAGAATTTCTAAAATTACTTGATGAAACCAAGATATATGAGAAAGTTAAAAACACGCAGAGAAGCACACAGGGTTTGATGTCAAGAACAATGTGCACCTACAGTATATGCAAAAAAAAAGCAAAATATTAAAGACCACAGCCTGTCCTTAAAACTAAAAATTAAATTGTCTTAAACAGTCGAAGCAGGGAATGATTCTGTGTGAAAAAGTTGTGGAGTTTGTCCCTCCAAGCCCCAGAGGAACAAGATCACCAGTGCCAAGCAGGCTTTGCCTTTTATCTCACCACCAGAGTGTTTCTCTAGCTCTGGAACACACTGGCCCTTCGGTAAGGTGATAACTAATCTGAGATTTCAGGCTTAATTTTTCTTAGCACCTCTTTTTTTTCCAAAGTTGTCTACACCATAATTTTCTGTGATGCCCTGATAAGGACACATCACTACAAAGGCAGTAGGCTGGGCTTCCTCAGCATAGACCTTCAATTGAATCCCTGTTTATGACAAAAATAGAAAAGGTGCACCATGTGCTGACCTTGGCCACCAGCCTGTTAGTCAGTATAATCCTGGCAGAGACACCTTGCTAGATATGATCATCAAAAGGTGGATTATGTAGCTGAACTCTGCTCCAATGCTGAAGCATTCAAAATCTATTTGGAAAAGTGTCAGCAATATAGTGTTTGTATCCACGAGAAGCCCCTGGCAGAAGATCCTTCCCAGGTTATTATGCTATCACCTGAAACCAATTGACTGAAACAAACTGAAATAAGTTCTTTAAACACCCTCCTCTGAATTCTCATTAGGTGTTGGGACTAGTTCAGCAGCTGTGTTCAGACTACCTTACAGAAGCAGAAAGACAACTTTTACTGCTGGGCAGGGCTGCATGAGATTTTTGGTTGATTGCAGTTTTGGTGAAGTTTTTAGCTGTCCTTTAGTAATGAAAGCTTTTTTTTTGTTTGTTCTTTAGAAATGACTGATAAAATCCTGTGTGTTGCTGTATTTATTTAATTTCTGTAATATATCCGTTTATAGGACAAAAGATAAAGTTTAATATAATGATGCATAGCTGTGGTCAAGGTTCTTCATTAATTAGAAGTAGAAAGGAAGCTAATGGCATGTTCACAACATGCAGTGAAATATGTTTAATTAACATGGAGAGGCCTCCAAAAATAGTATCTAACTGAGCTAGCTCCAAAAGCAGTAATATTGCACTTACTTGGCAAACCACTTAAGCTAATTAGCCTTGCAGTGAGAGGGGGCTTAGTGGCTCAGTTATATTGTCTTTCCTCTCCAAACATATTGCTTTTGGGGCCAAGCAAGGGACATCACCTGGCACTGCTTTTCACCCTGCACCCCCGCTCCCACACTCCCACTTGCCTCCCCGGTTGTGCTGCATTCTCCACTATGTGTGTTGGGGATGCACCTGCCCTCTCTTGTTTTTTTTGGGTGGAGGAGAAAAAAAAAAAACATGTCCCCCATCCTGCCCAAAAATAGTTCAAACCCTAGCTCAAAAGATGAACTTGCCAGACGATCTTTTAAAAGAAACAGAGCAAAGTTAATGTCTCAGGGGATGGCCATGCTGATATTGTCAAATTCAACGTGTTCTTGAATATTTAATGTATTATGGAAAAATCCAGCTATATTTGGTTCCACAAAAAAAAAAAAAAAAAAAAAAAAAAAAAAAAAGTACAAAAAAAGGCTGGAAAAAAAAAAAAAAAAAAAGAAATTAGAAAAATACCTGTAAGAAGAATAAGTGATGATGTAATGTTATGCAGTTTGCATAGGAAAGGCCAAATATTTTGTGCAAAGTGTCCCACACTCAAATGCCAATATGCATTTCAGATAAGAAGCCTCTACAGAGTTGTTGAGGCACTTAGCTGGCAACTAGAAGAGTTCCTCAAATAGATCAGCGTAGGACAACTAAAGCAAAATTTTTAGAAGGAACATGTGGTAAGCATGCAGAGAATTTCAGTGGTTTGCTTCTAATATCTTTAATGTCCAGGTGTTTCTTCAGAGAGACCATAAAGATATTCTTAGAGCTATGACAGCCTATTCTTCATGGGGGAATGAAGGAAACCTTAAACCTCCAGGTCATCAACATATCAACATACATTTTAGAAATGTAGGTCAAGACTCTTAAAACTATCATAGTAAAATATACTGTTCAGGATACCTAAAGTGTAGATTAAGGATCTTGGCTTACCATAGCAATTCTGGAACATTATTCATGAAAGAACATATAATAGCAGCTGCATAACTTATGGGTCCATACAGGTATTGCCAATGCTTCACAGGCAATACCTATCCATTGAGGGTGTGGTTTAGTTTGGTTTGGTTTGGTTTTTAGTGAACATACTGCCTGCTTTGTGTGGAAGCAAGTGGCTAAGATTGTCCATTTATAGCAGCATTTGCTTTGGAAAAGTGAAAGCACATTTTTACTGTGATCCCAAATTTGAATAAGTAGCTAATAAAACAAGGGAGTTAAAGTGTCTTTGCTTACTATCTAATCACTTTGAAAAACAAAGTAATGGGTGTGGATTAAGATTCTATTTAATTTAATGTTTTGCCAGAAAGACACAGAGGTGTCATCACATATATAACATATTGCATAAGATAAATTGTATAGAAAGAGTTATGAATCCCCCAAAGCTTTTTCAGTTGTTCTCTGTTTCAAAAACCTATAGAGCAAAATAATAATAATAATAAAATGTGTTCTAGTGCTTTCCTATTTTTAAAGTAAAGAATTTGTTTTCATGAAGATAATGTTTGCCAGATTTCATCCTTCAGTGGATTCTTAAAGCCTTGTTATTTGTTTGTCATAGAAATGACGGCTGAAACTGAACACTTGCAACTCTGGGAGACAACACTATAATAACGTGAGTGAAATACCTCTAAATATAAGGAAAAATGATTACTGTATTTATTACCTTGAGACCAAACCAGAAGTGAAAGTGAATGATTTCTGTTAAAAAAAAAATGGTGGTGACTTAATCTGAGAATCCCTTGGGCATGAGAACTATGACTCAGCTGGCTTGTGATTCGATGCTGATATTCAGAAAATTACAGACAGAGCACCACAGCCCTATCAAAAGTGTCCATATCCTCATCACCAGGGGAAAAGAATAAAACTTTTTTACAGTGTTTCACAATAGGGTGACAGCTGTCACCACTACTTTGTGGAGGTCTGTCTTACTGGCACTTGTGAATGACTAACTGGTTAAGACTTCTGATTTATAGGCAGAGAAATAAAATTAGTCTAAGAATTATGAAAACAGCACCCTTACACTACCAGACAGATAATCTGAGTAAGAAGACAGACCATTTGGGTATATGAATGACATTTTTGAAGGTATTTTTGGCATATTTGTCCCAACTGTGAGCTAATTTTTAGTTTGAATAAGGACATAATCATGGGTTAATTATAATCAGCATACTTCTCTTTTGTAAGTAATGTCTCCTGCATGCATAATCTGCACTACAGTTCAAAAAGTTTTGCTTTAGCAAATGAATTAACATGTAGGGGCAACATAATTCAAGACTTCTAAAATGCAAAAAGACAGACAGTTTTCCCAAAATGAGCATAGGCTAACAGATTATTTTACCCAGCTTTTATCTCAAGTTTTTCAGTATATGTTGATTTCATCATTAACTCAGATGGGCTGTTACTGCTGTCCAGTGAGCTATTTTATGGCTGACTGGGTGTGTTGGGGAAACCACCAAGATGAAGGCCAGGGAAGCAGAGATGCTCTGATAGACATTCTGATAACATGTGTGGGATTTGCAGACTAAGTTTTGGTGACAATTGTGGCAGAAATGAAAATTCAAGGTAACACAATTCTTGTGAGGAACTGCACAAAGTGAACTGCATCTCAAGCTCAGGACAGTAGTGCTGAGTTGCAAGTTACTGCTGAAAGAACACTAGAGAATGTGTTAGAGAAGAAGTTGGTGATTCTTGGTTTCCCATTCCAACTCTAGACTGCAAATCAGAAATACCTCAAGGTAGTAATAATTAAGAAGAACCTTAAAAATTTCAAAATTCATGGTAAGATCTAAGAGTAATACTTAAGTAGAGCTTAAGATGTTCAAAATGCATTTTAAGATATTGGTCACAACTTTCAGGCCCTGGACATTTTAGACAAGTGAACCATAAAGAATTTGGCTTTTCAGCTGACTATCCCCAAAGTATAGTCTTGGTTGTATTTTTCTCTGAAAACAGCATGGTGAAACAAAGGAATTGGAGAATGCTGAAATCCTGGCTATATCTTAAAGAGAGAGTTCATTGTTAGTTTTGTAGCTCTCTGTTTCAATACTAAAAAGAAGGAAGCTAGGATAACATTACATTTTCAGTTTTCTGGGTTTATAATGAAGTTTCTAATCTATCGAAGAAAGACAATTATATCTGACAAAGAGGTAAAGAAACTACTGTATACTACAAGTAAACACATACCAGCTTGAAAAATTTTGCTTTGAATTCTCAAGTTCAGATTTTTATTTGTAAACCTACTTAGAAATCCAAACAGCCAGAAGTTTTTAAAGACTCACCAGATATAGTTTGCCTGTGTTTTTTCTGAACTGCCACATATTTTGAAGGTCTGTTTCTTTGTCCAACATTGAAACATTTTTTCCATCGTGGTTCTGTGTGTGTTTTGAGTATCACATAGACTAGTGGCCTTTTCAGAGCTGTCTTTCCACCTGCACTTCAGCCTCCTTTAAAATGAACAGGATTGTACTCTGAGCTTTAAGCATACAGAAAAAGGATAGCTAGGAATACAAAAGGTTAATTTTTTAGCCAGTGATTACTGCCCTTTTAACATTGCTTTTTTACTTTAATCTGGTATTAATTTCATCCCTAACCTTGCTCCTGAGATCACTTATTGCCAGTGTAAAACAAGAATCCCTCTTTGTCATCTACATTGTGATCTTTGAATTAAACTACTTGGATGGGGTATGCACAAGGTACGGTTCCATAGGGTTTATTAAAGGAAATTGTCTTAGCAAATATGTCTGTTTCATTTGATTCTGAGGAATAATTGGTTAATGAGGGAATGATTACTTTGTTCAGACATGATTACTGAAGAAATGTTTGGTCCATATGTTGCTGAATAATGTGAAATTCTCCAGTGAAAGGGGACAATGATTAGAAGAAATAAGATAGCTGGAGAATATATTCCCCAAAGTGTTACATTAGTTTTTGTTAACAAGCCAACTCTAAGGATAGTGTTTCCCTCAATAGGCATGGAAGTTCAAAATACCTAATCGGTTTAAACTGTTTGTTGAAAAAACAGTAGGTAATTTCCTTTGTTTTTCTTAGATCAAAGAGTTGTATCTTCCTCTGATAAACAATGTGACTATCACAGCTGTTTCTCCCCTTTAACATGATGTTAATTTGTTATTGTTGCCTTGATGGGCATGTATTAATACAACTATATCTTAAAAATAATCCCATCCTTCTTTGCTGCTTATTAGTTTATCTTACCATAGGACTTGAGTGTATTGGCACTCTGAGACACATGCAGTGTGCATGAGTGCGTGCACACACAGGCACAGGCACATCAGAGCTGGTGTGCATTGTAATTCTTATAGTTAATTAAGAATATTCAAGTGTTTTCGTTATCCAGGGTAATTTTCACCTGCTTAGAAATTTCTCAAAGTCTTACTTTAACGCTGAAACTTGTGTGTGCTTGCTTGCAATCAAAAGGTGTCTTTTTCCTCCCTGTAAAAATGGCTGCACACTTCAAGAGATGAATGAAACGAAGGTAGGTATGTAGGTGAGTGGGTAGGTAGATATGACACCAATCTAGCAGAAGATGCTGAAAATTTCAAAACTGCCAAATGCTAAGGATCCAGTTCAGGAATATGTTCAAATGGATATCTGACTTGAAGCCTGTGGACAGTCCCACAGAAGTTTATGATGGGGAAGACAGGCAAGCAATGGCAGATCAGATGAGGGATCCATAGATACAGATATCTGAACTTTCAAAGATGCTGGAGTGCTTGACTCCCACTGATTTAAACTGGAATTAAACAGCTCAGTGCTGCTGAAGCTGCCTCTGGCATCTAGCTTTCAGCTTCTGCCAATTACCCTGAAAAGTACCTTGGACCAAAGTGACTTGCCCAAGGTCATACACAAATATGTGGTCTCTTTTCTAAAGTTGAAGGAATGCTCAGTAGTTATTTCATTTTAAAAAGTTATAAATTTGAAGAGTTTTTTCTGTCCATTTCCTTTTCATCCTGTTAAGCCTTTTATTAGCTCTGACTACAGACAAGGAATATTCAAAATTCCACTTCATCACGCCTGCTGGAAAATTCTCGTTTTATTTTCTGTAAGCAAAGTAGTTACTATTTGCCGGTTCAATCCCCAGGTAGCTAGTTTTCATAGAGTTGAAAATAAATGTTGTAAATGAAACATCTGTCAACACTATTATTTTCTAATAACACTAATAGGCAGATGTTTTTATATGACAAAGTGAAGTGTATCAGTTTGATTTTTTCTTTTGTCCTAAGCTGAACTTGTGGTCATTGAAAAGTACTCACCTTAAAAAGTGTCTCAGCATGAGCAATAATTCACTGAGTTCAGTAATGTGAGATTTCTCCATGTAGAAAAGTATCATAAAGGCCAACTGCTCACAGAAAAAATGTTAGTGAATTGTCCAAAAACGTACTTGTGTGGAGGAAGTTACCCTCTCCATTGGCAGGACTGGTAGTTCAATCTACATATAGTTTGCACAGAAGTACTGTGCCAATTCAATTACCGTCTGATTAATGAAGTGTAGCAGGTTTATTTCAGGGGTCTAGCTAGCTATTAATTAGCATATTGGGGCCTATACTCTACTGTTTTGCCCTGATATGCTTTGAAAAATCCCAATGCAATTAAATAAACTCTAATATGCTTTAAATAGTTACTTGAGAAAACACATTCAGATTTTTTTAAAACCCTTATGGGATTTTTAAGCACATCCAGATTTATTGTAAAGCATCTGAAGTTCTTTGTAAACATTATTGTTGTGTTGGTTTGTGCTGTTCAGCAAAACAGCATTCCCTTTGCTTTAATGGAAGACTTCCTCTAACACAAGAAGCTGGTGTTATTTCCTTACGGTGCCCTGGAACAAATAATGAGGATGCTGGTACCCCCGAATCCCACTAAAGTTACTTGCACTTTGCATTATCTACCCACTTTTTGGTGGATTTCTTCACTTCTAGTCTTTTAAACTATTATTTTTCCAAGAAGATCAGTGCTAACAGTGGAAAACTGGAAAGCTTGTTAGCATAGGGTTTAAGGTCAGGCACTGGAGAGTAGGAAGCACCACGTTGCCTAAACTAGGAGGAGCTGAACCCTTTCTACCCTGGACAGTAGCACAGAGTGCTAATAAATGCACTATATGTTCCTCAGGTCAAAGGGATTGTCTGAGCAGGAACATTTCAGTGCATACTGATCACAAGTGGGCTGGAGAGATGTTTTATTGAGAGCATTAACTATTTAGTATCCTTGTAGCCTAGGAGATACAGGAGTGGGAGACCAGTTAATAGAAAAATGGAAATATTGGTTAGATATGTCCCTTATTTATAAATTTTAGTAGTCCTCTGACTTTAAATTGTTTCATGGCTTCCAACATGTCACAAGTGACTTAGTTCTGTATCCCATGCACTACACGGACCAGTTTGTTTATGCTCTTGTCTTCACCAATCCCTTCTCTTTCACCCCCTCCCCCAGACTCTTTCTCCCACTTCATCCAGACCTCAAAAAGCTCTCCAATTTTAGTCTGTTATTCTCCTTTGTCCTCTGCTTTAAAACTTATAAACCAGTTAAATCCCTTATCCCCCTTTTTCCTACAAATATCAAATTAAAACACATTTTGCTCAGGAGGCCTTCTTTTGTTTGCCTGCTCACCAGTGATGCCTGCATGCTCCATTGCCTTGTGTTTGCTCATGCCTGGGTTAAATCCTATGCTCTTAAAGGCGCCTGTTTGCCTCTGAAGAAGTTCATGGGAGCTGGGCCATCTTCTTTAGACACAAGTTTTGGCTTTTAGAGTTCAGACTTGTCTTTTCTGTACCAAAGGTTCTGGTATTTATAGTTTTGGCTGAATACACTTTAAAGAAACTCCTCATCTTCCCTCAGTCACAGTAAAAATTAATAACAGTTCTTTTGCTGCCCAGGGTTGCATGAGAAGCCTCTCTATTACATCTGCCACTATTCTCCCATATTGTCTAAAACATGCATTGAGGAATGATTTCGCATGTGTATTTTAACATAATGTTTTGCAGGGAGCAGGCAGCAGTGAGTTTACAAGTTGCACAGTCATCCATTCACACTGTCCTCCTACCCTAGCGAGTGTTGCTATGGTGGTTTGTGGAGCCACAATCAGGTAAGCTTGTAGAAAGAAGCTACCAAAAGTAAGGTACCACTGCAGATCCAGTACACAGCACAGTGCACCTGAGAGGAAGCCAAAAGGCAAGGTTAGGCAAAACTGCTGATACTCAGGTCCCAGGGCAGCACTGCAGCCCTTCCCTCACATCAGGGCTCACATCACAGCAAGACAGAGCCAACATGCCACACTGCTCTTGGTATCTTCTTTTTCCTGACATACCCCTTTTTTTTTAATTACTATTTTATTTTTTGTTTTGTCATTTTCACTTGTGTTGTCCTTACACATATAGTCCTGAAATGCACCTGACAAATATCTTTCTGTGCATCCTTGTAACTGAGGGAGGCCTTGATCTAGCAGACAACTCAAATGCACACTGAACTCTAGGCACCTGCAGAGTGCTTTTGAATCTATAGAGTGATTCATGCGCTTAAATTCAGGCACATGTTTCATTACCTGGCTGAACCATGGCAGAAAAGCCATTCACTTAACATTAGGGCTGTTTTGTTTTATAAATAGCATGATTAACTTCCTGCCTTTGCTATTTGTATGCAAAATGTAGTATACATATTTTGCATAACTGAAGCTAACTACAAGGTCATAACTGTGCTTTAAATGGGCATAAAGTGCTAAATAACCCGGGTTTAGGGATGATTTCTATGGGTGATTATTAAATGAATGATTGATTGACAGGTTGGTCTAACAGGGTGGCAGTGAGATGACTGGATAGCCCTGTTCCATTACAAATAGCACTCTCACCCTCCTTTAGCCCTGTCTTTACCACACTCAAGCACACCCTTTTTTATGAGGTGGACTTTGAACTATCTTTCCGTAGTGTCTCCGAAAGGCACAATGAACATATTATGTGACTATTCATTGCAGCAAAGTTACCACATAATAATTTACAATTTTATGGAACTGCTAGGATTAGCTATGTATCATCTATTTTTAATACACATCATTGTGGTATGTGAGCAATAATGAATGTATTTAAATAAATCAAAAAAACCAAATGAATGCTGAGTTGTTGTCAATCATTTGCAGATGAGCCTACTCTGGTGAGAAGATATAATGGAGAATTTTCTGAGAATGATTTATTGAGTCAACCAGCATCACTCTGGAACAACTGATACCTTTCCAGCATACGGCTACACACGTATCATAGGGCTACACTACACTAAAGTTTAGTGAGAGTACCTACATGACAAATCTGTGATAAATTTTTGTTTAAAAATTTTATCTGGATTTTTTGAGTTACAGTGCAGAATGAAAAAAAAATACCCAACCAAAATTGGACAGAATAAAACCCAAACCAAAAGCAGAATCAAAAGGGAGCATAGTCATGTCTAATTTGTAATTTACAAGCACTGGAGATCTCTGTACCTCTTATGGACTAATGTGTTGACAGACTGAGATGAAGGAAGCCATTTCTTTGTCTTTTCAAGGAAAAAAATTACATAGTTTCATAAGAAAGAATACTAAATTTAGGCTTGTTCCATTCCCTTTGTAAACTACTTTTTTACCTTTTGTTTGGAGAGAGGTACTATCTGAAGTTGTATCATAATCAGCTATCTTAAAGTAATAAGACATAAAATAATTCTAAGCAATGAGGTACAAGAAAAAATATTTTAAGTAATGTTTTGTAGTCCTGCAGAGTAAAATGCAGTTTTGCTTGAGTGAGCTGGAAGAAGCGTGGCTATTTTCTGGGGCTGACAATAGAACATTTCCATCTCTTGAGCATCTGACTGCAGGACACCTATTCTATATGTTCTAAACTCAAATCTAAGTAGGATTAGACTGGGTCAGTTCATGGATGAAAGCTCCATGGACAACTTAAATGCTATATACAGGAAACAAAATCGATGATCTAACTTTTTATTGGGCATTATTTCAGTGAACTAGCATGCCAGAATTGTGTCATGGGACCACTCTGCTGTTAGAGGTCCTGTTATACAATGACATGTAAAGATTTTATGATCACTTAGGAAAAAGTGTCAGGTAGATATGGATATATATATAGACATAGACAATGTAGATATTCTACCTCCAAGACTTTAATTTGCTTTTCGGTTTCAACTGAAAAAACACTCTTTATTTCAAAACTATCATGTAATCATGATGACCACTTTTAAAAGCAGGCTGTATTTTACATCAGAAATTTATTTCATTGGTGCTGTTTTTATTTCTTTACACAGTTTGTCAAAGACCCAGATCTTGAAAACTGATGCCACTGAATGAACATTTGGGGTTAGAATACAAAACTGCACTAAAATTAACAGCTTTCTGCACCAGCCTCATCTTTTACATATGTAGATCAGACTTCAGTTCTGGAATGTTCATTTTTAAAGAGCTTGGAAGTAAAACATACTTTCACTGAAACTGCAGTACTTTCATTGAGCATTGATGGTCAGCACAGGAGTGCCTGAACATACAATGCCAGCTCTCTTCTAAAATTGTGCATGTCTAGAACCTTTCTTCTGTGGAAGTATCTGGTACCGTTTGCACAGATGGGCTTGCAATGGTAACCGTGAAGTGAGGAGAGAAGAAGAAAGAAGTCTGTGAGATAACCCATATCCTGAGAAGTTGCCTAATCTTTTTACCAGTAAAGTTAAAAATCCTGAGATAGGTATAAAAACCCCAAAATACCATTAAACAGGGCTGTTCTACCTCTTGGGATGAATGAGTTTGCTTCCTTCCCAGTGCCTGCCTTCCTGTATGCATAGCATGACAATCCAATCTCTAAGAGCAAAAATGAAAATGAAGTAAAAATTAGTGTTAATAATGAAGGCGTGTTTTTACCGTTTCTCTTTCATTGACTAGAACAGCAGAGTGCAGCTGAAGTTGTTGAAAGAAAAACTCTTCACCTGTCCTCTGCTTAATTAAAATACATTAGATACATAGATTTATTTGAGGGTTTGATGTTAAATGAAGATGAATGAAATGTTTTATGGAAGTCGATGAAATGTTATTTACTTAAATAAGTAATTCTGTTCTACCAGTACTTGGGCTCACATAGAAGAACATGCCTTATTCCTACTTAGTTATGAGCAGTATTTTACTGAGGCTCCCTACAGTCCACTGTAACATAAATTTTTCCAGTAGCTGGGAGTAGGCAAAACAGAAAAGAGCAACTATTTATGAAGGGTAGTTTGGGGTGGGCCACAGCAGCCAGGAGATGGCATGGCCTGCACAGTGATCTTCACTTCTTAATATGAATTCCATGCATTCTGGTCTTGTGCAGTCAAAGCAGACTGCCAGTGGATCTTGCCCTGTGGAAATTTAGTCTCCAGCTCAATCAGTTCATGTGGGGCAGCTTTAGATATTACTGCCTACAGGTGTCTATCCTCATGCTACCAATCCTCTAAGCCTAAACAAGCTTCCAGCAGTTTTGCCTCAGGTTAGTGACATAGAGGGCCCTAAAATGGAGATAAACAGGCCCCAGTACTGTTTCAGCCAGTGAAGGCTGATGAGGTCTATCACGTAGTTATCTCAAATTCTTTTGCAAAATCAAATAATTGTCACTGGCTTCTTATGAAAATAAGTCTTCCCCACCTTAGACATTTCTGGAGCTACAATTTATCCCATAGGATGCACATATGATTTTATTGGCTATCTTGGATTGAAGATTGCAGAAGATTGCAGAAAGACTATTTGCAGAAGCTCTATCTAAGGGTGGCATATTTTGGCACATGGTGTTCCTGTGAGACACAAAATTCCTACTTAATCCTTCACAGGTTTTTTTTTTTTCACTCTTCAGAATAAATTTCAATGTTGCCCTTTATGATTATGATGAACTTTTCATCCAACATCCCATACTACTTCATTTGAACTAATTAAGCTCTGGTGGCAGACATGCTTATATAAAAGTTCATTGACTGTTGCAGTTTGGGTAGATTTGTTAAAGGACAAATCCTATCACTTTGCCACAGTGCCAGGGTTTATAAATAACATGTATACAGGACAGAAGGGGAAAAATGGGCCCACTTGTGGGATATGCTGAAGAACTATTGCTTTGTAGATTGCCCTATATCTCTCCTCCTGCCACAGTTTATCCAAAGTTCCTCTAAAATCAGCTCCAGTTGTGGGCTGAAGAGAGGTTGTTTTCCCATCAGATCTGTTAGCATTCAGTCTTCACTGCTTCTGTGTCATCAGCCCGCGCTTACAATGAAATCCCAGACTGTTCTTACCTCTTTCTGAATCAGTTCTGCCATTTTTCACTAAAATTTGGAATAGAATTGTTGTTAATCATGAACATTTACAGATGACTGGTAAATGGTTTAAAGAGATTATGTTTTCTCTTAAGTTACTAAAAACAGAGAAACTCTTAAGTTGCTGAAAACAGAGAAAGAATGCAAAGCACACTAGTGGCTAAGGGGGTGCAGAATTTCACTCGCACAGCAAAACAAGCCAAGTCCATAATAGTGAAAATTTGTTCTCTTGGCTCTGGTTGAGTTACCAACTTGAATTCTGGATCAGTCCATGCATCCTATTGACACTATGAGGAAGAAGGGATTATTGTCTTGACATTTCCTTCTAATTTTTCTAAAAAGAAAATAATAATTTGTAGCTTGTCAGTCTTTGCCAAGATTCGGCTTAGAGAGAATATTTTATAGCTGAGATATAAACCTCTGAAGTAAAAATGCAGACACAACTTTAAGTACAGTGTTGCAAATGCAGAGTTAAGTAATGTTAATCTATCAATACACAGTATGTGCAAACATATGTTTATAGACAGAGAGACAAGCATGTATAAATGAGAGGATAAAATCCCTATTTCTCATTTGGTGCTATGCAATTTCTATCAATTTAGAAATGTGTTATGATTTTATTTTAAGCTGACATACTGTAAATTGTGCTTATTTGAGAATACTTACTTAACTCTTAGGGTTTATAAGACAGAAAAGGAAGATGTCTTTGGAAGTCCTCCAGTGACCTAAAATGAACTAATAAATAATAGAAAAATGTTGTCCCTTCTTTGGAAACTTTGAAACGGTTGTCATCTTTAAATCTACACATAGCATAAAAATAGGCTTTCAGTGATTAGGATTTACTATAAAATCTGCTAAATATAGCAGAGGTTGCTTCTTTAGGGGCAAGCTGTATATTATGCTCATGTTAAAAGAGAATTACCAGATCTCTAGGTGAGGTATTTTAGAAATTTGGCAGATGGCTTTACTTTGTATTTGTGGCACAGAATCCTGTTCTAATTTTGTGTTTGATTGGAATATTCAACAGCTTCTGGTGCTACTAGGACTTGCTATCTGAAAGACAGAGTTTGCAAACTATAAATATGAACTTTGAAAATATATATCCTAGAGTTAGTCCAGTAGATTGTGTTTATAACGCTCACTTATTGGCTGACTGATGCATTTTGGCCCCAGACCAAAAACAAAGGCTGCCTGGTTGAGCAGTGCCTCCTGCCAAATGGGAAGGCAAAGGGATATTGGGGCAATGGTTAATATTAGGAAGGTATTTAGTGTTGGATTCAGACAGCTACCAGTGTTCCCCACTCATGCATCCTCCAGCCTCACCTTCATGCCCCTGGCCAGATCTCCTCAGCTGTTCTCTTTATCCCCAGCTGCTGACTTATTCTGCTGAGGAACGATTCCATTGCAAGACAAGAAAAGTTCTGTCTATACGAGCAAGGGATTTCAGTCTCAAGTTTATTCACAGCCTGGCTGGCAACTCACCAAACAAGGCTGCTGACCTGTGCCATCGCTGTCACCACTGTAATACCAAGGGGAGCCCTGTTCCTGGTGGGGAGACATGGGAGGCATTTCCCATCTGTCTCCTCAGCTGCCCCCACAGTCTGGGTTCGATGGAGGTGGAGCTGAGCCTGCATGGAGGTGAGGGCAGGTGGCAGCACTGGCATTGGCTGCACCATTGGCCAAGGACAGGGAGGGAAGCTTGTCCTTGTCCTCTTTCAGCTGACAGCTACCAGCTTTCTTCAGGGCTAGCTGCACCAGGAGCCTTGCCTGGAGCTGTAACCAGCTCTGCATTGCCCATGGTCCCAGCTCATAGCCAAAACCTCAGAACCTTTCCCAACAATGTTGGCTTAAGTGAACAAGACTTCAACCTTAATTTGTAGAGCCATGACTGATTTGTGGATGTGACTGTGCTCATATAAGCTAAATAAAATTTACTCTCACATATCCCACATCATGGCCTGCTTGCTCATACCCCTCCCCTGTCCTGAAGCCTATGGGCAGATATACAACAGGGGGATTTCCTACTACTCCCTAGAACTGGATGTGTCAGGGACCAGCAACCCACGCATTGAAACAGACAGTATTTATTTACTCTCACTTACAATTTTAACTTTAGTTGAATGTGATCTTCAAGGGGTCATTCTGAAGTAGTTATATGAGAGGAGTAAGGCAGTCCTTGCTGACATTGCTATTTTTCACACAGGACTGGTCAAAGCTTTCTTCAAACTCTTCCCAATCATTACACACTCTGTGTCTCTTCCCAGAGTTTTCTCTGATGGAGTGCATATTCCCAGTGGAAATGACAGAGGAATTCAGAGGAGAAATTTAAAAAGACCCCTTGAAGCATATCTGACACCATTAGAGTGGGGTCCCATCATGGATTTGTATATAGGCGGGTGACACTGTAGAGAATTTTCTGCTTTCTGTGTCAAGTAAAGAGCTTCCAAGTGCTAAGAAAAGACCATGGTGTTGTGAGTGGCATCAGATTTGAATTCAGGCTTTGTGAGACAGAGGGGAGAAGAGTAGGTAGCAGCCAGTCAGTTGGCTTTGTCAGAGTGGATTTTCTACAAAGAGAAGGCTTTAGCAGTTTGGTTATCCACTGTAATTATAGTGTATAGAATGTCCAGTCCATCTGTAAAGAAGTGCTTTTCCTAGAAATAGTGTTCAGAAGCTCTGATGTGGGGCAATTGTACTTTTTGGCAAGGAACGGTAATTTTTAAAATACTGGCAACGGCTGTCCTTTTGTACCATAAATTCTGGCAATAACCAAGCTTTTCTCCTTAAACTGCCAGCTTGTGTTGGCTCCATTTGTTTTAAATCCCTTGTTCTCAACAGGCCGTGTAATCAGAATGACAGGCTGCTCACAGCTTTCCTGGTGCTCAGCTGCATGCAGGTCATGCCCAAGCCTCCTTTCTGGAAAGAGGCTGTGCACTGACTCCTGGCTACCTGTGAGTCTGAGCATATGTACCTGCTCAGGGGCGAGGAAAGCACAGCAGCCTAGTGTTTAACACTGGTACCAGTAAGTGTTGAAGGAGTGGAAGTCTTACTCTCTACACTACTGTTTTTAAACTGGAGTCTCTCTGCTTTCTTACAGCAGCCCAGCCAAATCTCCTTAGCCAATATCATCATTATATTGTCAATAAAAACTTTAAAGTTAAGGCCAGGTATTCACTGAGCAGTAACTGCTCTGATAAAGAAAACCAAAACACTTGTTAGCACCTGTCTTTTTTGGCAAAGTATGTGTTTGCTTTGGCTGATGTACCAAGAAGACACAGTATTGTTTTATTAGTATTATAATTCAAGAGCTTATTAAAAGATGCCAGCAAACACCAAACTGATTTTTTTGAAGACATGCATTTTTAAGAAAGCTAATTTGACTATTTGCATTGCTTTCTTAAAAGTTTCACAATCATTTGTGTGTCACTAGCCTTGATGATATAAATGAATTATCACCAAAAAATGATGCCATACATCATCATTAGCATGCAGGGAAATGTTAGCTATTGGGTATTTATGATCAATTTGAGGAGAATATATATAATTACCATCCATTATATTAATAAAATACCTAATGTAAAACCCCAGATAAACAGAAGGCAATCCTCAAAACCACATAAAATCAAAATATTGTTATTCCAAATACTTTGGTGTTTAATAGTATCACTGTGTACAGACAGTTTTCTTCAGTGTACTGGAGACAATAATTGAGTAGTATAATCAAACGTCGTAAAAGACACTGCAAAACAACATGTTTAAATGCAAACTTTCCTTTTCTTGCTATTTAGATCTTTACCTTGTACAGGTCTTCTTAGCTGTTAGGATTTTGATTAGTTTTACTTAGTCCATTGAACACATTTTACTGACAATAATTTTTCTTAATTTCCTTTTTTTTTTTTTTAATTTCCTTAATTTCTTAAATAATGAAACACTGGAAAAGGTTGTGCAGAGCAGTGATAGACACCCCAAACCCTGGAAACATTCAAGGTCAGGTTGGAAGGGGCTCTGACCACCTTGATCTATTTAAAAACGTCCCTTTTTATTGCAGGGGAATTTGGACTAGGTGACTTTTGAAGATCCCTTCCAACCCCAACTTTTCTGATTGTATGTTTAACTTAGGAGCACAGAGACAGTGCTGGTGCTTTCTAACATGCACAGTTCCTAAAGGGGCTCACTAACATAGAATAAGAGAATCCAAAGTTTTGTTTCCATTTCTTTTTTCTCTCCCTGTACAATTTCTGCAAAATTCATTTACTGAATAGATTAGTATAAATTTTGGTGTATTAATATTTCTTAGTAAAAAAAAAAAACATTAAAAATATAGTCCTGAAGAGGCAAAATGAGACTTTTATACTACAGAAAATCAAGAATCACATATGTGGATGAGTGTTACAGACCTGGCTTTCAACTTTGAAAATGCTGTAAATGTTTTATATTTAATGGGATAATATTTCTGTGTACTGACAATTTATTTTACCTCATGGTTAGTGGTGCTAGTGGCTTTCTCTGAGCATTGATAAGACTTCATTCTCAATTAATGTGCAGATGGATAGAGTGATTAAAATAGACATGGGTTGGGGGGAGCGGGGCGAGAGGGAGAAAGCAGGGGAGAAGGGAACAAACAATAATGGTATTATTTAAAAATTTCCAAAGTAATTTTCTCTGAGACATATATCAAAGTGCCTGAGATGTTTTTATAAAAATATGAGAATTTTTAAATTTTGCTTCTTTTGGCCAACCTGCATTTCCTGCCTATATATACACTCAGTTTATGTAATTATATTCTACCTCCCTACATTCCCATCTGCACTATTCTTTAAAAAAATTCTTCCTCTAAACTATTGTGTAGGATTTATGTGTTCTGTTAAACAGCTGCCAAGTTTTTCTCCATAGGCGGCTGCACTTCAGTGGTGGATGAAATTCTTCTTGTAAAGTTTATAAAGCATTTTGGGCTCTTTGCAGATGGAAGAACTGACTAAATCAGTGATACGCAACTTGTGCTGCACGTGGCTTTTTTTGGAAGGCACATTTCTGATAGGAGCTGTTTTGACTTCTTCCTGTGAGGGAACAGGCAGGGTGTTTAGCTGTTCCCTTCCATCTCTCCAAGCAACCAGGAAAGTTGGCTTATGCAGTTATTTCTCTGTACTTGCATGCTCGGTAGGAATGTTCCGTAGGATTCTGTATATAGCATTTGATAAAATATGTTTTAGAGCCATGTATATTCAAGAAAAGATATATGTGGGATATAACGATGTAACGGATGTTAACAAATGTGTATCCTATGGTATCCTATTTGTATTTTCTATCAAAATTATGTTGTCCTGCATTTCTTGATCCTGGACTGAAGTAATAATGCATACTATGAAACTGTAGGAGACTATGATGTCATCAAAGCAATATTATGATTTCACTAGAAAGCTGGAGGCAATCATAACTGTACTGTTTCCTCAACCTCTACTATTACAGATAGCCAGAACACAATGAGTGTGCATGATGAATGAGGAATGCAACTAACACTTTTAACAGGGAAGTTATCTTTCTTATGCCTCTGACCTATTCACCGAGCAGCTGGCAAATGGCTCTAGTAAAGTCATCCTGTTCTTTTTTCCAAGCAAAAAATCTATTGTGTATGCAGTCTTTCTAATAGATAGCAGAGATATGTCATTCATATCAATTGGTCTTCTGTATCTCTATGTTTTATTCAGTTCCTGAGTATTATGCTAAAATGCAGTCTGATATTCATCAAGTTTTCAAACACTCCATAACAGCAACTGAAAGTGAAAAATAGCCCGGGAGTCATTACTGCTTTCCTCAATGACCTGGGAGGGGCTGACTGGCACAGTGTGACTGTGGAGCTAGGAGAGAATTAGGAGGCATGCTTGGGAGTGGGAAGGAACCTGTAGCATCAGTCTGAAGGTGGTTTATACTGTTCAAAGTAAAGGTGTGCAAATGTTAGTGTGTCTGTGCCATCTTTTACATATTTCTTTTCTAAGTGGCAGAAATACCCAGAAGTGGGTATGGTGAGGATGTTGCCTTCCATTATAATTCTTAGGCTCTTCCTTCCATCACTGCATAAGCAAATTTAATAGCTCGTTATCATCATCAAGACTACCACTTCAGCTAAGCATAGCATTGCACTGTCTTTCAACTGACAGAATGATTGATGTATCATGCATTTAAAATTATAGAAAATAATCTTTTAAGTGATAATTTTATTTAAAATAACTGGTATAACTGGAAGGAAAAGCTTAAAAATAAATATAGAACAGCATCATATCAAACAAACAAACAAAATTGAAGTCTGAAAGGACAGGAGTCTAAAATTGCTGAACTCTCACTGAAACACGATGGCAGCCCTGAAGATTGCAGCCTGTATGGTTAAGCTTTTCGGTGGAGATATCCTTGCTGTTTTTATTCATTGATACTGTAACAATGCCTAAGGAACAACTAGGAATATACACCATTGTTGCCAATAATCACTGAAATAGCTATAAAAAGTCACTGCTCTGAAGAGCATATGATCCAACAAGACAAGCTTTAAAAGGAAAGACAAAAGAAAGATAATACACAGTAGGAACGAACATCCTTATTTCTGATTCTATTTTTTTTTCCCCATGAAGTAGTCTCATACAGGTTTCTTTTCTCATTTGTTTTCATCTTATTCAGTCAACGAATGGTGGGCTCAGCACATAATTTCAATAAAATGTCCTTCCAGGCAGAAAATCATCCATTAACAATATTTTGACTATGGAAGAAAAAGAAATATTTGATCTTCTCATCAACATAATGATAATACATCTCATTTGCAGAGTGTTACTGTATATTATTTCCAGAAAGATTGTAGGCTGCTCTGCAAATGAGTATTTCTGTTCTACAGGCAGTATCTTACTTTTGGAAAAGCTGAGTTTCACTCCTGTTCACTAAGCTTCTGAAAAGCCTGTTCATTACTAAGCCTGAAAATAGGTTTATGTAAGGCTTACAAAGTGAGTAAGCTTTGTGTGGGTCTCCCTGTACAAGGAGAAACATTTCATCCAAAAAGCAGATAGAAGTGGAATAAAAGGAGGTAGAAACTGGCTTATTCTTGATGACCATCTCCTAAGGATGTCATCAAAATAGTAACTTAACTTGTTCCTTTTCATTTTAATAATGTTTAAGGTAGCTACTTAAAAATGATCTATCTCCTAATAGATTTTTGCCGTTACACTTGCAGAATATTTTCAGATGTGGCCTTAATAACTAAAAGAAACACCTGAGAAGAGTTTCTGCTCTGTTTGATGGTATGTGTCCCTGTGCGTGCATCTGGGTGCATCCGCATCACATATAAATGCATATAAAAACCATTTGGGATTCTTCTGTCAGAATTATTTGCTAATGAAAAATATCACCGCTATGCAGACATTAAAAAAAAAAAAAGAAAGGTATATTGTGTTAGAAAGCTGTACTTTTTTACTGCACAGAAAAACAAAGTTATATTAATGACACCCTGCAAAAAAAAAAGCACGTACATAATTTCTTTCAAAGTGAAATCTGGGGAGAAAATTCTTTCAGAATGACCTGTAATTTTTTTATTTTTAATTTTATTCTGATTTGAATTTTTTAATGATTCTTCCTTCCTGTAATAAACATTCATTGACTACCATATTGCTTATAAATATACCAACTTATAGTAAATATCCAAGCTTGTATAAATATTTGACTTTGTGTACTTCAGCTGGTTTCTTCCCTTTTTTTCACCTTTTTTTGTACTGTTTTGGGTTTTGAATTTTTCCATTGTAACTTGCTCAGAAGAATAACTGTACTGGGTCATGCCAAAGGTCTTACCTAGCTCAGTATTCTGTCTCCAGCAGTGGTGATAAGTGGTGCACCATTAGTGTACCAGTAGAAAAATTCCTGTTAAGATTGTTTGCTCAGGGTGAGGAGGGTCATGGAAGGCCATATTTTTTATTATGTAAGTACTTTTCACTTTTTTTTCCTTTTCTCTAAAAAAAAAATATGTGTTGTAAAACCAACTGCTTATTCCTGTTGTAGGAAAGGCTATAATTCTGCAAGGTGTCATGGCTAATGACTGTGGAGTTGGGCTGCGAATATGTTTTTTTACTTCTTCTTTCATAAAAAATCATTATCAAAAATAGTAAGAGACAAATATTTTAGTCTGTCCAGGAGTGGTTAGTTGGGACAGAGATGACATAAAAATTCCTGCTTAATACTGTGACAGCATTTCTTGATGATAACATTCTTTCCTTCCTTTTTTCATTCATTTGTATCTGTCTTTGAGGATCAGTCAAGTTTTTTTTCCCCCTTCTCATATGATATTATTTAAGGATAAAAATATCAGAACTGTTAGCTTTTCTACTGGAGAGTCAGGCAAGAGGAATCACGACATTTTTTAGTGTTACTATTTTTACAATTATGCCTAGAGAGATCATCCAATGTCATGGTGAGGAGTTTCTCACATACATCTAAAATAGATGAATAAAATACCATTGATAGGTATTCCAGATAGATTTTGTAAGGAAAACTGAGATGGGTGTTTATTTTTATCTATGGTAAATTATAGAACAACATAAATAGGTGTTAAATGTCATTTAGTGTGTTAAATTGCTGCATTTAGAGTAAGATGACCAATAAGGGTATCAAAATCATAATTAGTATTGATTAATGACTGTATTTATCTTTTTGACCCAAATGTTATTCTTAAATTAAATTTTTTGTTTGCAGTAACTACAGCTTTATTTTAAAATATGAGATATGGAAGATGGTCTATTGTGAGCTAGGAAACTTCATTCTGCCTTCCATGAGTTATGACTGCATATCAAATTTTAATGAAAAAAGATAAATAAATTGTCTCACAGTTCACCATCATCCACTATATCACTCAGTTCATCCCATATAATATGTAATAAACTGAATGCTTCAATTTTTGGTTTATGTGACCATTTACAACCAGTACTATTGCCTGAGAAATTGTCATCCCACAGTAGCTCACATAACCAGTGAGCAGACAAAAGTTCTGTGCTGTACATCTTGACTGAAGAACACATGCTTTTTTAAAATCTTTAATAAAAATAAGACTGGCAAAAAGCTGAGATACATCAATTAAAGAATATTATTGGTAATGTAGGATCTTATTCCTCAGCTCTGTTTTTGACATCGTCAGGAGATAAATTTCAAATAGGGAAAAGAAACCCAGACCAACAAAAGAGGACTAAGTAATATAGTTTATGCAATGATTGCTCTATTCAGTTGCTGTGTTGTCTGATGAATTCTTCTATTCACTATTAATGTTATCCTTCTAAGAAGAGAGATCTAACACTAAAAAAACTGTAGAGGTAGCTGGAGCATCTATTTCTCTAAGAAATCTTATGGATGTTTCCTGGTGAATCGCAAAGAAATTATAGAAAGAAAACTGACAAAGCTGGGAGGATAGGCTACTTTTCAAGGCTCTGATTGTAGCAGGAAGCACTTTTTTAAATAAATCTTTCTTTTCAACCTTCAACCTTCAATTCATCATACCATTGTACATTGTTAATCTGTGTGAGGAGAGAAAAAGAAATGTCACACTACATTTAATAGTCGTTGGAGAAACTGGGGTAAATGTACTTCTCTGATATGTACAGCCCAGATAATGAAAGCACGGAGTGCTGGAAGTCCCACAGAAGTTTACTGGATTTGAGTTTACTGATAAAATATCCTTTTCCCTAAGGAGGGTTTTCAAGTAGTTTACTTAATAATTTCACATCTAATGCTATGAAAGAGATCTACCACAATTCTTATTTAATAATGACATAAAAATTACTACTCACGGGAAGAAACGTGTATTAAAACAGAACTGCTTCACAGAGATTTTTTCCATATTCTTGTTAGTGGCTTCTACGGAGGCAAGAATGAACAGGGTATAGATCCTTTCACTTTGGACAGTCTGTGCAGGAGTAGGCAGAAGAAGCATTCCAGAAGAAAACTTTGATGAGATGGCAGAACAGTCCTTGATATTTTTGATTTTTTTGGAGGGTAGCTGTTTGTCACACATCTTTCATTATTTTATATCAATAAAGGTTGAAGATGCCTTCAGTAAGTCAAAAACCCATGTACAATATGGAATCCTGAGCTATTATCACTTTTTTTAACAAAACATGAGCACCTGCTGCTTTAGAATTATTCCCAAGAAGAGCAATATTCATCATAGTTTGATTCTAAAAAGATATTTTTACATTATGGATGGTGATGAGTAATGGAAAGGTGCAGAATAGAATGTATTAAAGATCTTTCCTTAATATGAGATGACTGATGGACTGCAAATGAAAGTTAAGGGTTTTTAACATTCTTTTTTGAGTACCAGATTCCCCACACAAAGTATGAAGATAATTTTGTGGTAGCTTCAGAGATCTAAAAGTTTGGAGGCTTTTTGCATTTATTTCTAAGGACAGACACTAGTTCAATTTTTAAAATAAATTAATTCTTAGGATCAGATAACCACCTTTACCGTGGTTCATAAAGGAGTGAGAATTACGTAGTATTACTTAAACCTACCTGTGCATATATGCATCTATCTCACTACTTTTTGTACCTGCTGGCCAATTTTAACCAAATTTAACAGCTGGGTAGAAGTGAATTCCCTTTTTTTAACATCCTCACTGAGAAAGATTCTGAATCTCAAGATAAATCTTAATTAGGTACCAGAGAGATCATGCCTTCCACTGTCCCAGGCTGCTCCAAGCCCCAATGTCCAACCTGGCCTTAGACACTGCCAGGGATCCAGGGGCAGCCACAGCTGCTCTGGGCACCCTGTGCCAGGGCCTCCCCACCCTCCCAGGGAACAATTCCTTCCCAATATCCCATCTAAACCTGTCCCACTCCAGTTTAAGACCACTCCCTCTTGTCCTATCTCTCCAAGTCCTTGTCCAAAGTCCCTCTGCAGACATCTCCCAGCCTGAGAGATTTCCTCTGGCTGTGGAAAAGCCCAAACCACCAGCATTTACTGACAATCTCTGTACTCGGTGTGCCTAAACGAAGAGCAGATTATCTGGCCCTGCTGTTTCCCTGAANTATCTGCAGATTATCTGGCCCTGCTGTT
>VZRO01006068.1:18274-91739 GCA_013397915.1 Daphoenositta chrysoptera
TTAAGTATTTTTATATATTTATATACCTATATAAAAATAAAAATTTAAATATAAAAATTTATATATTATATAAATATACAAAGATATATATATATTAAAATATACATATATAAATAACTCCAGGCCAAGCCACAAGAATGGTTTGAGGAGCACATACATACCTACAGTGAACCACAATTGGTCCAGCATGGGCAGGATTCAACGTTTTGACTTTTTTCAGGAATTTCAGCATCCCAATAGGTGTGAAAGGCACCCCAAAATCCGGCCAGCTGGTGAAGTGGAGCTGTGTGACGAGCCTTGGAGCTTTACATCCCTCGTGGAGCTGCAGGAACACCCAGACTCAGAGCTGACATCTCATTTTTCATGCAAAGATTAATAAACAAACTGCCGTGGTTATTTATGGCTTCACTCCCCGCCACACTCAGAGCCTGACTCAAGGATTTGGAGTTTGCAGTGTGTGTAAAATACAAACACTGAGTAAAAATATCATCTATTATTAATTTGCAGGGGGATAATCCCAGGACAGGATTGCAAAGAGCAAGACAGACTCTTCCAAATAGCCAGATACATCCAAATTCACTCATTTATTTATCTGTGCAATTTTCTCCCCAAAAGCTCAAGTCCCTGCTCCTGTGCTGGGCTGTTGATGCCTTGAGAGGCTCCCTAGAAACAGAGACCAGACAGGAAAAGGGAATAAAGGTNTTATAGGGTTGGTCCATGTGCATTTCAGCACAAATTCGCCAATTAAAACTTTAGCTAATGATGTAATTTCCCCTCAGCTCACCCCCTCCCCTTCAGAGGCTTTGGGCCTGCACAGCCTGGGTGTCCTTGGAGAGCAGCCCCAGAGAGGTTTGTTATCAGCAGAGAGCTGAAGTCAGCAGCTGCAAGAAACTCCAGAGTTACACATTGGGCAATACAGGATTGGAAAATATAAGAGTTAAACCCTGAGGCATCACTGTCACAAGGCATCATTTGCTGTGGCCCTTGGTGACACAAACCCAGCACCTCTCACAGCCCACGGACTGTGGTGGATGTGCTGTGGGCAGCCCCCGCTTCCCTGCCTGGGAGAGGCACCGCACCCTTCTCCATCTCCACGGCAGGAGGTTGGAATTCTTCTAAGCAAATATTTGAGATTTTATCAGCTTTTCCCTAAGGATTGAAATAAAACCCCTCAAGAACATCGCTGTCCTCACCGACTGCACGCAGAACTTGCGAATGGTGTAGTCCACCAGCACGATGCAATCCTCCACAGACACACGGATGTTCCCGTAGGTCCAGCAGCCCTGGTCAGGCCAGTACTGGTAACACTTTTCCTGCACAAAACCACGGAATTTTAGAGCCCTGACTTTGCTTCCACTGCTGGGCGCTCAGGGGGTTATTTGCAAACAGGGAAGGTGAGTACAGGCGTGAGTGTGCAGAGCTTCTCATCTGCACAACGCAGCTTTAGCACCCTGCTGCTGCTTCTTAAACTGATGCAGAGAAGGTGAGAAGAGCTTTGAAGTTGTTTTTTAACCTGCTCAGCCCCACACAGCTTTTGTTTCAGTTTGGCAGCCTTGTTACGGGATGTACAACTGTGGGCACCGTGTGGTTTTCATTCTGTTTCCCAGCTTTAGCTGCAGCCAGTGAGAAATTCCAAGCAGTTCTCATTTGGAGCCATCAGGAATATCCAGATTTAACAGCTCTGGCTGCTCACACTGGGAATGGGCCCTCATGGACTGGCTTTGCTGTCTGAGCTTCACCAAGCAGTAAAAGTGCAGGAAAATAATGCCCAGGAGGCTTTATTTTTATCCCCTGTCCTCAGGGGAGGAATGGGGGACAGGAAGGAACAGCAGCACCCTCACAACAAAGCAACTTTCTTTTTTCATTGTTTAGTTGATAAACTGTGCATTTTGAAACCCAATACTCAGGAAAATGAATGGACTTTTTATCTTCATTCCTAATCAATCCCATCCACAAGTGCAGCCTTACACTGGGATAAAACCACTGGAGCTTTCCTTTGGTTGTGAGCTATGCAGGACACTCCATCAGAATTTTCTCCTTCAGATCAACTGATATAAATGGGTATTTTAGAAATGAAAACTGCGTTTTGGAGCAGAAACTCAGCTGTGCTGACAGTGGCCAGGGCAGGAAGTGGTCAGAAATGCACCTGGCCAAACCCTGAGAGCCACGAGTGCTTTTACATCCCAGAGCAGAGTGAAAGCTCTTTACCTCTTTTCTTTCTTTCAGGTTGGTTAACATGACAATAATGGCTGATTTCTGCTCCCAGATCATCCTCCAGAAGTCATTGACTGTTTCCTGCTTGGGTCCTGCAGACAAAACAGGGCAATGCTTGGAGCAGATCCCAGAGCAGCCCCACACCCCTGCCCCGGGCACCCACCCAGAGCTGGGTTTGCTGTGGCCTGCACAGGTTTGGAATATACCAAATAAATAGATTTATGTATTAAATAAAACCCCCATGCTTTCTTTTACATAATCATGCACCCTAATCTACATTTTTAGCAGAAATCTCCTCTCTTGAAATATCATTCAGAGAATCCCAGAACAGTCTGAGTTGGAAAGGACTTTAAAGGTCATTTACTTTCCACCCCCTGCCATGGCAAGGACACCTCCCACTGTCCCAGGCTGCTCCAGCCCCAATGTCCAGCCTGGCCTTGGGCACTGCCAGGGATCCAGGGGCAGCCACAGCTGCTCTGGGCACCCTGTGCCAGGGCCTGCCCACCCTCCCAGGGAACAATTCCTTTCCAATATCCCATCTAAATCTACCCACTTTCAGTTTAAAGCCATTCCCTGTGTCCTGGCCCTCCATCCCTTGTCCCCAGTCCCTCTCCAGCTCTCCTGGAGCCCCTTTAGGCCCTGAAAGATTCTCTAATGTATTAATTTTTAAATATTAATTAATCTTTTAACCAGACAATGGCAGGAGCAACATCCCAAATTCCTACTTTGCAGTTCCTTCCCCATGCCAAGGTCCAAGGTTCCCTCTGACCACAACAAATTCAGAATGGATTATCAGGAGACACCAATTTTGGAGAAGCAAAGAGGGTCTGGAGGGGGAAATGAGCCTCTGCTCAGAGCACAGTCTCCAGATCTGGAGGCAGTTGGTCACCTCACACATATTTCAAGTTCATTTCATTTCAACTGTGGCCTCTAAATCCAGCCTCACACTTGACCATCACCTGCAGCTAAAAGTAACCTTTAAAACACATCTGTAATTCAGTGTGCTCAACCCTAAGGTGTAGAGAAGAGAGATATAAGAACAACTTACCTTGTGCTGCTATGAATTTATTCTTTTCTTTATAACCCTGTGGAAATAAATACCACAGCAGTTAGAAGGTGCAAGGCCAACATGTGCTAGCAGAGAATTACTTCTTGAATTCCCAAAGTTTGGCCAGCTGTGGGCAGCTCTCAACTCACATCTATGTATGATGCATTAATGTAGTCTGAAGGTGGGACTCCATCAATTTGGGTCAAAATCACTCTGGAATGATCATCTGAAAGAAAACAAGCACATTGGCAAGTTCTCCAACCTGAAATATGGAATTTCCTTGCAAGCAGGAGGCCTGGAAAAGCACAGAGTTCCCAAACCACAGACAACACAAGAAGAGCATTTTTGACCAGTGAAATTGTTATTATCTGAGTATTTCCAGCAAATGAGTGCTACCAGCAGCCTGCTCAGTGCCAAAATTAAGTGTCTGCTTTAAAAGAAAAGGGAATGGCTTACATGGCAGGATGTTGGGGTATCTGTTCTTCTCCCTGTTCTCTTCCTTGTTTGCCATTTCAAACGTTCCCTGCACATATCCAGATGTTAATGACTGAAAAGAACAAAGATACAGAGTCACCGTGTTAGAAACCAAATACCTTTGACTGCACATGGCTTAGGGGAAAATTTGCATCCAACAGAACTAAACATTTTTAACCTTTTTCCCTCCGTGACTTTCACCGCTCCCTAACAGACAACCACACCCTGGCAGATTTCACTCCAGGGAACGAGTTCAGCAGTTGAGTCGAGTTCTGCGAGTCGTCAGCAAGGGCTGAGTGCAGATAGATTTAGTCTGGCTTAAAAAGAACCAACAGTCATGGAGGGCAATAAACCAAAGGAAAAAACAGAGGGGAGGGTGAAGACGGAAGCAAGGAGGTGCCCAGGGTGGAGCTTCTCCACAACTGAGATGCTGCCACTGCAGAGGGACCAAAGCAGAAGTGGATTTCATGAAGTCCCTTTAACTGAACTCCAAAGCCCCCAGTGCCAGCAGGGTGGAGCCCAGCGAGGTAAAACCCCAGCGGTTTGGGAAGGCAGCACCACCTTCTCCCACTCTTGTACCTCCCACTGCCCTGTTTGAGTCACCCAGGGCAAGGAAAAACGTGGTCAGGGCGGGCACGGCTGAACCAAGCAGGCCTGGCTGGCTGGCAGAGAGCAGGGCAGGAATTCCCCCTGGAAATGTCCCCCCTGGAAAAAGGAAACACAGAGGTGGTGCCAGGGTGACACGGGAGGAGAGGGGGGCACTGATCCTCCACCACACAGGACACAGCACCGTGCCTTTGTGGGCTTGCTCTGCTGGGGGTTTTATGGCACGGAAAGCTGTGAATGTAAAAGAAAGGAGCTTAAAACAGGGTTGAGAAAGAAAGCTGCTTTCAGCAGACTGCTTAATTCCTTATGTGAGTGAAGCTCACGGCTTTTTATCAGCCCATTTTGCTGATTAAAACACATTTATTATTTATGAAATACAAACTCATTTTTTATACAAAAAGAAGTAGTGGAAGGTGTCCCTGCCCACGGCAGGAGGTTGGAACTGGAAGATCTTTAAGCTCCTTCCAACCCAAACCATTCTGTGATTCTATGAAATAATTATCTTTTTAAACACAATTTCTTCAAACATACAGTCAGATACCCAATTTTCAGTTAACACTCAGAGAAGTTCTGCATTTCCATGTGAAAAATGCATGAAAAGTAATTCTCTTTGGCAAAATCACCTCTCCATCCCCTGCTCCTGACCCCTGCGAGGCCTTGGCACCTTCCCAGGAAGCTCCCTGTGCCCCAGAGTGGGTGGTGAACGCAGAGCAAGGGCAGAGCCCAGCTCCTGCTCCCACCACTGGGGAGGATGTGATTCATCCAGGATGCTCCTCAGCACGTCCTCCCCGTCACCCCCAATCACGAGGAGCTGATGAGTCCTGCTGGCCTGGCTCATCTGCTGCCACCACACTCGGACCTGTCCCGCCTGGCAGGAGCCCTAAAATCCCACTGGAGCTTTGAGGGGCTCAGCCCACCCAGGACCAGCACATTCCCTCCTTTTTTAGCACTGGATGAGCCACTGGGATGACTTAATCCCTGAAGAATTACAATGGCAAAAGAAAACTCTTCCAGGAAGCTTTTCAGTAATTAATCTGAAAATCCAGGCAATAATCCCAAACTTCCAACATCCATCTTCCGTTAGGGATGAAAACAGAGGGAGAGGCCTTACAAAAAGGAATACTTTTTAAAAATTGTTTTCTTTTTTTCCTGTGAAGAAAGAACACACTCTCTGGTGCCCAATGTTCACAAAGGAATCACAGAAGAGAAAAAGGAGGAGCCTCTGCTATTCTGGTGAGTGCCCAAGGACTGCACTGGACCTCTTAAAGGTCATTCAGGCTTTAAGGACAAAATCAAAGGTGCTGGAGAACACCAATAGGCACATAAATCTAAGAGAACTGTCCTCAAAGTCAGGAACTGTCCTCAGAACTTTTTTCTGCCTGCTGGGTGTCTTCATCTCTCAGTGTCTGGTTTATTTTTACCAAAAATATCACTTGGAACCAAACTTCTCAGGTTGGTCGGAATGGTTTGGCTTCGTTGGCTCACAGGGTTCACCATTTTCAGCCTAAACCTGTTCCTAATTCCCACTGGAACCCCTGTACCTGCATTCCCAGAGATGCCTGGCCCCTGGCATGCTGGGTCAGGCCGTGTGGAACAAACACTGCAGCAGGCACAGATCCCTGGAGCATCCCCAGGGCAGGGCTGAGGCACAGAACCAGAGAATCACGGAATGGTTTGGCTTCGAGGAATCTTTTAAAGCCCATCCAGTGCCACCCCTGCCATGGCAGGGACACCTCCCACTGTCCCAGGCTGCTCCAAGCCCCAATGTCCAGCCTGGCCTTGGGCACTGCCAGGGATCCAGGGGCAGCCCCAGCTGCTCTGGGCACCCTGTGCCAGGCAGGCTCCAGCAGCTCCCACCCCACGGCCTGTGCCACATGGAAAGCTCTGGACACATCCAAATCCTGCAGGATTTGGCAGCTGTGGCTCCGTGGGGCAGACACAGGAGCCCCCTCAGGGGCTGAGTGCAGGGGGATGCGAGTGCTGGGTGCAGGAGAGGGCAGCACAGGGGTGTCTGGGCTGAAGGGTCTGCATTCATCAGGTGAATGATGAATCCTGCCAGGGCTGCATAACAAACCTTTGTGTGTCAGCTTTATGCTCCAGCATCAATCACGCTCATTTCCAGCTGCCTTTGCACCTTCCTTCCCCTCTCAGCCCGGAGCAAACAGCTCCTCCATCCACAGGAAGAAAACCACATCAAGCATTAAACCCCATCTAATCCCCAACCCCACCACCGCTCATTTTTGGGGAACAGGCCCCAGTTTTTTGGGGTGCAGACAGAATCCCACATGCTCACAGCACGGGCCAGAAAAATACCGAAGCAAAGAAGGGTTTAAAAGTTGAAACAGATGGTTTGTTTCACTCTGAACCTCCGAGCAAATCCATCAGGAGAGTCAAAATTCACCAGCGCACACCTTGTCAAGCTGGTTCTCACTTTCATTTTGTCAGCTTTGATAAGGATTTCCACAATGCTCCCTGGCTTTTAAGGCAAAACTCTGTGGTTTAAATTTATCATCAACCAAATTGCAGCTATAAATATGCCCCAATTAAGAAGGTAGCTCAACAGCCTGCCTAATCAACACGTGCATTGGCTCTCACAAATCCACGCTTGACATTTACGCTCCCGCTTCGCTTCTGCTGCGGAGGGAAGTGAAAAGAAGTCATCAAAAGTCTGGAAAAGGCCCCAAAAGCAGGCTCCTGGGTGTGTGTTTCTCCACAGGAAGCGGCTCTGCAGCAGCTCAGCACAGACTCCAGGTACAGCTCATCCCTGACCACACTCAGGCTCTGGGCACAAAACACTGACCAAGGCCAGGCTCAACAGGGAAACCCTGAAAGCTGAGATGCTTCATAGAAACTCTGTGCTGGGGCACGGGAGCAGCAAAGAGGGAAGTGGTGGGATGATAGCAAAGAGCAAAAAATCAAATTATCAAGAAAAAAGAAGTCAAACCCCATGGGGGCAATATTAAGGCCACACTGTGCCCTCTCCTCTAAGTACTTCCCACAGAGGTGGAACACCCACATCCCCCAAAACCCCTCCACCACCATCATGAAAATCAATGCTAAAAAGATTTATATTCAATATTCCTCTCCTCCAGCTTCAGGCAAACACTAAACACCTTCTTTAAACGTTAACAGGAGGCAAACAGTCCATATAACACAATCTGGCATCAAAAAGCAGTTGACATCCCAGGTTTTATCCAGGGTCCCCACACAGGGCAGAGCCCGTAGGAACAGCACCAATCACGCACCAAACACATGAATTATTAATACCTGCAGGTATTTTGGTTTTCCTCCCGTTTTTGGCCATCCATGTGTAAAAACTTACATTAAACTCCTCCCTGAAGAGCTTCCCTTCGTCTGCCGAGCGTATCCGGATTTCCTCCTCCAGGTTTTCCACTGGGATGGGGAAATACTTCTTGGGGCCCGAGGGAGACCTGCTGAGCAGCATGACCCGCTGCTGTTCTGTCAGGAGGAGGGCAGCACGTGTTAAAGGCACGGCCAGAGCGAGAGATTTCACTACCAATTAATCTTTATGCTGGAAGATGCCCAAACAAACTTTTACCGTGACACTCTGAGGTGATAAAGGTGATTTAAAGGAAAAAAAAAACCCAACTCATAGGCCAAGTATTGGTGAAATTAATGACTCCTGTATTTACACTGGGTTAAAATGTGACTATGTTTTATTCAGAAAAGGAGGAGGTTCTTTCTGCTGACAGGGCAGGGACAGCTTTTGGCACTTACCACCAAAGAGATGCTGTGAGATTATTTCATTTCGAGGGGAAATAATAGTAGCAATAATAATAATAATAACAATAATAATAATAATAAATTTATCTTTAACCTGGCAGCCACCAGAAACTGTGCCCCAAGAGGAGCTGCTGCCCCTGTGCACGAGCACCAGCCCAGCAGGAAACTGCTGGGTATTTTTAGGGTTTTGACTTTCCCTCCGGCTGCCACCCTCTCTAACTCACTCATCACTTCACACATTGCCAGTGGAACTGGCAAAACCCACGGACTGATTCATTTTTATCTTGAACTTTACCATTTTTCTCTGGGTTGTGGCTAAAACAACTTGCATGGTCCCTCCAGGTCAGCTGGGTTTGAGCTGGGCCCCACAGAGGAGCCAGCCCGGGGCTCCCCATGGGCAGAAACAAACCCAGCACAACTCAGACCAGTGCAAAACATTTTTAACTCCTCTGAGTGTTTTATTTCAGTGCCTCTGGCTTAAAGATGCCCCATCTCAACCCCTGCTTCCTGTTCAGAAACCACCCAGGGTATTCACAAAGCGTTAAGGACTTTTCCCCCATTTTAAGAAGAAATACTGCAATTCTTTCTCTAAATGCAAAGATCAGTGTCAGAAACCCGGATCTCAGCTGGCATCCTGGTAAAACATCTCCAGAGAGCCCAGGGAAGTTTTACACAGAAACATTTGCTGCATCACAACTTAAAGTGAAACTTATTTAACACCAGCAACTGAAAGGTAGGATTTTATACAGACTGCTTGAATATGGATTTCTAAATATGGATCTCCACTCCAAGGCCAGGTTGGATGGGACACCAAGTGTTGGAGGGTGTCCCTGCCCATGGCAGGGCTTGGAACTGGATGAGTTTAAGGTCCCTTTCAACCCAAACCAATTTGATTGTATTTTTAAAAACTATTTTCTCTTTATTAACAACCCTGTCACTTACATTATAAATAAAAGCAAACATTGAGTAATTGTTGATTAGAGACCAAGGTGCACACAAACCAGCCCGGGAGTTTGAAAGCAAATCTCTCCATACCTTGTTCTTCCAAGATCCCATTTGGCATCTTTTTGTCGCCGGAGGTCACCACGGCTTTCCTGTGTCTCCTGAACCTGGAACAGAGAGACCCCGTTAGCCTGGGCCCCTCTGCCGAGAGGCAGCAGCAGCTCCCCACAGCCTTTTCACAAACCACGTAATCCTGGAGAAGCTCTTTCTGTTCATGCTGGCAGCGGGAGCGGGCACGGCCCCGTCTGAGCCGCGCCGAGGCCCCGCCGCCGCTTTTGCTTCCGTGGGAGGGCAAAAAGGATGGGCTGAGCCTCTGCACGGCCCCACGGACACCCACCTGAAAAAATACCCCACCAGCACCACGAAGATGATCACCACCAGCACCAGAATCAGCAGCGACGTCAGCAGCTCCTTGTGCAAGTTGTTCTCCTCGGTGGAGTCTGGGCATGGAACAGAAATGTGGAATGTTAGACTTGGATTGCCTCATCCGGCACAAAAAACTGCTTGGTGCACCAAAAACTCTGTCCAATAGTCTGCCTCTACTTACTAAAAACATCACAACTATTTGGCACAGGCAAAGATCAAACTGGAAGTTAATTTTTTTTATTTTTCGATTTTTTTCTCCCCCTTCAAAAGCACAGCCCAACTACTGCTGCTGAGAAAATCAAGGATATTCTTTAATTTACCTGTAATCAGAGAAAGCTGAACAGATACAAGGTACCAAGCTGAATGTGAAACCCATTAAAAGGTTTGCTGCAGTGCCCTTATGCCCATCAGCTGCTTCTCAACCAGACAGAAACCACCCCAAAAAATGCCACCTTTCACCAAGATTTTACTCACTTCTATTCTATATAAATATAAAATCGAGTAGGAATAATGAGATTTTTCTCAGAATGGAGATTAAAGAACATCGTTGTTATATCTGGTACAAACTCTGAGTCCCACCCTTCTGTTCACAGCATTTTATGGATGTGTCTCTTTACCTTTCACTTTCATTATGCTTCTGTAACCTTTTAATTCTACTGAATAATTCAATACAGAACAGATTCAAATCATTAAAAACCCAACATGTTTTATTTAAGGAAGCCAAACTCTCAGCCTGAACCTTCAGCAAGCAAAACACAACCTTACAACTACTCCAAAATTAAGGCAATTTCTGGTATTTTGGATTTTTTTTTCCTTTTAAACTACATTTACACATTTCTAATGGGTTTTTTTACCACTCCTACAGTGATCTTTGAGCGCTGACAGATGGAAGGGTTGGATGGGATTTTGGGCAGGAATTCCTCCCTGGGAGGGTGGGCAGGCCCTGGCACAGGGTGCCCAGAGCAGCTGTGGCTGCCCCTGGATCCCTGGCAGTGCCCAAGGCCAGGCTGGACATTGGGGCTGGGAGCAGCCTGGGACAGTGGGAGGTGTCCCTGCCAGGGCAGGGGTGGCACTGGGTGGGATTTTTAAGGTCCTTTCCATCCCAAACAATTCTGGGATTCAATAAAATATTTAGGAGCATGTAACACCCACAATAATTCAGAAAGGATTCCTATGGATCGACCAACTACTCCAAACTGATGGCTGCAAAACCATTTGTGTCTTGGGAGCAGCTGGAAACTCTCAGGCTGCTCAACCAGGGTATGAGGGCATGGGAAAAAATTCCTTTAGAGGCACAGGTGAGCTCGGGACACACAGGGAAAGAAGGTCTCGTAAGTCAACATCATAATCCACAGCCAGGGAAGGCAATAAAACGCATGAGAGATGACATTTAAGTGGTGTATAAAGATAAAAGTGACAGGCATGACAAAATTGTAATCAGAAGCCATGACTTGGCAGGGTTTCAGGAAATCACTCTTGGAAGGAGCGTCTGCGTGAAGATGAATCACCAGAGAACACTTTCTGTGCGCTGCTTTGCAACTCCGTCTGGGAGCCGAGGGCTGACAGCGAAACAAACACAAAAAATCCCTATTTTTGCCCCTCGCAGACAAAATGCAGCCACTTCCACCCACTTTTGGGGTTTAGAAATGTCACCCTCGGGATCTCAGGATGCTCCCGATGCCTTGAGAGGCCACCTAGAAACAGAGACTAGACAGGAGTAAGGGAATAAAGGGAATAAAGCAAATAAAGGTGGGTATTTATTTGAAGGGATCTCAAAGGTGCACCATGGGCAGTCAAAAGGTTACATCCAAAAATGGACCTCAAGTCATGGGTTCTTCACACTTTTATAGGTTTGGTTCATTTGCATATCAGCATAAATTCCCCAATCAAACCTTTGGCTAATGATGCAATTTCCCCTCAGCTTGTCCTCCATTTAGAGGTTTTTGGGCCTGCACAGTCTGGGTGTCCTTGGAGAGCAGGCCCAGAGAGGTTTTGTTCTGTCTGACCAGCATGAGAGAGCAGCAGCTCCCAGGCTACAGGACACTTCAGAGTTACACACTGGATTGAAAAAATATAAATTTAAAACCTAAGGCATCACTCCAGGATTTAGGGGTTTGTTTGTGTTGGTTCTCTTTAGCTCTGTGGCAAGACCCACGACGTGAGGGGGGCAAAACAACAAGTTTGCATCACGAGGGAATTAGAATTTCCCTTAGAAAATTACACAATTAAAAAAATCACCCCTCTCTTCCTTTCTCAGAACTGCTGCACCATTTTTGGGGTGTCTTTGGAGAAGTGATTCCCACACAAACACTGAAAGCTCAATCCAGGCTGGGAGAAGTTGAACCTTCTGCCAAATTACTGCCCCCATTTCTTTATTCAAGGACAGAGCACCCCTGCCACGACTGGTTTAATTCTCTGCCCCAAGATCTCACCTCTCCTCCTACCATTTCATGTGGAAATTGGGTCAAAATCCACAAAAAGTCCCTTTTCCTTTACACCTGGGCACATCTCTTCCCAAATCTTTGCAGTTGCTTCCCAGTGGCTTCACCCCTGCAGACCCTGTGAGTTAGGCATGGTGTGGTTTCATTTTTAACCTCTATTTTCTTCAATAACAGTAAATTTGTAAATGTAGCCCAAAAATTACATGAGAAAGTTAAAACTGAGCTTAGGCCATTAGAGGCTCAGAGGCTGAAGCATCTCTGGCCAACACAACTGTCCCCAGACCAAGGGGATTTTAAGGGGAGACTGAAACAAAGGCCTGAAATAATTTTTTAATCCCTACTCCTACAAAAATTGATGACTGAAACACCAGAGTAAATGGAAGCAGGAGAGGCAAATCCTCCTCATCACGGAAACTTTTCCTCTGCTCCCACCCCAAGAGTTGTGGCCCAAAACCACTGGGATTTCTGCTTACAGCCAGCCAAAGATCCTCCCAAGGGTATTTCCTAGAGATAGAATGAAAAAGTGACTTTAATATTCTCCAGAGAGGGGGATTATCACCAGGAGGGTGCTGAGAGCCCCTTGTGCTTCCCCTGCACCCACCAAGGCTGGCTCAGGCTTCTCCTGGCTCCATTCCTGGTGCTGCTGGCTCATGGCTCTTTTTGGAAGTGCATCTCCATTTCCTCCAGGGTTGGGATGTTCCCACTTTCCATTTGTGGCAAACACAAAGCCACCCCCCAGGAAAAAGGGAATTAACAGCAGCGTGTGCACATCAGTGATCCTCCCTCCACACTCCCTCCCAAACTTTGATCTTCTCCATCCTTGGATCAGCTCCTTTGCATTTTTGTGTAAAATGAATAGAAAGGTGATTAAAACATTATTTCCCCCTCCACAAAAGCAAGCTGGCAGGGCAAGGTTTGCTCTAACCCTGAAATTATTCTGGTGAGTGACACAGAACAAAATCTTCTTTATCCGAGCACAGGAAAATCCCACAACAACCAACTCTATTTATGCACAGGTCTGATCTTCTTCTCAAAAACCAGAGATATCCCAAACAAACGTCCAACAGGGAATATGACAAAAGCCACACTAAAGCCTCTCAGGCTATTTTTGGAAAAGAAAACCCCAACCCTGCCATGCCTTGGCTGCGGGAAGGAAGCAGCTGATAAGCAGGAGATTTGTTTGGTACATGTGCAGCACAAACCCAAATCAGAGAAAAATATTAAATAAAGGAAGGGCAAAGGAAAAAAGAAAGGTAGGGCAGGGAAACCAGCACCCACAGCAGCAGCAAACAGGAGGCAAGCAGCAGTAAATGCAGGTTTAACATCTGAGCTGAATCCCACTGGGGCAAAGCCAGCACAGCCCAGCTGGCACTGCAGGCACAGAACCACTGAGCAGCCTGGGCTGGAGGGGGCTTTAAATGTCACCAGTGCAACCCCCAGTCCCAAACCACCTCTTTCTGAAGTTCTGCTTTTAAACTAATTCTTGGAATTGAGTGTCTACCAGCAGAGCATCCCTCTGGCATTTAAATACCAACTAAAATGAGCCAGATTCCTTCCTCATCACTCACTTTTCTGGTGCTGCCTCATTTTTTCCGTGAAACAACCACCACGAGTCTGGCAGGGAAGTCCCACCTCTGGGTGCCTTCTGGATGTTAGAGAGTCACAGAGTGGTTTGGGTTGAAGGGACCTTAAAGCCCCTCCAGTGCCCCCCCTGCCATGGCAGGGACCCCTCCCACTGTCCCAGGCTGCTCCCAGCCCCAATGTCCAGCCTGGCCTTGGGCACTGCCAGGGATCCAGGGGCAGCCACAGCTGCTCTGGGCACCCTGTGCCAGGGCCTGCCCACCCTCACAGGGAACAATTCCTTCCCAAAATCCCATCCAGCCCTGCCCTCTGGCAGTGGAAGCCATTCCCTGTGTCCTGGCCCTCCATCCCTTGTCCCCAGTCCCTCTCCAGCTCTCCTGGAGCCCCTTCAGGTCCTGGAAGACCACAATGAGGTCACCCCAAAGCTTCTCCTCTCCAGGTTGAACAATCCCAACTCTCCCAGCAGAGCTGCTCCATCCCATTAAACATTGTGGTGCCTCCCCTGGACTTGCTCCAACAGCTCCACATCCTTCCCATGCTGGGACCCCAGAGCTGGGCACGGTGTCCTGGGTGGGGTCTCTCCAGAGTGGGGCAGAGAGGGAAATAATCTTATTTCCAGACTCCACTGACTTGTTGGAAATTGAAAGCAGCACTAAACAGGACCCCCAAAGCTGCCCCATTTCTGCCTCTCAACCTGCAGCTCCTCTGATAAATTCCTCCCCCTGCACGTCCCTCCATTGGTGGGAAAGGAATTGTAAGGATTCAAAGGCACCACAAACGCTCATGGAGTAAATACCAGTGGAATGTGAACATTTGGAAAGGTATTTAAAGGTTTACAACTGCAACTCCCAGGCTACTTCCACATTTCAACTACTCAACAAGTAAAAACACAAGAGGAAGTAAAACAATCCCGACTGTGATTAATCATGGAGAACCTACAAATATTTGAGTTACCAGGAGCTATGGGAATGTCATGGACAATATCATGAATAAACAGTTTGTAACAAGGATCAGAGATCATTCAGTTGTCTCTACTGGAAATACACATTTATTTATGCAAATCCTAATAAATATTAGCTTGGAAGTTGGAACTAGATGGTCCCTTCCAAGCCAAAGCATTCCGTGGTTTCATTTATTTATTTAATACAGTTGAATACCTGGAGTAAATATCAGGGCAACTTTCCAGTAAATGGCAGTGCAATAAACCCCAGAATATTCTCATTTTCTGAAAGGGAAATTTCAAGGTAGCAATTTCATGGCAGCAATTTCAGGGTGCTCTCATAGGAAATAAAATGGCAGCAGTGCTAAAAATTGACCTATCCCGACAAGGAAACTGTGTTTTAAATAAGAATAAAGCTGACACTGTAATTCAGCAAATCTTTGAAAAAATCAAGGCAGCTCAAATAATGACATGAAATCATTTATACCTATTCCTTTCAGAATCAAAAGCTTCTTATCTTTTGGGATCACTCATCAAATTAGCATGCAAAAGGAAAGCTGGATTTTTTTAGGATCTTTTCATTCTTTCTACAGTCTGTTAAATGGAGTTTTCTTTATGCTTTTATCAAAAATCTTTATTTTTTGTATTAAAAAATGCCATATTAGTTCAATGGCTATCAAATTTATTAGACAACCCAATTATCTTGGAACTCTTTCTGCAGCAATGTATTTTCAGTGTGCACCTACATGTCTGTCAGAAAAAACTCTTCCTCACTGCAAAGTCAGGAGGGCTTTGATATTTAGGAAAAGCAGTTTAGTCACACCAATCATTTCTGAATCATATCACTGAAATTAAGATTTAATTAAAATAGGGATGATCAGATTACTCTTATCCATATTATCAGACTTAAATTCAACACAATTTGAAATTAAGCTTTGAAGATGAACAACACTGGTGGCAAAACTCCCTTTGTTCTCATGTTATTAAAATTCTGGGAAGTGATAAAACCAACAAGTGACTTCCCCTTCTCAATTCCCATATTTTTGCATATTCAGCCCAATATTAGTAACTTGTTTTTCTACAGCTCCAGGTGCCAGACAAGAAGCAGGGGCCAACAATGCTTCAGCAAACCAATTAATTAGCAAATTTACACTCGGCTAAAGCTTCATTTCTATTCATAGTTTGGTTATTTTGGGAGCATGGAGCACAGCCACACTCAGATTGTCCCTGCTGCTGGTGGAGCCCCTCGTTCCCCCAACCTCCACTTCCCCTCCCGAGCTCTGGGAGTGCCCAGGAAGAGCTGCACCCACCCTGCCCTCGGATTCTGGAGAAGGCAAATGCTCACAGCTACATTAGCAATGAATCAAAGACAGGTTTGGGTTGGAAAGACCCTCAAAATTATCCTGTTCCAGCCCTGCCATGGCAGGGACACCTCCCACTGTCCCAGGCTGCTCCAGCCCCAGTGTCCAGCCTGGCCTTGGGCACTGCCAGGGATCCAGGGGCAGCCACAGCTGCTCTGGGCACCCTGTGCCAGGGCCTGCCCACCCTCACTTTCTTCCCAATATCCCATCTAAATCTCCCCTATTTCCATTTAAATTACTACAGCCAAGAACCAAAACAATCCAAGGGGCCACGAGCCAAGCCTGGCATTTGATTCCTGCCTGGCTCTCCTTCCCAGGGGTGTAAAGCTCACAGGCAGATTAAAAGCAAATAAAGCACAAATCAGCCTCCAGTAAACACTGGGTGTCAACACCAGTCACCCGAACAGTCATCAGGACTGGTCCCACTGTTGAGATGGGACATCAGCAGCTTCATCTCCCTGGCTGGGGCTGGAAGGGACCTCAAAGATGATCCCATCCACCCCCTGCCATGGGCAGGGACACTTCCCACTATCCCAGCCCCGTCCAGCCTGGCCTTGGACACTTCCTCATAAAACCCAATTCTCCCTGAACAAGGCCCTCCCCAGGGCTGTCACATGTTAGGATGTGGTTGTGGGAGGGCTTGAAGAGGAAGAACTGAGGAGGAATAAAAGGTGCTGTGGTGGCCCAGTGAGCAGGGGATTGCTCTCGGCTCCAGGAACAACCCTCTCCTGTTTTTCACCTGACAGGACCTTCCACAGGACACCTGCACTTCACCCCCTCCTCGAGTCTTTGCAGGAGAAAACACAGAACTCGTGTAAAGGTTCCTCCTGGTGTTTAAATTCATTCCTCCTGTTGTCTAAGGACAATTTACCTCCTGTTATCCGTGCCCACATCCCACCAGATGCCCAGGGCAGCTCCTGGGCCGTGCAGACCCCGGGCCCAGGCAGGAGACTCCCTGTGCTCCTCCACCTCTCCCAAAGCCGTCCTGGCTCTTCCCATCCATGGGAAAGAGAAAGTGAAAGCCCAACCCCACTCACGAGGAGACCAAACCCAGAGGGCACCTGGCACTGAGGGGTCAAAGTCCTGCAAAAACACCCTGGGCTGTGCCACCAGGGAAACCTCCCTGAAGTCCCTTTCCATGCCCATCCCACCCCCCAGACCATGTCCTTACTGGTTGTTGTGGTTGTTTTGGGCAGCTCAGTTCCATTGGGGGGCAGAGCTTGTGCAAAAATAAAACTAACACAGAGCAGCAGCAGCGAGCAGGAATGTTCCATCCTGGACCTGGAAGAAAGCAAAGCGAAAAATAAGTTTTCAGGTCAAATCAATTTTATGGGTTTTTTATCTCCTGGCAGGAGGAAGCGAAAAGAAAACATAATATTTGCTTGAAATTTAAATTTATTTAAACTCTGTTTTATGCTCTCCCATTGCTTTAGCACTCAGTTTTGATGCAGAAGGAAGAGGGAAATACCACTTGTGCACACCAAAAATTAATCAAGGAGGTTTTAAATCCAACAACAGAATGGTAACACTCAGCCATGGCTCAAAGACCACATCAGAAATCAGGACAAAAAGCTCCATCCATAATCCATAAAAAAAGGCAGCGGAGGACACTGAGGCAACGATCCTGGAAGTCATTCCCAGAGATAAGAAAGATGATAAAGGAAAAGTTTATACCACCAAGCAGATCAGAAACACCAGAAGGTTCAAAGTGCCTTTAACACACACTTCTCAGAGTTTCCTTATCCCACTGGGCTCCTTTAGCTACAGGTGAGGTGGATGAATTCCCTGAGGGAATGTGCCACAGCTGATTCTGCTTTCCAAACAGAATTCCAGGGTTTGTGAGACCAGAAAATCATTTCCAGTGTGAAGAAAGTTACAGGAAAGGTGTGATGAGAACGTGCTGTCTCTTAATTCAGGGAGATTCATAGATGGAGATAAATAAACTGGTCTAAAAATACTCCAGTCCCTCTAAATTGAGACGGAAAATAACTGTTGTTATGAATTTCCTGTTTATTTATCCAGTCCCTAATGAACAGATGAATTAGGAGAGGCTGCCAGCTCAGCCATTAGCCAGTCCTGCTTGATTTAGAAATATTTTCACACAACCTTTACTTTGTGCCTTCCACAAATGGCAGGAATTATCCAGATGGTGGCTCTGCAGCCACTGCTAAAATTACATCCCTGGAAATGCTGCTCACAGGAGCTCCCTGTTTCAGGGGAATACATTGAATTTAACAGCACAATTTCCACAGGGTATTACACAGCCCTGCCTAACAACACACTAAAAAACCCAGGAACTTGGCAGTCATTAGAATAACCATTAGAAAATCCTGCCTTTCTGTGTAAAGTGGGATAATCCACCAGAAATAATCCCTGGATAAGCTCAAATATAGAAAAATCTCCCGTAACAACTTTCACACCACCTTTTCACTGCTCTCACAGCTGTTACTCAGAAGTGAAATATTCCCAGTCATTCCCAGCCTCTCCAAAGCCCAGTCCTACATCCAGGAGTCAATTGGGAAGCTCAATGATTTTTTTTCTCCAATATAATGAGTGAAAAAAGAATCATAAGGAGTATTATTAGCATCAAACTTTATTTTCCTAATTTTTTTATCCCCAGTCCAGCTTCCTACTAATTTACTCCTTCAATTCCTTCTACTACTATTTATAATTTAAGCAGACTAAACGTCTTACAGTCTAATCCCATTTTTGGGGTTTTACAATCCCATTCTTTCCCAATCCCATTCCTGGGATTAGACAATTAATTGTGTTTAACGCCTCGATGTGCCTGCATCGTTTTCACTATTATATAAATGTCCCAAATTAAAAATTTATAATTATATTATATTTATAATTATAAAGCTCGGGACACACAACAGCAGTTAATGGAAACTGAAGGGAAGGGAAAGGAAGGAGGAGGATTTGGAAACGTGGAATAAAACCAGGATAAAAGTGGAATTAACAGGGAAGAGGTGCTGAATGCTGGGATGCTTTCCACCCCCAGCAAAGTCTGCTGAAACCCACTGGAATTTCGGATAATCAATCCTGGCAGTGGCTGATTTTCCAAGGCAGCGCTGAGTTCACTCTCTCATCCTTAAAATACATCCAGCTCCTTAAAAAACCCCACAGAATAATTGGAGCTGCTGGAAGGTTTCCAGGAGAGCGGAAAGCGAAAGGAACATCAGCACTTCTCTCCAAACCCCTGTCAGAGGGTTTTCCAGAGGGCAATTCCCTGCCAGAGCCCGGAGTCTGATCAAGGGTGGCTGGAACACTCTGGGATGTCCCACAGTTCATCAGAAATAAACACAGTGACAAAGATTATGCAGATTCTGAGCTCTCGTTTTTGGCCAAAGCCCTTTGCATTTCCACCTCCTAAAGAAAGGAGAAGGAAAGCTCCAAGGAAATCCAGGAGCTGCAGCAGAGGTGGATGCAAAGGACTGGGCTCAGCAGGACCAAGCACTACACAGGGCCAGGTAGAGAACCACGGAATTAAGGCTGGAAAAGACCTTAAGGATCATCAAACCCAACCATTCCCCAGCACTGCCCCACGTCCCCAAGTGCCACATCCACGTGGCTTTAAATCCCTCCAGGGATGGGGACTCCAGCACTGCCCTGGGCAGCTCTGCCAGGGCTGGACCACCCTTCCTACAAAGAAATTCTCCCTAATTCCCAATCAACCTTTCCTGGCACAGCTTGAGGCCGTTTCCTCTGGTCCTGTCACTTCTCTTCACTGGGGTGGACAGGGAGGTGACCAAGATGCAACCCCACAAAACCACCGTGAACTTTCTATTTGTATTTATATTTATGGCCTTCACACACAGGCCTGCAGCGATATTTTCTGAACCAAAAACCGCCCTGCTGCAGGCACAGCAGCATTTCCCACATTTTCCTTTCTCACAAAGGCACAATGTCATGATACAGCCTGGTAAAACAAGAAGGAAAAAACAGTAACAACTCTCCTGGGAGAACAGGCAGGGAGAAAAGCACGGCTGAAGAAGGAAGGACAACCACATGCTACCAAAGAAGCCTCTTGTTGATAAAAGTGGAAAGGAAAAGATCCAGGGAGAGACAAACTTATTATTACACAGCTCTGCTGTAGGGCAACTGCTGCTCCTCCTGGAAAAAAAATAGGAACTGCCTTGAAAAGCACACGTGGATACAGTGCATTTATCCACTTAGATCCTACTGCATCCAGCCTTTATTCCCTGGAGAGGCACGGATCGGCCTCTGCTCCCAGGGAAATAGCAAAGGGACAAGAGGACTGGCCTCAAGCTGTGCCAGGGCAGGCTCAGGTTGGACATCAGCAGGAACTTCCCCATGGAAAGGGTGGTCTAACATTGGAAGGAGCTGCCCAGGGAGGGTTGGAGTCCCCATCCCTGGAGGTGTCCAAGGGAGGGCTGGAGGGGGCACTCAGGGCTCTGGGTTGGGGACAAGGTGGGGATCAGGCACAGCTTGGACTCCATGATCCTGGAAACCTTTTCCAACATCAATGATTCCATGATTCTATTCTGAATGGCTCAGGCACCTCAGGTTTAACCCCATGGACTGATATTTTTTGTACTTTACTACTACTCTGGGACACCTTCCACCATCCTAGGCTGCTCCAAGCCCTGTCCAACCTGGCCTTGGACACTTCCAGGGATCCAGGGGCAGCCACAGCCTCTCAGTCCAAGGAGGCAAAGCACCTGGAGTGTAAATGGAATTGCACGGGGATCAGCTCAGGAATGAGGGCAGCCTGGGACCCCTCTGGACAGCTCCTCCCGGCATCGCTGCGGCCGCTCCTCGCGCAGCCCCAGGAGGTGCCACGAGCCCAGCTCCCCAAAATGTGAATAAATGGCATTATTTCCAGGGATTAATGGATTACCACACATGGCTAATTTCTATTTTGGCCATAGAACTGAATCCTCATCTGACCTGACAGCTTAAAGAGTAAAACCTGGGCTTTGAGAAAATAGGCCAACAAAACCTCCGTGGTGTCACGTGGCCCTGGTACAGATCTGGATTCCTGCTCCTTTTCCCAAGGATGCACCAGCTGCTTCAGAGCAGGTTAAATTGATACCCATCCCTTGCCTCCTCCTAAAGCAGGAAAAAATCAGAGAAACACCCCAGGTAACACAGAAGAGAGTGGACAGACTGTTGGGATTTGTGTTTCCCCCCAGGCTTTTGAATCCCAGAGCTCAGGTCATGCCCCAGACTCTCAGTGCTATAAAAGTCACATTTGCAAGGATAAGCAACATCAATTCAGAAAACAAAATTAAAAATGAAAGACACAAGAGCCTTGTCACTGTAGGCTGACAAAGCCATTGGCCACACCAAGTGAAAGTGCCTACCCCAAAAATGTGATAGTTTAATTTAAGAAAACAACAGAAACACCAAAAAGGGAATGAGAGGACTCAGCCACCCTCTCCCCTTGCTCTGCCTCTTCTTTTGCTCTTCCTGCTTTCCACCCATAAACCCCAACACACTGCTAGTCCCTGTAAGGATTCCCTGGATCCCTGGAAGTGTCCAAGACCAGGTTGGACGGGGCACCCTGGGACAGCGGAAGGTGTCCCTGCCATGGCAGGGGTGGAATGGGTTGGGCTTTAAGGTCCCTCCCAAGCCAAACCATTCTGGGATTCCATGATAAGGATCTCCAGGCCCAGTGCCCGTTTTTCCAGCTGCCTGGAGGTTCCCCTACCTGGAGCAGGTGAGCCAGCACAGCGGCTCCTTCCTGGCTGCAATCCCAGGCTCCAGGAGCTGCTCCCCCTTCCAGGCAGGCTGATTGCAGCTCTCTCTTTTTGCTTGAGCTGTGCCTTCAGGAGAGCCAGGGCCGGTGCCTGCTGACCCGTCCCGGGCACTGCCAGGTTACAGTTTAACTGGAATTGCTCTCCCATGACCTCGTTCGTGGTTAAGGCTTTATTGCCCCATTATGTCATCAGGGTAAGCAATCAGTGCTGCAGCATTCCCAAAAAAACTGTTCTGCTGAACTCCGTGTTTACAAATAACTGGAACGAGAAGTGCTCCTCCCTCTTCCAAGCCAACGGGGGGAAATTAGGAACTTGCATCAAGATGGAGTCATGGAATCCCAGACTGGTTTGGGTTGGAAGGGACGTTAAACCCTCTCGCATCCCACCCCTGCCATGGCAGGGACACCTCCCACTGTCCCAGGCTGCTCCCAGCCCCAATGTCCAGCTGGAGTTAAACCCTCCGTGCCTTGCATTTCCAAGGAAAATGAACAAACGGCTCGGGAAGTGCTGAGTCCCACAGACCCCTCTGACCACGCTCCATCCCCACCTTGGCCACCGGAGCCTGTGGAGCAGCAGGACCTGGGATTCTGCCCTCAGCCCACCAGGGACCCTCCGTGGGCTGGAATCGGCTTGTCAGAACTGCTCCTCCTCGGGGCAACCATTCCACAGGATCTGTTACTTGGAGTTAGACATCAAGCCCCAAACCCAGTTTCCAGAAGTTCAATCAAGTCCCGTGTTTTGACCTGCTTTAACATTCAGGAGCTTTAAAAAACCAAACATTGAGTTTTCATTTTCTTATTTTTGAACCCTTGTAATTCTTCCTCAGAGCCTCAGGATATCCTAAAATCCTGAGGGAAAAAAAGAAATGGAGTTGAGATATTTGTGGAGGTGTTTGTGCATGTGGTCAGTGCAGCCCAGCAAGAAACTCAGGAAGGGACCTCTCCACTTGGGAAACATTCCTCAATATTCAGCCACATGATAAATTAGAAAACGCTCTGTGATGAACATTAAATCTCACCACAAACCCCATAATTTTTTCATGGGACTGTTTACAGCACACTAACTGTTGGGGTTATTGTACAAATAAAAACCAGGCAAGCTTTGTTTCCAACCCCTTCAGAAATAACAAGAGAATTTAAGGGATAAATATCTAATTTTATAATAATCTATAATTTAATATAACCACTCATAAAATTATATCTGACTGTGAAAATTCCTCATGTATTCTCCACAAATACCCTCAGTAAAGATCATTTCAAATATAAGGCAATAATTAGATTAAAAAATTACAAATCAGAATAATCGTTTACACGTAAGAGACCGAGCGAAGCAAAACACCAATTAACTGAAAAAATCAATTTCCATATGGAATAATCAAGCTTGATAGACTGTCTTACTTATTTAATCACTTTGTGTCTAATTCAGGTGGACAAATTATTATATTTGCTTTGATTTCCCTGGAAGAGGAGGTCAGGAGATGTGGCAAATCCATTATTTGCTAAAAACAAATCATATTTAAAAAGAAATACCTGAATACAGCCAGGAATTACCACCTTTGTGACAGCAATTTTTAAATTCTACCCAGTTCAGCTGGTTCTGTGTGTCTTTGCCAGCATCCTGAGTCTCCAAACCCAGCCTATCACGGAGAACACGAGTTGCAATCCATTTCAATTAGCAAGGCTGGGATCTCCCGGGAATATAAATCACGGGTTGTCAGCAGCAGATTAAGCACTGCATTACCGGGGCTGCTGCAGCCAGGATTAAGTGACAGTGGTGACACTGGGGGTGACATTCCGGCCTTACAAAGTGACATTTCCCACTTGAGAAGTGCTGGGGGAATTTTGGAATCAATGGGATTCTACAAATGCACCCAGGACTGGGTGGGCTGGGCCAGAGGAATGGGTTGGACCTTCCGAGGTCCCTTCCAACCCCAATCACTCCCTGGTCACCAGGAGGCAGCAGCACTGAGTGGGACAGGGGTTCCTTTTCTTCTGTTTCCTGGTGTTCTTTGGCACCGCTGCTCACCAGGATTACTCAAAGCAGTTGTGTCGATATTCTGTGGGATAAACTGAATTTAAAAAAAGAATTGGCTTAGATGTTCTGAAAACCAGGAGCATAATGAACTCTGCAGCCTTAATTTGGGAAAAATCTGCACTGTCTGCTCATGTATTGCACATCTGGCTTATCTGCAGCCCCAGAGCTCTGGGAATGAAGGAGAAATAAAAGGAGAGATTTCTTTTCCATGCTTGAGTGGCTCTGAATGAAGCAATGCAAGGGCTGTGAAGATATTGGGATGTCATATCTAAACCTACACAGGTCAGGCTTGGAATAGGCAGCTGTCAGGTCAAAAAACTCCATCACAGAATCATGGAAACCTTTACGCTGGAAAAGCTCTCTGAGACAGAGTCCATCAATTCCCCAGCACTGCCAAGGCCAGCACTGCCCCGTGTCCCCAAGTGCCACCTCCACAGGGCTGTTAAACCCCTCCAGGGAGGGGACCTCCACCCCTGCCCTGGGCAGCTGTGCCAGGGCTGGACAATCCTTTCCATGATGGAATTTTCCCAAAATCCACCCTGCCCCTCCCCTGGCCCAGCCCGAGGCCGTTCCCTCTGCTCCTGTCCCTGTTCCCTGGGAGCAGAGCCCGACCCCCCCGGCTGCCCCCTCCTGTCAGGGACTTGTGCAGAGCCACAAGGGCCCCCTGAGCCTCCTTTTCTCCAGCCTGAGCCCCTTTCCAGCTCCCCCGGGAATTCTCCAGCCCCTTCCCAGCTCCGTTCCCTTCCCTGGCCACGCTCCAGCCCCTCCAGGGCTCTCCTGTTGGGAGGGACCCCAAACTGACCCCCGAATTCGAGGTGTGACCTCCCCAGTGTCCAGCACAGGGTGACCACGTTAGGAAAAGACCACACAAAAAAATTGAAGGAACTACTTCAGAGAGAGATGAAAAATATTTTCCGTTCAAAGCTCTATTTTCACGCTGCAATAAGAGGTCAGGATGACTAATGCGTTCTCTCACAGATGTACATTTACCCTCAAACACTTTTTGAAGAACTCTTTAGCCATTTTTTGCACTTTCCTGACCAGCTTTTGCAGGAAATACACTGCAAAACTCAGCAGGTGCATTTCTCAAGTGATCACATAGTTGCAAAGTCGACACAGTAAGGACACAGTTTCACTATTTCTTACCTGATGTATAGAAAGTTGTTTAAATATGCCCAAAAATCGTAACAAATTTCCTGTAGTTCCATCTGTTATAAAATACAACCCCAAACACAACTAAGAAGGTTAATTTAAAGTCCCCTAATCATATCTTTTTAAAGATTCATTTGTGTTGTGTCATGAACTGAGGCTTTAATCATTAAGGAGGGAGATAAAATAACTCCTACCTAAAGCGAAGTGTAAAGTCCCATGATTTCAGCATAATTAATTAAATGAGTCATGTTTTATTTAGGTGCTTACACAAGTGCAAGAGGATTAATTCTAAATAAAACCAATAGAGCTGTAAAACGCTCATTTGGAAAAAGGTCCTTGACAAGGCCCCAAGGCCGGTCCCTCACCACAGGCTGGGTCTATCCCGTTCCTGCCACGTTAGTCTGAACTGCTGATCCAAATCTGGTTCTTCAGCATCCCTGAAGAACTCTGCCCCCTCACACAACACCTCCTGCCCCTCACAGCCCCCCAAAGCCCGGGATGGCTCCAGCCTGTTCCCAGATCAGAATTTCAGAGGCCACCCCAGTCTGAGAACACCCAGCTCCCGAGTGAAAGTCTGGGAAACGTGGCAAAGACCATCAAAATGAGATTTTAAAAACCCCAAACAAACAAAAACTGGAAGAAATTACTCTCCAGTGATTCCTCTTGCCCCACTGAGTTCCTTGTGGAAGCCGGTTTGTCCTTCCCTTGTCTCTGCCCGAGTCCCATCCCTGCAGCCCCGTTACCACCCAGCTCTGGCAGCTTTGGCTGCTCATTCCCTGCTCATCCCAGGAGGGCAGGAGCCTTTCCATCATCCTTTGCTGATGAGGAGAGCGAATCCCCCACTTTTCCAGCTGTTCCTTCACCCACCTTCAGCAGTCCCCGCGGAGCCCTTGAGAACGTTCCCCTCAGGGACACAGAGCCCAACCAGGCTCGGCCATCCCGGGAGGTGCAGCTGCCAAGCAGCACAACGACACCAACTCCACACAACCAGAAGTCTTCTCAGAAACCACAAAATTCATGAGAAGCCGATTCTTCTCTTTTCAGTCCCAGAGAGAATTTACTTCGTGTTTTTACTGCAGTGCCCAGTTGTGCCTCAGCCAGAGAACTGCAGCTCTCAGGGGACAGCTCCTCGCTGCAGTGACAGCCCTGCCCTGAAATACCAGATCTGAGCCCAAATCCCACTGCACAGCTTCAGCCAGAGCAGAACAGGCAGAACTGGAAAGCAGGACAGCAAATCCTGGAGCTGGATGCCACCATCCCTCCATCCCGTTCCAGTGTCCCACCCCTCTAAGCCCACCTTGTCCCCCATCCACGCTCGGTGTCACACGCCAGCTGCCAGCAGCTGACTCCATGCACAGGTGCCATTCTCAGCCAGCTGCTCCCATGCAAAGCACAAAACCTGCTGCAAAGGTATTCCTGCAGCTAGAGGATGTTTCTTGAGCTCCAGGAAGAGCTGTATTAGCTGCCTGCAGTATTTAAATCCCCATATTTCCGCAGGTTCGTGTAATCAATCCCCTGAGGTGAATCTCTGTTGTGTGACATTTTTGCAGGAAGAATCGGCTCTTTTCAATTTGTGGGGTATTTTTACTTCTCCCCTGCAGTTGGGCTTGGACTTATTCCCTTTTTTCAGGCCTCTTTCACCATTTCCTCATCGCTGACACTCGGGGTTGCGGCAGCAGCGGTTCTGCAATGCAGGGCTGAGTGCTTGCAATTAAGAACTCGCTCCCAATTAGCAAAACAACTTCGGGAGAGCCAGTGACACCTCCTGTACCTGCTGCTGATGTGTGAAAGAGTTAACAGAACCTCTCATTAGCAGTATCAGCAGCCAGCCACGCAGTTTTATATATAGAAAAGCTTATCATGAGTGAGGAGCCAGCCCGCCCTGGCCCCCCTTCCCCAGCAACATTTGAGGAACATCTGACTAAGCCCAGCTTTTGGAGCCTACAAAGAGGAGCCAATGTATTCAAAGAGAGAGTGGGAGAAAAGGCCTCGGCTGATTTTGGGCAGAGGAGGTTTATAAATTGCCTGGGCTCTCGCTGGTAACCCTGGCTTGCCCTGCCAATCCCTACCCCGAATCACTGGGAATTCCAGATCAGAGGCAAAAGCCTAAAAGGCACTTGAAAGTTTCCAGACAGAGGCTCAGCAGAGATGAAATCCCACCCAAAAAATGAGTTCCAGCTCGAAAGGGGCGGAATCTGTGGAGCTGCTGCCCGCAGTGGGTGACAGGGACAGCGGTGGCACAGCAGGATGTCGGTGCTGAGTCAGCAGGAAACCCCAGGCCCTGGCCACTGTCATTGTCCCCAGAGGGAGAGGAAGTGGTTGTGACTCGGGGCTGTGACACGCAGCCACGGCTGCCACCTCCACACCCCCACTGCTGTCACTGTCCCCAGGGCATCCCACACAGCCCCGGTTCAGGGACGCCCCGGGGAGGATCAAGCCACGAGAGACTGAGCTAAGCTGAAGGCACGGAGAGGTTTTATGGGGAAAATGAAGGAAAAACCATTGGATTCTTTTCTAAGTGCTTGTTGTCCACTATCAGGTCTGTGCCACAGTCATTTCACACTCCTGTGCCACATCCAAATGTCTCTTGCTGTATATTCACTGTCCATCCAGTTTGGTCTCATTTTAGTTAAAGAAGGTCCCTGCAGCAAGGCTCTATTTTGAATTATTTCCTATTTCACCTGCAAGCTCAGCAAAGGACTGAGGTCATTAACACAGGAACACGGAGAAGGAAAAGAGACTCATCAGAATAATCAGGGCACTAATCAAATAATTAAACATTGGCCAGCAACAAAGTTGCAGGATTTGCTTGGGAAATCTTAGAGGAACAAACATTTCAGATAAAACCCACTTTGACTGGTTTTAACATCTCATTGATATCTTTTAGAATACTAAACAGCTACCCACACCCCAATTAATGACATTTTACTGAACAGGGATAGGGAATCTTTCAAGCCAAAGCAAAAATCTGCAGATCCATTTTCCACGTTCCCAGCACCCCCCTGTCCCAACAGGCCTGTGACTGAAGTCCCAAATTAGGGTCACCTTTCCCCGTGCACTGTCAGCAAATCAATCTGGCTGCTTTTCAAGCAGGGCTCACACATAAATCAGGCAGTCTGCCATTGATTTGTGCGAGAAGCCCTTGAGCAGTGGAGTGAAACACCAATAAAATCTTACAATTAACGTGAGAAGTTGCCTTTGGTTCCGTCCCAGTGGCCCCTCTGCTCCTCAGCTGCAGAAAACGTGTCCTCGCACAGATGCTGCCTTGTAAAGGCTCTGGATGAGTGTTTAAAATTGCTTCTCGAACACAGAAACTAATTACAGCCACGGGGAAATACTCACAGAAGAGTTTTATGCTGCATCATGGCCAGACTGAACGCCTGTGTTTCAGCAGCCGTTTCATTCTGGAGGAGAGAAGGGGAGGAAGGGAAAAAGCCAAAGCAGAAGTGAGCCCTGTCTGACTGTCTAGAGTCAGAAGAGGAGAACACACAACTGGACGTGTGAGAATTCACTCAAACACAGCAAGAGGTGCAACACAGGAAGGAAGGAAGGAAGGCAGCAGTGTTGTGGCTTAAGGTTTTCAGCAGAGCAGGCTGGAAGCCTTACAGGTGAATCTGAAGTCTTTGCACCACGAAAAGCCAAACCCAAATAATGAAAGGAATGCTGGATTTAAGTGTGCATGGGGAGCTGTGACTCTGCTTTTGGTGCCAGCAGCAGTCACTGTAACACGTGCAGAGGCACCAGCTCCCTCCTGAGCCTCCTGATTCTCCAACTGCACCATGACCTGAGCTCCTCCACACCAGGTCCTTGCAGACCCAGAGCCCCACAGCCCCTCCAGGCAGGAAACAGCACCAGGGACCCTTCAGGGATGGAAGGAAACTTCAGCAGCAGGGCCTTTGGCCCATTTTTCAGAGTCAAATCCATTGCTTGGCCAAATTTAAAGATCTTTTCAGTGATGAAGATGGAAATGGAGACTGACAATATGAAAGTTAACAGCAAAGGTTCTCCTTGGCTGGTGAGCTCGCTGGTGGGATGGGTCAGGAATTCCAGCCCCACCACAGAGCTGCTCAGATCTGCTGCTCCAGGGAACCCAGCCACCCCCCTCTCCTCCTCCCTGCTGCGTGTCCTCCATGGAGTTAACACGTCTGATGTGCACCTTTAGCAGAAAAAGTTCTTGCTGTTAAACCTGCTCCCCAGGATTTTCAGCAGTTCTGTAACTGGAGATGCAGTGATGGCACCACTGGTTCAAGGTTTCTAAATCCTCTCCTCACCTCTGCAGTGGTGGAAACTCTCCTCCAGCAGCTTCCCTGGGCATGGAGCTGCCAAGACTGAAAGGAAAAATCTTTTTATGATGAGGTGGAGAGGCCCTGGCACAGGTTTGCCCAGAGAAGCTGTGGCTGCCCCATCCTGAAGTGCCCAAGGCCAGGTTGGACAGGATTGGATTTCATGCTCTCAAAGCTGTTCCCAATTTAAATGGTTCTGTGAGTGCATGTCCCTACTCATTGTGGGGGGCTGGATTAGGTGGCCTTTAGAGATCCCATCCAGCCCAAACTGTTCCATGTTTCTGGGGATCCTCCTGCTCCCAGCACACACAGCAGGGCTGGATCAGCTGCTCTGGAGCACAAAGGGTTTGCCAGCACGAGGCTTTGCACATTCTCATTCCTTTTGTCTGCTACGCCCGCTTGTTCCCACTACGCCAACACACCCGTGCATCACCCTGCAAACGGGGGGAGGAGCAAGGAAAACTCACTTTTGCCTGCAATTTGTTTAATGATCAGACTCACAGGCACAGCCCAGCCGATGGCTGAGATGGCAAAACCGGGGTGCCAAAACAGGGATGGGCAGGGGACTGCAGAGCAGCAGCAGTGACAACAGGGCAGGACCCTCCGCTGGGGTCTGGAGGCTGGGACAGCAGTGTCACATCTCTGCTTCAGGGACTGCCCTTTCACAGCCTCCTTGGCAGAGCTGTGCACCTCTGTCAGATGACATCTCATTGATTCAGACAGACACACAGACAGATAGACAGGATCTGCTCTTCCAGCTGAAAGAATGCCTTACAGTCCTTATTCCTTAAGGTCTCCACCCCAGGTTCTCCCCTTTTTTTAAGCTCGGAGTATTTTCCACAGCCATGCTCAATCTTCTTCTCAGCCCCTGTGATAACCCGGTCAATGTGGTCCATCCACATCCCGAGCTGCCAACCAGGCAGGAGTGACTGTCACCAAACATCCCCCACAGCCAGGAACCCAAACCATCCCAGAAAATCCCCCTCTCTGGGGGAGTTCGGATACAGCTCCCTCACGCTGAGCCAGCTGCATCCACACACTGACAAAAACATGAACCAGAATCTTTCCAAACACGGTAAAAACCACTTTAGGGATTATTTTTAAAGCCAAACCAACAGGATTTCTTGATGTTCAGACTAAGCCACTGACCACGTGAGGTGAGCACAGGACCCCGCTCGCTCTGTACATCCCAGGGGCTCTCAGGAAGCATCAGCTTCAAACCAGCACACGCTGAAATTCACACCAGGAAAAAAACCTTTGTCTTTGTAGCCTTTTCCCCCCTGCAGCTTCCACTTAGGAAATGTGTATTTATTTATGTGTATTATTATACATGTACAACTCTCTCTCCAACTTTTTACAAAGCAACACTTAAACTCCAACTAACAAAAGCTACTCCAGAACATTTATCCTCCAAAAAGTCTCCTGAGAGCAGCAGCAGTCACAGCAAAAAGGTTCCTGATGCCACAGCCATGTGCTCCTGGTGCAAACCCGGCTTTTCCAAGCCCTTCCCATTGACCAGCAGGGAAATTAAACGAGTACAAAACAATTACAAACCTAATGAAGCAAACGCTGCCAGATGTTGAACTTAGGCCCCAGATAATTCCAGGGAACACCTGTTCCCTGCCTGGGGTTGTATCCCAACAGCAGCGTGTGGAAATGTGTGCAGAGATTCAAGGGAACATCTGTTTTTCCATGAGTTGCTGGCTGAGCATTCATCAAAAGGCTGATATTCCAGTTATTTATTTGGAATGGCTGCTCTGGGCACAGACAGCAGCTCCCTGCTCCTGCAGCACCAGGGATTAAAGCAGCAGCCTGGCCTGTGGTACAGATCCAGCATCTGCCACCAGTGCTCGCTATTCCTCTTTTCCTCTGACATTCCCAAAGTTAGCAGATATAGATTTACTTCCCAGAACTAAACTTATGGCATCAACAGCACCAGCTTTAATTCTAAATCTGGCTCTGGGACATGAAATGCATCTGATTTTCTCATCCATTATTAAGTCCCAGGCATGCTAATAAGGCATTTATCTCCAAAAAAGATCATTACCCATGCGGATTTCTAGGGATAGTCAAGTTCTTTACAGCCTGGAGTCTCAGGACATAAATAGAAACTGCATTTACTATTAAAATTAAACCAGCAAGCCTGGGAGTTATTGGAAAAGTAAAACCCAAGCCTGCAGCGAGGTTGTGCAGGCAGCTCTGGGAGCCTGCATCACATCCCAGGGATGCAGCACTGCAAGCTGCCACAGGAAGTGCAGGAATGCCGAGTGCCTGCATCCCTGGAATTCCACCCCAGCTCCAGCATCACCACAAACAGTGCTGGAAGCACGAACACGAGCCCTTGGTCTGCAGAGAGAAAATCGAATCCCCCCTGAATAAACCATCTGCAGCGTTTCATGCCTAACACAGGATTACGGTTTCCTGGCGGGGGGGATATTTTTCTTTGCTCAAGTCTGGAAAAGAATTCCTACCATAAAAGAGGAACAACATCAACAACAAACTTAACCCCAAGAGGAAAATGCTGACACATGCTGGAGAAACCACTGGAGAGAAAAATGACTTTAGTGACAAGGTGTCTGCAGCAGCTGGGGGGAGAATAAATGCAGCAAGAACTGCCAGCCCCTCCTGTAATTCAGATTTTGAGGGCATTCACCACACCTCTGGAGAACTGCACTGAATTTTCCATCATTTCAGTTCAGATCAGTCTTGGGCTGGGAAAATTCAGGAAAACCAATAAAACAGCGTCAGTTTGAGCTGAGTCTTTGGAGCATCTTTCAAAGTCTCAAGATTTAAGCTTGTCCCGGATTTGGAGAAATGGAAAGACATTGAAAGATACTGAAGGAGAAAACTAAATTACTGTCATCATTTTGGAGCTGAATCCCACCTGAGACATGTGTGATGTTGGGAGACCAAGCAGCCAAAAATCAGCTGGAAAATGAAGGAGGGGCAGGGCAGGAAGGCACCACTTAAATGTTGGAATCTCTATTGAAAACACCTGTATTCCATTCAGAATTAATTATGGTGGCCACATTCTCCAACTTAAATGTTGGAATCTCCATTTAAAACACCTGCACTCCATTCACTCTTTAACGTAAGCTGCATGATGTAGACAATAAGCTTTAAAAATAGTTTTATATTCAGCTCAAAAAAATGATAAAGCATTTCTCAAGTTCTAGTTGGTGCCACTCCTGGCACAATTAAGCTGAAAATTGGAGCTGAAAATTTTAAAATGATGCTTGGTATCACCTGGAAATTACACGACAGCTGAACACCATTTCAGATAAATGATTCTGACACCCAAGACAGAGCAGGGCTAAAATCTACCAAAAAAGATAACGATCCCTGATGGCTGCACTGATAACAGACCCTGCACAAAGCACTGGCAGCTACACCACCAGAGATGTCCTTTCCCTGGGCCCACCTCACCTCCCATCCATCATCACCACTTTTACAGCCCTACAAATTGATGGATTCATGTTCATTCCTTGAAGCAATCACATTCATATTGCAAAGGCTCCTGATGAGCTCTATAAAATGATTTGTCACCTCTTCAAATCCTAGCTGGAAGCGTGGGCTCGTCCCACAGTTCCACCACAGCCAACTCAGGTTTCCACTTGAGGGAATGCTTTCCCAGTGCCAGAGGGCAGGGCTGGGTGGGATTTTGGGAAGGAATTGCTCCCTGGGAGGGTGGGCAGGCCCTGGCACAGGGTGCCCAGAGCAGCTGTGGCTCCCCTGGATCCCTGGCAGTGCCCAAGGCCAGGCTGGACATTGGGGCTGGGAGCAGCCTGGGACAGTGGGAGGTGTCCCTGCCATGGCAGGGGTGGCACTGGATGGTTTTAAGGTCCCTTCCAACCCAAACCATCCTGGGATTTTATGATTCTCTGAGGTGAAATCCAAAGTCTGACAATTTCCCATGCACAGCCCCCTTTTCCTGCCCCAGTTTGTGTGCACGGCCCACGAGAACCTGGATTAAGCCTCGGCCTGAAGAGGCCCTGATTGAACGGGAAGAATTCATATGGGGGATAAAAAAACCCCAACCAAATAGATCAAACCCCCCAATAAAGAACACACACACTCCCCAACAAGCCCTGAACCACCTCCCTTTTTCTTTCTTTGGAACCACGTAACTAATCCAGCTAGAAATACAACAAATTACAGTAGCAACACGTCCAAACTCCCGAGTGAAAGTCTGGGAAACGTGGCAAAGACCATCAAAATGAGATTTAAAAAACCCCAAACAAACAAAAACTGGAAGAAATTACTCTCCAGTGATTCCTCTTGCCCCACTGAGTTCCTTGGTGTTAATTCCCAGCTCCCCCCAGTCCAAGCCTGGCCCTTCCCCTCCCAGGCCCCCGTGCAAACCTCGTCTCCACCGACGCTGGGCCGTGCTCTCTAAGCCTCTGGCCTTGCAAGGCAGCAATTTTCTCACAAATAATCCTTGCACTTTCATGCTTTTTCATTATTCTAGTACAGGAAATGGCTCAAAACAAAACTGAAGGCTTCCAGATATATTTTTTGTTTAGTTCACCACCAAGCACACAACTGCTCTAGCTGGGTAATAGAATTGTTGTAATATTGATCAGAAACTTCTAAAACACTGCAGAATTGGGGGGTTTTCCCTATTAAGAGGCCTCTCTGTTTTTGTGATTATATTGATACAGAGATATGACAGCCATCCCATTATTTTTATGATTCCAAGAGTTTCTGGAGCAGCAGCTCATCGGGCTCTCCGACAATGGCAGCTGAAAAAATCCTTTAATTTCCACATCAAACCCCTGCTGAGGAATCTGGTGTTGCACACCCACTCCCAGCAGAGGTACAGCCATCCTCTTCAAAGCCCAGGCTGGGGAAAAGGGAATTTCCCTTCAGAATAAACACTGGGGTGGCATTTCCATTATCCTGTTGTCACGAAAAGCAGGATCAAAGTGATGAAACACATCCAGAGCCACACAGAGGCCCAGAGCATATTTAAAGTGCCATCTATTTTTGATGTTATTTTAGAAATAATAACCCAAAGGTATTTTCTTAGTCATTAAAAAAGCTGGGAGACCAATGACTTTGTGCTACTGTTCTCAAGCATGACCCACCTGATCAATAAATACCAAATTACAGCATTTTAACATCTTTTTTAAAATGTATTTTGAGGAAAAAGTGTCCCAGGCCAGGCTGGATGGGGCTTGGAGCAACCTGGGACAATGGGAGGTGTCCCTGCCCATGGCAGGGGTGGGACTGGATGAGCTTTAAGGTCTCTTCCAACCCAAACCATTCCATGATTCCATGTAGAAATTCCAAGTGTGTACTGATGCCCCTGCCCATCTTACACTGAGTATCTTAAGTGAACACTGGAAACCTTACACTCTGTTATTCAGAAAAAATATTTCCATTCTCAGCTGTGAGACAAACACAGAAAAATTCCTTTGCCCTCCATAATTAAATTGCCCCAGTGCTGCACACTTCAGACAGAAAAAGGCTGAAGCATCAAGAAACACTCAGAGAATTCTTCTGATTTTTCCTTCTGAATGAAAACATAAATTTCCTTACTGGAACATGATTAAACTTTGTTTTTTTCCTATCTGAAAACCCAGTAATCACCACCTGAGCATGCCAGCTGTCAATGACAACAGCCTCAGGCTCTGATCTGCAGGAACTGAACAATTAGTAATTAATTAGAACAAAGCTGAGTGTACAACACAAGCTGGATTGTCAGCTAGAGTTATTAGAGTTGCAAAATTAGGGTTGGGACTCCTGCTATGTGCGAGCACAGCAAGCTCATGGTTTCTTCAGCAAGTTCCCAAAAAACCTCCCTTAAAAATGTGATTTTTCCTTTTTCTCCTTGAGGTGACAGTGCAGAACTCCTGTCCCCAAAAATACACCTGCTCTCCACACCCCTGCAGGATGACAGGATGCCTTGTGACAGGAGAGCTTCTGCTTTGCCCAGTCCTCTGCTCCTTTTCACTCAGTTCTCTCCAACAAAAAAAAGTTCTTCTGCCTCCAAAATACACCTCTGATCATCCCTGATATCTGGAAAATTGTTCACAGAGAGTAAAATTTGATGAAATTATTCTTTAATTTGTTTTTCATCCTCACAAATTCTTTACTGATGACATCCCACAGCTGTGCCCTGTGTGACAAAGGTTCCTCACGCTCAGGGAAGGAACAGGCCGGGACAGCCCCCAGCCGATATCCCAGTTTTTGGGTGTTGTGACTGTGCAGAAGAAAGGAGGCCTTTGCAAACACACCCATCGCTGCTCTGCCTCCCCTTTCCACCCTGATCACCACTTCTTCTCCAAAGCACAGCCAGCAGCCTCGGGGCTCTCTGGGGACGGGCAGGTAACAGGAGGAGGGCACAGCGAGGCTGGCAGGCAGCTGCAGGGGAGTTCAAGTGGAAAAAAACTAAAATACCCCCCAGAGAGGACGTTTGCAGCCACTTCAGTGCATTAGAGATGCCACTTACCAATGTGAGAGCAGCAGAAAACAAAAAGTCTCTGTTCACAGCACGTAGAAATTATTGACAGCGTGGCGTGAGTAAAGAAAAATGCTCCTGTACGTGGTGCTTCTGAGCCTTAAGGAAATTTGAATTGTTACGGCCAAAAAACCACCAAAATATTAATGAAAAACTAATGAAAAGTATGATATCAGTCCCACATCAGATGTGCTCCATAACCTCACACTAATTCACATTAAAATATCTAAATAATCAAACCACTGACAATCTGAAACTGTGCCATAAGCACAGAATAAAGCAGGAAAAATCCGTGCCAATTTGTTGGGTGCTTTAACCTTGGAGATCTCCAAACCTGCTGCTGATTTAGAGGACTAAGATAAAGATTAAAACCCCTCTTTAATGGAGTAGTTCTCAGATAAACATGGATTTAGGTCAATGACTTCCCCGCCTCCCCAAAAACTGTGCCACTGACTCCAGACACAGGAATCTCTGCGGTGGAGCTGCTGCATCTCTGCAGAATGTGGATCATTGGATCAGGCAGCCAAGGGCAGGATTGGTTTCGTTCTGATGGCCCTGCTAAATTATTGCACCAGGATTTGTCTTTTTTCAGTGACACCTAAATATAAACAGCAACCTTCAGCAATGAAATCGGTTTTCTGGTCAGTTTTGGGATTTGGAAACTTTCAGGGAAATAGAATCATAAAATGGTTGGGGCTGGAGGGGGTTTAAGGATCAGCTGGTGCCACCCCTGCCATGGCAGGGACCCCTCCCACTGTCCCAGGCTGCTCCCAGCCCCAATGTCCAGCCTGGCCTTGGGCACTGCCAGGGATCCAGGGGCAGCCACAGCTGCTCTGGGCACCCTGTGCCAGGGCCTGCCCACCCTCCCAGGGAACAATTCCTTCCCAAAATCTCACCTGAATTTCCCCTCTTTCAGTGGGAACCCATTTCTCCCTGTTCTACCCCAATTCCTGATGAAAAGTCTCTCCCTGAGCTCCCTGCATTCCCTCCAGATCCTGGCAGGTGCTGTGAGGTCCCCACTCCACCTTCTCTTCCCCGGGCTGACCCAAAAATCCACGTTACTGCTGCTCCCAGGCACACGTTTGTGCCATAAATGTTTGTTTGGGAGATCTGATTTGGTGTCAGGGACCTCACAGCTGTGGAAATCCTCTCACAAAACTGTGAGATAACTGCACAACCTTCTCCAGGTTCCTATTGTCTGGATAATCAGAAAAGTTTCATCTCTTTTAGGCCTCTTTCCAAAATGTTGATTTGTTACCTCTTCCTTTTAACCATTCAATGGTTCAGCCTAGGAGATTACACCTAAATAAAGTACAAAATTGTGCCAAAAGGTGCAAATCGTCATCAATCTATAGACAGGAAAGCCAGGAAGAGCCATCAGGAATTTTTGCATGCACACAGCCAAATTTTAAATGCCAAACCATTTCTGCAAGAGCTCCTGTTAAAAAAAAAATAGGTTTAAAGCACTGGTGTAGGACTCAGAGCTAAAGCCAAATCTCCAGAAGGTTACTCCAGCAAAGGGCAGCTTTGCCAAGCCAGCTCCTAAAGCAGAGTTCAGTGTGCAGGGACGTCCCTGCAGGCAGGAGTCCTCCCCAGGAGCAGGATTTGGCACATTCCCGTTGGGATTCTCCAGGTTCCTGCAGGTCCAGATCTCCCAAATTTACCAGCCCCTCCCAGCTGGGTGCTGCTGGCAAACTGGGCCCTGCTCCAGTGCCCAGGCTCAGGAATGCCACGGGATTTGAGCAGGGTAGGAGAACAGCTTGGAAAACTTATGTACAACCTCCAAATCTACAAATGACTTCCAGTGCTGCCCACACACTCCGTAGTCATATTCAGCAGCTCAGAAACTCGAGGAGAGGGAGCTTTTCTTGCCCCAAAGAAGAGCAGAGAATGATAAATTAAATACCAGCACTATATTTAGAAAATAAACTCTTTCCGCTGCAGTTATAATTCGCCGAGTGTCACAACATTTTGAGTTTCCTTGGAAATATTATCTGCAGGGGAAAAAAACACATTTAAACACGGCACATTCTCGCTCCCATTTCCAGCTGCAGCAGAGGACAGCTCAAAAACGCTTCCCAGGAAAACGGGGCACAAGGATTCCGTGTGAGTCCCAGCTCCTGCCCCTGGGCTGCACCACCCCTGCATCCCTGACACTCCATCCACACATTTCCCAACTCCCACCTCGCACTATTCCTAGCCCCACTAAACTCACAGATTTTGGGTTCCGTTGGTTTATTTGCATTACGAAAGGAAAAAAAAAATATGTTTTTCTCCTCAGAGAGCAGCAGAGCGAAGGCTGGGAGATGCTGAATGGCCTCCTTTGATGTGAGAGGTTTACACTTGACCTTCTGTTTTCCTTCCTGGATATTTATATCCTGTTGGCTCCGAAAGCTGAATGACAATGAGATCCACACACTGACCTGCTCAAGCGAAGCTTCGATCCTTCTCCTAAAAGTGAATCCATGGCACTTTGTTCTGACACTTTTTCGGAGATAAATGACTAATTTTCAGCTTAATTTAGCTCTCTTGGCATTTGAGCAGCCAAATAGATTATTCCAAGCAACATTTATCACTTCAATAATTCCAACACATCGCCTCAAAAGGCAGGGATTAGTGTTTCAAAGACACAAAATTAAACTCAAAATATTCTTCCCTGGGAGGGTGGGCAGGCCCTGGCACAGGGTGCCCAGAGCAGCTGTGGCTGCCCCTGGATCCCTGGCAGTGCCCAAGGCCAGGCTGGACACTGGGACAGTGGGAGGTGTCCCTGCCCATGGCAGGGATGGAATGGGATGGGCTTTAAGGTCCTTTCCAACCCAAACCAGTCTGGGATTCTATGATTCAATCCAGAGCACCAATGCTTTGACCCAACATCAAAACAAAACCATGAAATGACGTCAAAACAACCCCAGGAAAAGAAGAACATTCCTGAGTCATTTCTAAAACGCACATACGGATCTGAAAGTAGAACTTTATGGCTCATTTCTTCCTCAAAATGAAACTTCCTTAGAAAACAGCAAATTTTCTATGTAAATAAATGTCAAAGCACACTATTGTAATGCCTCAACACTCGTTTCTGAGACACTTCCAGGATTTTTATTTGTATTTCTACTGCTATAATCTTTAATTCCTTTTAATCAACACGAAGTATATTGTTTAGCTGAAAGTAAGCCAATTTTCCTTTGGTAATAAAGCAGCATAATACACTCAAGAGAAGCAAGGCACCAGTGAAAGCTGGGGAAGAGGAAGGAATTCCATTTGAAACGAGGACAAAAACTTTGATTCAGGAAATCTGCTGCTTTCCAAGGAAAGTGAACCTGTGTGGCCATTTCCAACAGGAAAAACCAATATTCAATATTCATTTGCATTGCACAGCAGCTCTGCAGCCCACACAAGGTAAATATACTGGACTCAAATTATTTCATTGTGATATTGAAATTCCTTCATTATATTATTTTAATTGCGAGTAACTGCAGGGAAATTGAAGTAGAAAATATAAAATTCTGCAGCTGGGCAGATTTTTTTGAATGGATCTGCTGAAATGCCTCAGAAATAGCAAAAAATAGGGATTTCCTACATTCAACTTTAGGGAAAGACTGGAGGACACTGTGGAAAGCAGCCTAATGCCACTGGCAATGGAAGAGCTAAGCCTGTAATACTTTTCCCTCCTTGTTAACCAAAGGATTACAATCCCTTCCCATCCCTGTGGTTAATGCAGCTAATACAGCCAATACATATTTATTGGAATTCTCCCTGCAAACCCAGCAAAGCCTTTGGAAATTTAAGCCAAAAAGCATTAAAATGATCTTTAAATCGTCTTTAGGGCTGGTTCACACGTGTATTTTATAGGGGCATCACTAATGTGATCAGCACAGATTCTGGGGACTCCACTGCAAACTCACAGAGAATTCCCAGAAATGCTCAGGATCAGCTAAAAATGTTTGATGTTAACTTGGGTACGGTTCTCTGAAAAAAATGTCACTTCAAAGCCTGTTCACACTTTAAATGCCCTGGGGGAGCTGCTCGTTCCAGCGTGCCACAGCCCCAGGCACCGAGGGACTTCCCACTGCAAGCCTGCCCAGGGATTCTTCTCCATCTCCTAGGGAAGGGAATTTCCCTGGGCTGCAGTTGGGAATGCTGCCTTCAGCCATGCTGACTTGTGGTGAAAAAATAGAGATGTTTTAGTTCACGGAATCACAGAATCACTGGGGCTGGAAAACCCTCTGAGATCATCAAATCCAACCTCACCGCTGCCCCACGTCCCCAGGTGCCACATCCACATGGATTTGAAATTCCTCCAGGGATGGGGACCCCACCANGCCTGGAGCATCCCAAAATTCCATTTCTCAGCATTGCTCAGGTTGGAAAAGCCCTCTAAGATCACCAAGTTCAACCCTGGCACTGCCAAGGCCACCACTGCCCCATGGCCCCAAGTGCCACCTCCACGCATCTTTTAAATCCCTCCAGGGATGGAAACTCCACCTGTGCCATCTAGAAATGAGAACTTTTGAAAGAAGAGGTTTGAATGATCAAAATGATGAATTCAATACTCATTTTATCTGTGGATTCATGGAAAAAACCCCAAACTTTCCACTTTCTCAGGAAGTGGCATAGGGAGCTGATCAATCCCTCTGTCAGGTTATTGCCATGGATAAACAAACAGAGAAAACCACCACAGACTTCTAAAGTTAATAACGGGAGAGAAGGGGTAGAGGTCAGGGCTTTATTGCCAATTTCAACTTCTTCACCTTAGGAAAGGCAGGTTTAATTAAATAAATGTAATTTAAATATATTTCTTTAAAATAGCCCAATGCTAAGGTTACATTCAAAAAAAGAAGAAAAAAAGTTTTCCTGTGTTTTCCTGAGTCATGATTTCTCCTTGTCTTCTTGAACTCATAGTAAATCTTGGAAACTCTTTTTAGACACTTCAGTGAAAGCAGAACTTCCTAAATCATGTAGAGGGCTAAAAATATTTCAGCAAGTTCCCTCAAAGTCTAAAGTGTCAGTGAGAAAAGTACTTTTCCCACAGATAAATTCACAGTCTTTATAATTTAGAACTGCTTCATATTTACTTCTAAACAGCACAGGTGGGAGACACCACATCAGGTCCTCAAATAAAGTATAAATGTGCTTGTGGAAGGGTAAAAATCATGGAATGGTTGAGTTGGGAGGGATCTTAAAACTCATCCTGCCATGGCAGGGACACCTTCCACTACCCCAGGCTGCTCCAAGCCCTGTCCAACCTGGCCTTGGACATTCCAGGGATGGAAAAATCTTACCTTTGATCTGAATTCTCGTGCTTTGATACTTTGGAAAATTTCATTGGAGCTTCAAGGGTCTTTAATACCCAAAAAGGTTTGGATGTGGGTTTGAATAACCACAAGGAATAGCTCCCCACTTGCATAGGACTCACCCCTCTTAAAATAAACTCAATTAAAACTAAATAAAATAAATCAAACTCATGATCTAGCTTACCAAGCAAACTTGACTTTCCATTAGAAATCCTAATACCTCTTCCCAATCCTCCGTTTCACATGGATGGGCTTGGCTAAGCAGAAGCCATGTGAAATAGGTGTTATTAAAATGCCATATGCAGCATCAGATGGTATTTCCTTACACAGTTCACTTTCTGAGCTCTAGAGGAAAAGAAATGGTAATTCTATGCAAAATAAGCTGTGACTCACCAGCACGCTGCTTTTGCAATTATCAGAATCTCCATTTTTATTTACATGGGTTTGAGTTCTCCTAGATACTTTAAAAACTTCCTGATTAAAGAAAGACCAAAAGCAAAACCAATTGCAGAGATTGGTGTATAAAGAAATAGAGAGAACTGATATCTTGAGGAGTGGCAAAGGAGCTCCATATTAAAAGCAGGGATTTCACATTGAGGAAATGCTGGGATGCATGGATACTTCCTCCAATCCGTAAAATACACCCCAAAAACTTTAAACTTCCCTCAAAGAAACAAGGAGTTGTGCTTTTATCCACCCCTCCCACACACATTTCATAGGGGCTGTGCACAAAACTGAGGGCTGCAACTGACTTTTTTTAATCTTGCACTTAATAGCTTTATAAATGTAATTAACACCACATTTCTTCTGTATTTTTTGGTCTAATCCCAATTATTTCTCTTGAAGTTCACAAACACCTTCACCTGACCATTAGAGAAATATCCACGGCCCTTTGGTTTTGTTGCTGTGAAAGTCTGGAACACAGAAGTGCCAGCACTGCACTAATAGTAATAATAATAATAGTAATAATAATAGTAATAATTTATTACTATATTAATAATACCGTTATTACTATTGATTTATTGATTTAATTATATTTATTAGTATTATACTAACAATAGCCATATATTAATTTTATTAATGATATTAATAATTATTATTGTATTTATATTATTACTATCAATTTATTGTATATTTATTATATTATATCTTTTATATTTATATATAATTTTTATATATAAATATATATTTTATATATATTATATATTATATATATTTAATATATATTTTATNATTATATTAGTATTACTAATGCTATATTAACAATAGCAAAAGCACTTCACGATACGGTTGAGTTGGCACGGAGGGATTCAGCTGGAAGTTGGACTTGATGGTTTTGGAGGTCTTTTCCAACCTCAATGATCCCATTTTCAGGCCAGTTCCACACCCCTGGTGACCCGGGTGGCAGCTCCTGGCCGCGGTGTCACTTGTCCCCCCTGCCCAGCGCGGTGAAGGGGCAGCCTGGAAACACAAATTACCCACCAAAGCTGCCTCCTCGCCTTGCGGTGATCCCAGAGGGCACAAGGAGGTCACAGCAGTGCAGCCGAAACTGGTTCAAAGTGTGTTTTAGGTTCTCCTAAAAACTGCCAGCACGGTGAGAAACGCTGGGCTGGGGCAGAGCCCCCCGCCCGTGCTGAGCAAAGCGACCCCTGCACCTCCGAGAGATCACCCAACACCAGGCAGCACAGCAGAAATCGAGATAATCCCACCAGAAATTACAGATTTACCAGGTGACTACATACTGATAATCACGGGGCATAAATGGTACTGGGAAAATCCTGAAGGAAAAGGAGCCCCCAGCAGAGAAACGGGAATTCTGCCTGCAGACAAAGCTCTCGGGGCTGCTGCAGCCCCTCCTGAAAACACAGAGCCCACAAGGGGTGGTTGGTTTGGAAAATGAAGGTTTTCCTCTGCAAACCAAGCTGACAGCAAACATATGCTCAAGTGCTGCTGCAGCAGACAGCAAAGCCTGGTTACTTTGTAGTAATGAATATTAAATAACTACGTATGTTAAATAAATATTTTTAAATTACATTAGCAGAATAATCATATCAAACAATATTTAATAACCTATTGTTAAATAGTAATAAATAAATAAAGAATAATTATTCTGCTTTTTTTATTTCAATTGTGCACAGACTGGGTTAGAATAAGTGCTCACATCAGTGAGCATCCCATGGATATCACAGCTGCTCTTCTGGAGGAGACAAACGCTGTGCAAGGTTATCATCATGAATAAACCACCTGAAAGGTCGATGTTCCCTAATTTACAATGCCACGGTTTTTTCTGACCCCACAGAGTGAGAGCAAATGCAAATTAAATGTTCTGCTTCCTCTAGACCTTGTTTTTACCAGTTCAACACACCTGGTGTGTGTGACACTCCCCTTCTCATCCCAAATTCGCCCATCGGCTGCAAACCTTGCTGCTCTACAGCTGAATACACTCAATTATTGCTGCAGCTTGACCTGGGAAACAGGAGTGGCTTTTCTTTATTTTCCTGCTCCATTCCAGCCCAGGCTCAGCTGGGGCTGATGTTTGCTCCCCTCATTTCTGTTGTACCAGTCTGGGCCTACCAAGCAGTCCAGCAACCTCAAACCACTCTGAACTATTTTACCTGGAGAAAAACAGCAAAATTCCTTAAAACCAGAAAAGATTTAAGGATGAGCCATAGTACAGCACAGCCAAGGAAAAGCTTCAGCCCAGTCACAGAATGGTTTGGGCAGGAAGGGACCTTAAAGCCCATCCAGTGTGCCCATTTTGCAGTTCAGACAGAAGAGAAGTCACCAGGGAAAATATTCAGCTGCTTATCGTGAGTGATGGTGTCTCATTTCAACTCAGACCTTGCCACCTGGCCAGTGATCCTCAAAAAGCTGACCCTTGGAGAAAGAAACATCACAGTTTTGGGATGGGGAGAAGTATTCACCAGAATAGCTCTAAGAGCTCAAAAACGCTGTATTTTCCATTTATGTGGGAAAAAAAAGAAGTGAAAAAAAGTCTCCTCGGAACAGCGTGACCCTGCTGGAGAGAAGGGCTGCTGTGTTTTCCCACCGGTGCCTGGAACAGACAAAAGTAGAAGCTGATGACTAAAGGAACAGCTAAAAATACCCCAAGTAGTCTGGAGCTGAGAGTTGTGTGCCCTCACTGCAATTAGCAAATTGCATATTCAGTTTCACTGACACTAATGAGTGCAACCGAGTTCATCTACACCTCAATTAACTTCAAGAGACGCTTCTTTTCCACAAATAATGGCACTTGCTCCCTGCTTTTGCACAGTCCCTCTTTCTGCCTGACCCCTCGGGCAGTAAATCACTGCCTCATTTGCTGCAAACACGGTTTGGAGGGATTGAGTGGGTGAAAGAAAAGAGAAAAATGCACTTCCAACACAGGGAGGAAGGGAGAAGGAAACTCTTGCACTGGGTGGGAGCGGATGGACGCCAGCAGGTTTTGGGATACAGCTGTACTTGTGTGTATTTAAGGAAAACAAGGAAGATTCATTGAAGGAAAAGCCCAGCACAGGGAACAAAGCACCTCTGGTACTTCTCTGGGACCTTTCCAGGTCTGAACACCGCGTTGTATCAGAGGTTAAAAATCCATTTTCAATTCAAGTTGGAAGAGAAATCCCAGCCTGGACAAGAACTCCCCACAGCAGGATTAGCAGGTGGGGCCAGAAGGCTGCAGTCTGACACTGCTTCTGCTGAAGGAAGTCCTCGGAGATCCTTCTCTACTTCTCTCCTTGAAGGAGACAAGAAGGAGGTTGGTAGGGGCTGGACTGAAAACGATGGCAATGCAGTGTTTAATCAGCAGATAGTTTTAGGCATTACATTTAAAGCAATGAAGTAAAGGCTGAAGCACCATTCAGAGGGGAGGAAGAGGAAATGGATTTATGGTACCTGGGAAAATAAGATGAGACATAAATCAAGAGATGAAGAGATTTCAAGCCCAAAGCACCAGTGAGGATGATCCTGAGGAAGGATTGCCTGGATACCCATGGGAGCAGCAGGCGGGGGGAGGACACGGGGAGGGGCCCCCACCCTGCCACCCCCAGACCTCACCCTTGGATTTGCTCTTTATCCCATCTGCCCCTAACACACAATCACAGAATCATGGAATGTTCGGCTTGGAAGGGACCCCAAAGCCCCTCCAGTGCCACCCCTGCCATGGCAGGGACACCTCCCACTGTCCCAGGCTGCTCCCAGCCCCAATGTCCAGCCTGGCCTTGGGCACTGCCAGGGATCCAGGGCCTGTGCCAGGGCCTGCCCACCCTCACCATCAACTTTCCCTTTTGTTCAGATGCTGACAGCACTAATTACCAGAGAAGTGTGCAAACAGATGCTAATTTGAAGCAGTATCACTCAGGAGAAGCCGTTTGGCAAGAGCCAGTGGCTGATGGAAAATCCAGCTATTGATTTTCCTATCGGCTGCTGTCATCGCTGCTGCTGCCTACGAATAAACAACCCGGAGAGTATTTGCTTTCCAATGACAGCTGGTGTCAGCATCAGTATGCGTTTGCTGTCATGCTTCCTGCAGAATAAACTGATATTTTGCTATTTAATGTGTTTCAAAATCATCACTGCAATTCCTGATGGCATTGTTGTATCAAATGTACGTGTATCCTAAAGCCCTGGCAAAGCACTGAGCATCCACAGCCAGTTCCCATTCAAATCCTTAAAAACTCTTCTCAAGACATGGCATTAAAAAGGATTGCTCCTTTTGAACATATTTAGTAAGGAACAGAAGAAAACTCTATGTGAAACCAGCACAATAATCACAGCAATAATACACAAACATCCTCTTGGGAAATATTTAGCACAAGTGAGTTTTGAGTGCTGCTCAGGGTATTTACAGCTCACAAAACCTAATTTTGGACTTGTAAGGGATTTCTATAATTATTGATTTCTCCTCCTTACTTTGCAAGTTGGATTTTTGCATACAGGGTTGGGGTTTTTTTGAGGATAGGGATAAAAAAAAGGCAGAGTGTTTTCCCAGCTGCCTCTAAGGCACCATAAAAGAAAGAGGAGAGCCCCACTTGGAACCTCCTTGGAGTGAAACTCATAACAAAGCTGTGGATTTGACCATCACAGTTCGAGATGCTGAAATTCCATCCAAAAATATTTTTGAGTGGAAAATACCCCTTGGTGAAGTGTGGCTTGTTACCATGGGAATAATTCTTTGGACTGAGCTGCATCCTGGACCTAAGATCAAAGAGAATTATATTTCTATTTTGGAAATAAGAAGTGGCTTAAAAATAAAATAGAAACGCAGCATTTTTGCAGGACATGGAGTCCCAAACGTGCAGGTTTTATTTTCCTAAATAAACCAGCAGCTGAGCCAGGGCAGAGCCCGCAGCCTGGACCAGCCTGGCAGCCACACCTCCTGCCCTGGCTCCTCCCTGCCAAGCACCAGCAGCACCCCCTGAAATCCTGGCCCTGGGAAGGCCCTCCTGTTGTAAAACCAGTTGTTTTGTGTGAGAGTGGATTTTTGCTTTTTGTTTTTAATTAAGAACGAGCCTTTTATCTCGCCCAGTGTTTACTGTGGCATCCTGGGATCACGGAGAGCTGGCAGGGCTCTGCCTCTGCCCGGGCCATCTGTCCGTGCTCACTGGTGGCCCCAGTGCCACGGAGGAGGCACAAACACCCGGGGGCTGTGCTCCAGACAGGGCTGGCGGCCACTCAGGCCCTGATGTGGCATTTGGGTCACTCATTTCACACCACACATCGAGGACAGAACGCCAGCAGGGGGACAGGGGGCTGGCAGGTGAGAGGCACATTTCACAGCCCAGCAGGGCCAGGGCAGGGATGCTGGGCACGGCTCCGTGGGTGCTGAGGTGTCCCCAGACACAGCACACACACACAGACACACAGACACAGCCCCTGACCCAGGAACGCTGTCACAGAGCTTGGCTGCTGCCAGGCTTGAGTGTTATACAGACGGGAAATCCTTCCCTGGGAGGGTGGGCAGGCCCTGGCACAGGTGCCCAGAGCAGCTGCCCCATCCCTGGCACTGTCCAAGGCCAGGCTGGAGCAGCCTGGGAGAGCAGAAGATGTCCCTGCCCATGGCTGGAGATGGAACTGGGTGATCTTTAAGGTTCCTTCCAACCAAAACCCACACAGAAAGACTCTGGAATTCCTTAAATGACTCTCTAAGCCCCAGAGGATATGAAACCAAAGCAGTGGTCCTGAGTTCCTCTGAGTAACCCCTTCAGATGAAACAGGTCTGAAATAGCATCCCCAAAATCTCCAGCAGGGTCATTTATAAACACAAACCCCCCAAAGTTTTCACTTCTTCTGTTTGTTTTCCATTTTCATCTCATGTTTCGAGTAACTGCTTCCCACACTGTAACAAACTGATTGCTCTAAAACAAGGAAACTTTCAAAGCAAGTCTCTTTCTGTATTTCTTAAAAGATGCTTGAAACTCTATTTCAAGTATCTTTCCAGCTTTTTGTGTTTCCTGCTCTGGGGATCTTGGGGATTTTTCCCCTGGAACATTCTGGATCACCATCTCCAAAGCATAAATACATCCCCATGCTTTTAAGCCCAGACCACAGTACCAGTTTCATAAAAACCAGTCACACACAGGTACATCTCAGAGGAAAAAACCACAGGCCCAGGAGACTAAGGAAGGAGATCCTCCAATTGTATTTCCCCCAAATTATTCATATTTTGCTGTTCCACAATCCTCCTCTAATATCTTTTATTTTTATTTAATATTTCTGGAGAGCTTATTCCAAATCAATCACTAGACAGCTTATAAAGATAATTTTCATTAATTTTCAGTCCTTCAACCTAACTAGAGGAGCTACATTTCAGCAAGACCTGCACATCAGACATGATTTTTATTTTCCTTTTATTTACCTCCTTTCCAGCTGACGCAGAGATGCCCAAGAGCTGCTGCCCCACAGGACCCATTTTTTCAGATCAGCTGAATTCTGCTGCCTGTCAGACTCGTCTCTGAGGATTTATCAGCCCCAAAAAAAGGGAGAGCTTTTTATAGAACAAATTCAGAGTGTGTAGTCCCACCCTGAGGATGGAAAACCTGATTGCTGAATATTTTGCTTGTGGCTTAAACATGTGATAAAAGCTCATCCCACGGATTCAATGGAATAACCTGACAGGCTCTGGCCATGTTATAACACCAAAGTTTTCCTCCTGTGACTGGAAAAGAAACGTTCAGGCTGATTGATGACTGGCTGAAGCTGCAACAAAGTGAAATCCCCTCTTTTTTTCACCAGAGGACCTGGCCACAGATTTGTATCCCAGGAAATATCAGAGAAAATCTACTTGGGGTATAGTTAAATAAAATATTCCATGGACAGCCCTTGGCCTCATCACACCCTGCTTGCCAAGACTGGGGGAGGATGGAAGGGGAAGTCACAGGAATATTTTTTTCCTGCAAATTTCCCTCTTCCCTACAGAGGGAATTAGAAGAATCCCACACCAGCTGCCATGGGAAAACCCAGCCTGGGAAACTGAGGCTCAGCTCCTTTCCCCCTCCCCAAGAGCTGGTTTGGACACAGGAGGTTAAATCCAAATCCCATCTCCACATCTTCATGTGTGTAGGGAAAGGAAGGAAGGACACAAATTTTGTGTTTGTAAAACACACACAAAGCTGAGATAGCAGGTCCCTCTGGAAAAAGCAACCAGGTTTTTATCTCCCAGACAGAATAATTTTAATTATATTATATTTTCAGGCTCTGGAGAACTATTTCCAGGCATTTGAAAGGACCAGGATCACGCTCTGAGAGATGGCAAAGCTCATTTAAAGCCTGTTGGATGTACAAAAGCAAGGAAATCACATCCTGGGAAGCCCCAGGAACTCATTTGGAGCAGGGTGGTGGGAAAAGGAGGGGTGAGAGGTCACCCCTGTGCTTTGTGGGTCTAACAACCACAAGGCCTTTTCCTTAGGCTATTGCTAATTGTGGAAAAATGGGGAAAATAGCAGATAAATGTGAAGTCTCAGGAAGATTTTTGAACTCGAAGCCTCGTTAGATGGAAGAGCTGAACTGATTTGCTGGCCACAAATCGTCCTGGCAGCTGCAAAGCCATGCACTGGTCGCTCTGATTCTGTGAGCTCCAAGTCAATCTCTTCCCATCAAGAGAGGAAAATGGGGATAATTTGCTCACACAGCTCCGAGCACGGAGTGTCTGGCAGAACTGCCCGCTCCAGTGAGGATTATCCCAGAGATCTCCATCTCGGGAGGCACTGAGGGCTTCTCACACACTTTTCCACAGAAAAAAAATTAAAAAAAAATATATATACATCTGCAGGGAGAGAAACAGGAGAAAGCTGCGTTTCCTACCAGCCCTGCAGTCTGTGCCTGAAACTCTCCCTTCCTTGCCCATCACATCAGGCACCAGGCAGGGAAAGCCTGCCCTGGGGCACACGGATTGGGTGCTTGGGATCTGCTTTTCCAGCTGAAGCCACTCTTTTCCAGGGTAGATGCCTCAAACAGCGGATCTCAGCCTGAGCAGAAGCAGCACCCGAGCACTTCTGAACAGAAATCACATCCTCAATTCTCTTCATTTATACTCAAGTAGGAGGCTGAGGGGGGAACTTCTCATCCCCTTCTCATCCTGACAGGAGCCAGGGGAGGGTCGGGCTCTGCTCCCAGAGAATGTGGGACAGGATGAGAGGGAATGGCCTCAAGCTGGGCCAGGAGAGGTTTAAACTGGATATTAGGGGAAATTTCTTCATGGAAAGGGCTGTCCAGCCCTGGCACTGAGTCCTGAGGCAGTGGTGGAGTCCCAATCCCTAGAGGGATTTGTGGATGTGGCACTTGGGCACGTGGGGCAATGCTGTGGGAATGGCTGGGCTGGATATTACACCTCTTTTCCAACCTTAGCAAGCCTGGGATTCTTAAAGATTCCAAGTGCACCGTGTTCCTTTCCTGAAAGGCCAAAAAAAATCACACTCATATTGCTGAAAAGTAAATTGGACAAAATAATGGGATTGTAACTCATTTCTGGCTGATTTTGTACCTACTTCACTGTTGTAGCTTTCTGGCCATGTCACAGAACTAAGCTGCATAAAGATAAATGTAAAAATATTATGTATTTCTGGAGAGTAGAAAGCCAAGTCCAATTATGCCCAAAACTCATGGTCACTAAACTCAGGTCAACACTAAGTCAATCCTACTCTGCAAAAAAGCACTTTAAAAAAACCCCAAACCCACACACAATGGAACCACACTGGCTCCCGAGGGACCTTCTGTGCACAGGTCAGGTACAAACTATAAAGTGCTTTTATAGAAGTGAAATTAAATCACAAACATCCTATGAAATGAACCCCACAATGTCTGAGCAGAAGCTTTCCAACCAATCTGAAATCCTGAGAGATACCTCAAAATTTATTTCATGGAAAAATCTTTAGTGTTACCATCCACTGATCCTGGAAATTTTGCTTTGCCTCTCGCACACCCAGAGCTCTGATTCTTTCAGGGAACCAACTAAAGGCATTAACTAAAAATAAAAAGCAAACAAGATCAGCTTAAGTAGCTTCCTTAAAAAACATATCCTATTTCACAGCATGCTAATTAATAGAACAGAACTGATATTTTGATATCATGATTAAGAACAGTTCATTTTGAGCATCTTTCTCACCAGCAGATCAAGGCAATTAACTGGCAATTTGCTCACTAAATGACTTCCCGAGATGTGCTACTGAGATAAGGCAAAGCCCTTTTTAAAGTGCCTTTGAGCCAGCAAAAGAAGGACCTGCAGGGAGCATTTTTATAAACAGTGTACAACTCGATTCTTCAGTAGTAAAGCAAAATTTATGCTTCAGGAGTAATGACAAAAAATATTAATTGATGTGGAACAGCAAGACACTGGGGGTCTTCTCCTTATTTCCCACACTGTAACCACTGTAAATAATGCTGTGATGGAGGACATATCCAAAACATCATTTTTAGAAAATACAAAACTGAAGTTCTTGACTTCTTGGTATTTTAACCATGGGACACAGGTGGAGAGCTGAGAGCAGATAAATCCCTTTTCCTGCCCTTTTCTTTCTGCCCCAACACTCACTGGTTTTCACAGTGGTGCTTCACAAGGAGCTGTGCTGACTCCTGGATAACCAAAATAAAAGAAATGCCATCCTTCAGGGGGCTGGGAAAAGGATAAGCAGGGAGGTTTAAAAACACTCAGCTCGGTCAAAGTGAACATTCCCGATGAGATTCCAGGGAAGGATCTCACCCCACCCAATCCCAAGCAACACAAACTGGTGGAAGAGCAGAGGATGCCACAGAACTGGTCCCAGAATCACAGAGTGAACGAGGCTGGAAAAGACCTTTGAGATCATCAAGTCCAGCCTAAACTCAGCAGCTTCAAAGACCTTGAGAGGAATTTGCTGGCTCTGCACGGGATCTCTGCCCATCCCTGCTGAACCTCCAGAAGCCCAAACCCTGAGCAAAGTCAGGCACAGACCAGAGGCAGGAGGGCCCCGGGCAGGGCTGTCAGACAGCAGGGGATTGATTTCTGACCAAATGCCGAGGTTTTGGGGCTCAGCTGAACCACGTCCTGCCCCAGGAGAGGTGCCTGATGCTGAGCCCGTGGTGTCCCCACACCTCCCTGCACTGGCACTGGAGCATTTCCCTAAATATTGCCCAGAAGAGGCCACAGGAGCTTTTCCAGTGATTTACCATCAGCATTCCTAACCCAGCAGGATCCCCCCAGCAGAGCAGAATTTGAAATTAACCTGCATAACTTTCTCTGCAGCTTCCCAACCGTTTCCTTCCAGGAGGATCCAGCCCTAAATATATTTTCTGTCAGTATTTGATGCCTGCAGAGGTTTCTGTTCTGCAAAGGGCAACCCTTCCCTGCTCCAACAAAAAGATGTGTGCAAAACCCTTACACACACAACTTTTACCTGGGATTTAATTAATGGATGCTCAGCCACCTATGCAAAATGCATCACTAAAACCACAAAAGTAGGTGTATTTTAAGACATAACTGTATTCACTTGACCAAAATTGAGTTATTTAATTCCTAACTATGGACTGTAGAGATGCTTTTACTTCACTAAGTGTATGGATCAGATATCCAGTATAGGAAAACAACCCTTGTCATGTTTAAACTTAGCTCCCCCTTTGTCCAGGGTCTAAGCACTGATCATTTCAACATTACATAAATGTAAAATTTCACTTTCCTCTGAATCAACAGAATTGGTTTGATTTCTCACTCTGCACCAGCAGGGTTAAAACAGACTCATAAAAGCACAGCCACTTCATGAGAATTAACTGAAAATCTAATTCAGTGAATGACTGTAACCACAGGATGTTTTAAGGCACTGAACTCCCCCAGAACAGCACAAACCCTGCTGTGAGCAGCTCCAATATTCTGTCAATACAGACTCTGAACAGAAATGCCAAACATTTGCTTAGACTAATGATAACCATTAAAATTAATGCACAAATTAAGCAGATTGATGATAAGAAGTGTCAGGGCCTCCAGCATTTTGGAATGATGCTGTATGTGCCTGAGTGCAGTTGGAGTTGCACAGAGATGAGCTCCCTTTCCCAAGACATTCCTGATGACTCTTCTTGTCCTTAATTCACAATTAGCAGTCACAAGTCACTTCATTTCGTGTAGAGCCTCCTGGAGAGGCTTTCAGATGGACAGAAGTGCTCCATGAGAGAATAAATGAGGCTGAGAGGAGCCTTTGGGACGATCCTGCCCACCCTCCTGCTGGAAGCAGGGCTGAGCTCCAGGCTGAGGGATGGATGTGTGCTGGGGGTTCTGAGGAGAGGACGCTGCAGCCCCCAGGCTCCTGCTCACCACCCTCACAGGGAATTTTCTCCTCCCCATAAATCCAGTTGCAATTTGCCCTCACAGAACCAGTTTTTTGTTCTGCACTTGGGGCTGGAGCTCGGCTTGGCGTTCTCCTTGACTTTCCTCCCCAGCTCGGCCCCCACCCTTCTCCTCCAGGCTGTATTTCACATCCTCACGCCCTTGGATTTGGCTGTGGCCAGCCCCGGGAGGTTTTTTGGGTGTCCCAGTGCAGAGCATCCCTGCCCTCCGGCGCAGCAGCTGCTCCCAGAGCAGAGCCATCTGCCAAGGTGCTGAGCAAGTGCCCCGTCCCCAGCCAGAGGGGCTGCTCTGCTCCACAGCATTCCCTGGAAAACGACCTGCAAAGACCTCGTCTCGTGTTGGTCTGGACTAAATCAGAGCAGCTGCTGGGCAAATCTGCCCGCAGAGTTTGCTCCCTGCTGGGCACAGGCATTTCATGCTGACCGCCCTTGTGGGCAGTGATAAGAAGATGTTATCGCACCAAAGGCCTGAATGAGCTCCTGGAAGGTCAGGGACCTGCAGAACCGTGCCAGGTTTCAGTATCTACCTCACACAGCTTCCACAGATGTGAACTTGTTTGGTAATCGTCTGCACAACAAAATAAATCATTTTTTAAGGGCCCGGGCCAACGTAAACAGGAAGAAAACACTGTGTTCAGAGGTCAGGCTTTGCATGTTTTCCAGGTTTTGATATCCTAAGGATGTTTGTTAGGATGTTTTGGATGCACTCAGAATACAAAATCAAAACTATGCTAACCAACATCCAGCCCTTGTACTCAACCCCAACAGAAATTGCTTCTTGATGAATATAAAAAGCTTTACAAGCCTCAGTTGTTCCAGCAGACTGCAATTGCTGATGTTTTGACCATTTGCCTCAAGCACTCGAGGGAGATGAATTTGCAAATGCCACCACACCTCAGTGCAGCAGAAATGCAAACAGCTCAGCCTGGATGCTCCCTGACAGGACTGCAATTATATCTCAAATATGCATGAAAAGGGTCCTCATCTTCTCCTCAAAAAAAAATAAAATAAGTAAATAAATGCTTGAATCCAGTTTTCTTGTGCCCCCAAAGGTTTTTTTAAGCCCCCTTTTCCACCTGACATTAATGAATGGCTTCTACCAAAAAGGCTGCATGCCCTGCAGGAAACATTCCAAGTGATTTTAAAACTGATCACAACAAAGCTGAGCTTGGCAACGAGCTCTGGCCACCACTCAGGCCAACCTTCTGTGGAAAGCTGGGCCTCAGTGTAGGTTTTCCAGGAACCGTCAAGCAAATTCATCAGTATTTCATGAGTGTCTTTTAGAACAGTAATTATGAAAATGACTTTTGCTCCGTGCTCATTAAGGAACTTCCTTTCACGCACGACTGAAACGACAACATTGAGGCACTCGCTGCGTCTCCAGCTCCAGAAAAACTCACAGAGCAGCTCCTGAGGGCAGCAAGAGGTGAGGCTGCTCCAGACCTGAGCTGGCCAAACCCCCCCGGGTTTTCCTGGGAATCTCCTCTCCCTCACCTTCAGAACAAATCAGTGCTCCAGGGAACACGGGTTTGGGGAAGCCTGGGAAGGTGGTACCAAGCCTAGATAATTTCCAGGAACTTCTCGTGTGCTGAAGCTGCAGGAGGACAGCAGGACCTGGCTCACCCAGGGGATTTCCATGACATTCCTTCTGATGCTGACACCACTCCACAGGCAGCAACACAACACAGAGCCCGTTTTCCTGGAGATCCCGATTCACTCTCATTCCACAGGGTGGTAGCACCACGAAGGGGATGGAGAGCAGAGGGTTCTCACGCAGCATTTGAGGTCTCACTCAGCTGCAAACCCTGGTGTTTGATGTTCCTCTAGGAAGCCCATTTCATCCAACCTCCCCAGAGCCACAACTCGACCAAACCCTCATTTCCAAGAGAATAACAGTTTGTACTGGAGTTCCACATAAGTCCTGTCAGTCAGTTCCCAACATCTGGGCCGGGACGAAACAATGGAACACAGAGATGCAACACAGATGGCTTAAAAGTCATTTCAAACACCCAACTGTTGTGGGTTTTCACCACAAAGGCATAAATTGGCTCTTAATAAAGCTGGGTGTGGATGGCTGCCGCCGACTCCGTCATCCCAACGGCCTAAAATTCCACAGTTCCTTGGTCTCAGATGAACACAGTCCCAAACCAGGCACTTATTATTATTTACAGAGCAGCAGAACACAGTGGTTCCATAAGATGGCTATAACCGTCTTCTTAATTTTTACTCAGTGTAAGAGCTCGCTAAAAATAATAAAAATATAAAGACATGAAAGGCCTGCCCAGCTTTACTTTCTAAGTGTCATTTGTACTTTGAATATCCAGTTATCCTACTATTTCTACAAAACAGAAATCCATGGATTCTCAGGCCAAAGTCTGCAAGCAACTTCTCACTGGAAAAAATCCACTTCAGACCTGAAGAAAGATCCACCCATGAGGAATCTGCTCCGGGAGAGGACACAGCAGGGAGAAGGAGGAATACCTGCCCTCAGGAGACACTTTGCCTTATGTGTCTCACTGATGGGTTTGATTGCAGAGCAAGAGACGGGCACCAGCTTTGGGAAACAAGGGTGGAAGGGAAACAAACAAACCCAAATGCCTCAAATTGAAACACTCTTGCCTCAAATCGAAACACTCAAGTGTTGCCCCATCCCTGGAAGTGTCCAAGGCCAGACTGGACGGGGCTTGGAGCAACCTGGGATAGTGGAAGGTGTCCCTGCCCATGTAAAGATTTGGGATTTCAAAGTTAAATTCCCAAAATCCTCCAAAATCTCATGCTCTGCGAGTGCTGAGCACAGCCCTGTGCCCCCTCCAAGGATCCGAGCAACCTCTGTGAACTCCTCATGAGCGGCTCCTCCAAGGGAGCAAACAGTGCTGCATTCATTTAGGGAACAAAAAGAGTATTATGGGAAAATCTGCTGCTCACAGTTCTGGTGTGACATCCTCAAAAAGGGCATTTTGCTTCCCCAAACTTGAACAGGGAAATTTTGGACACTCTGTAAGCAAGCCAAAGTTTCAGGTTTTCTTCTCTGAGAGCAGAAGACCCGTTTTTTCAAGACACAACTTTGTTGGGAAATAACCATCTTTATGTTGTTCTGAAGGGCTTTGTTCTGGTTTTCTCTCTTAAATACCGAATATTAAAAACTTATGGCACAGTCCCTGAATTTGTACCACTGCCTGAAAGCACATGGGGAAATTCTGCCTCCAGCAGAGTGGGAAGGAAGGCCTCACAAAACGTGCCACCCCCAAATCAGAGCTGTCCAAACTCACGGAATCACGGAATTGTTTAGGTTGGAAAAACCCTCCAAGATCACCAAGTGCACCCATGGTCCCCAAGGCCACCACTGCTCCGTGTCCCCAGGTGTCACATCCACATGGCTTTGAAATCCCTGCAGGGATGGGGACTCCACCCCTGCCAGGGCTGGACAAACCTTTCCATGAAGGAATTTTCCCAAATATCCAACCCGAACCTCCCCTGGCACAACCTGAGGTCATTTCCTCTTGTCCTGTCCCTTGTTCCCTGGGAGAAGAGACCAACCCCCACCTCACAAGAGCATGAAAAACTCTCAGCATCTCCCCTGCTACAATCTGTGCTTCTCCCGAAACAAGAGCCAATGTAACAACTTTTCAAGGTTCTGGGAAAATTCCTTGCTCCTGCCAGCCTCCCCCTCTGTTCCTCCTCTGTCCCAGCACTTCCCTGCCACCTCAGCTGGGACATCAAATTCATCCCTCAAACTGCATTATCTATATTATTCCTTGGATTTCCTCAGGTTTCTGTGCTGATCCAGGGTTTAATGCCTCAGCAAATAACCAAAAAAAAAAAGAAACCACCACAAAAGTCATTTAAAATAGGGGGGAAAAAGCCCTATTTCTTCTCCTCCTTAGTAGTTATCGTGGAGTAAACAAGTAAAACGTAGCACAGTCTTCTTCAGGAAAGGGTTTTCATCATTTTTTAATATTTACACTGCATTAAGATCAGCTATTTAAAAGAAAATTTACATAACCTAACTATAATTCCAAGCTATGCAACACTTCCCATTTTAATCCTTTGGGATTCCTTTGGGAATTTTCTGCAATAGGTGCGTTTCCTTTTTGAAAAAAGAAAAAAATGGTATTTCCATGACTTTTTTTTTTTTCTCTACAACTGAATGAGGTTGCAAAAACAAAGCCCTGGCTATTTAAATATAGTATCCAGATAAGCTATTTATGGAAGGTCAATGTTTACACTTTGGACTACAACTCATTGAGAGCAAACATGTACAACAACAGTGCTTGAAAAGCTGCTCTGTAACTGGGATCTGAGGCTCTAAAAGAAAAAAAGAAAAACGAGGGTAAAACTCTCCTTCATCCTCAACTTCCACGTGAAATCTCAGCACCACATGAATATGCATTTTGCATTTCATATACAGCATCACAAGTTTGTGAGGTGCCTCGGGACCTCTGAAGAAGGCACAGAATAAATGAAAATCATTTTAATTAAAAGCAAATTAAAGGGTCCTCAAATCCAGGCAGCGGCAGCAAATCCGCGGAGAGTTTTTAGAATGAGGATCCTTGAAGTTCCATTGCTTATATCCCTTCCTAATTCCAGCTTCCTCCCCTCGCTTCTCCCCAGAGGAGCTCGGAAACTGCACGAGATCAGGTTTATTATGAAAATTCTGCTCTAGTTGCTAAAAAAAGCTTTTGCTCCAGTTTCTCAGTGGCCAGAGGCGCTCGCACCCTCACAGAGCAAATAAAAATAAAGGAATGACAAAGGGAACGTTTCTTCTCACTGCAGGGGGAAAGAAGAGATAAGATTCCATTTTAGGCTTTTAAGAAGTCATTTCAACACTGATTAGGAAAGTTGGAGTTCTCCTCCTTGACAGGAGGCTTTTGAAATGCAGCTCAAAAAATCAACTGTGTAACCACGTAGTGAAATGTTATCACAGGAATGGCCTCAGACTGGAGAAGTCACAAGGAAGGAGAATGTGTGCAGCTAAAATAACTTTATTGCTGTGATCTTTTTCACTGCTGCTCTACAGCAGGAGGACATTACTGGGAAAATCTCCCTGGTTTCCCTCTGCCTGTCCCCAGTTCACCGTTGCCTATCCAATAAATTCCAGAATGAATTTACAAATGCTACCGAAAATAAACAGGAAGCTAAACCCAGTCACAGTGTTTATTTCTGTCTAAAAGGCATTTTCATATGTATTTACCTCCTCAAATAACTGAATTCCTCCACTACGAGAAAAAAATACATAAAAATCCCAACCTTGAGGGAAAGAATCCAAACAACTGAACAAGAGGAACAGAAGAAAAAAAAGGAAATGGGCAAAACGCCTGGAGAAACTCTGCTTTGATTTTGACACATGGGAATAAATGGGAAAAAAAATATTCAGCTAACCCTTCTTTTAATCAAAACATCTTCCATCTCGTGTGCAAATTTCAACAGCTGAGAAAGCATCCTACTCAATCTCCCCAAAGTGGTGTCAGCATGTTTTATGTAAATACTGCTTAACCAGGGATGTGTGTTTGCAGCAAGCATCTTTGGGTTCTGCTCTAGGAGCTCTGGACCTGCCTCTGGATCGCAGCAGGAATTGGAATTCTGGGGAGGATAACAGGAGATGTGCATAGAGGAGAGATTTTTTTCCTTTAAATAGACAAGATGTATTTGTTAATGAGGAGTTTTCAGTAGTTATTTAATTAATTAACAGGAGAAAAACCTGATGACTCAGCTCTGCGCCAATCTGTGGCGTGAAACATCCTGGAGACAGCTTGAAACGTCTGGAAATGAGGTTGGGGTTTGGTGGCATTGTCACTCGGGAAGGCTCCTGAGACCGAGGCAGCTCCCCCGGGACAGTCACAGGTGTGACACAAGGGCCACCAGCAGGACAAGCTCCCTGTTTTCCAGTGGGATATCCAGGGAAAGCAACAAATTGCCCTCAGAAATCGGGGTTTGGGCAATGCCAGACCTTCTGCCCAAGGGCACTGCTGGCCCTGGCACCTCCTGGCACCGCTCCTTCCCTCCCGGGCAGAGCCCTCCTCACTGGGCCCCCACTGACCCTGCAATAACCGGGATTTTGTTCTTCCTGCCCTATTGCTGAACTTCTGTACAGAGACACGGCCACCACTTGCAATGCAGCCATCTAAACCATCCCATGGCAATCCCATAACCATCTAAACCATCCCATGGCAATCCCATAACCATCTAAACCCCCCCATGGCAATCCCATAACCATCTAAACCATCCCATGGCAATCCCATAACCATCTAAACCACCCCATGGCAATCCCATAACCATCTAAACCATCCCATGGCAATCCCATAACCATCTAAACCACCCCATGGCAATCCCATAACCATCTAAACCCCCCCATGGCAATCCCATAACCATCTAAACCATCCCATGGCAATCCCATAACCATCTAAACCACCCCATGGCAATCCCATAACCATCTAAACCATCCCATGGCAATCCCATAACCATCTAAACTACCCCATGGCAATCCCATAACCATCTAAACCATCCCATGGCAATCCCATAACCATCTAAACCACCCCACAGCCATCTGAAAGATCCCACAGCCACCTAAAACACACATAGCCATCTAAAATACCCCATAATCACCTAAAACACCCCATAACCACCTAAAACACCAAACAGCCACCCCATAATCACCTAAACCACCTCACAGCAATCTAAAACACCCAGCAGTCACCTCTTAACAATCTAAAGCACCCCACAGCCACCCAACAGGCATCTCAAACACCCCATAAACATCTAAAAACACACCACAGCCACAGAAAAACCATCTAAAACACCCCATATTCACCCAATAGCCATCTATAGCAACTACAACACCCTAATGCCACCTAAAAGCATCTAAAACACCCCACAGTCACCTAAAACACACCATAACCACCCCATAGCCATCTGAAACACCCCACAGCCACCATTAGGGAAATGTTCTTTTCCCATCCCACAAAGCAGGCACAGCTCACAGCACTGGAAAAACAAGTGTGCAGCACGTGCAGGAATACAAACAGCACAAATACAACCTCCAAGATCAAAGGATTTCTGTTTTCCAACCTTCCTCTCTTGTCCCCTCTCCTCCCTCTGTAGCTGAGAGGTCCCTCAGCCACCCTGCACCAGTGTTTGCTGGGCCAGGCCAGGCAAATACCTGGGTTAAAATAAATAAATTCATTTTAAAATTAGGAAGGCAAGAGCCCTGCAGAAGGAAACATTTCCCTGATGGGATTTACAGCCTGCAAACAATGTTCTATATCCTCAGAGAGCAGCAGCTCAGGGGCATGAATAAGTAGCTGAGAACAGGCAGAAACCTATGAACAATTTTTGGAAGAAGTGGTTACTGACATAACCACAACAGCCTCCACTCAGACAGACAAAACGACATCAGCACCAGTTCATTTATTTCAGCCACTGTCTGCCTCCTCTGGTTAGTTTTTAACTTTTCCTGGCCAAAAATCTCTGTCCCATCATGATTCCATGGGGGCAAAAGGGAAGATGGACAGACCAGGGAGATGGGATGAGTGAGGCAGCTCCTGATGGAGCCAGGGAACAGCAGGTCCTGCTCTCACCCCCTGCTCTCCTCCCACCTAGAACTCAAGGACTGCACAGATTTCACAGTAATTTAGCCCAGTGTGATGGGAGCAGGAGCACAAACCCCCTTCCCACCCCACTGCAGCCCGGGATCCACATCAGATCCCTGATAAGCCAGAACAAGCTGTTTCCTTCAGCTCCCCCCTCCACACCCCACATAATGCAACCCTGCTTCCCCAACGCCACCAGTTGTATTCAATATTATTAAAGGAATAGATTTTCCCAGCAGCTGGAGCGATAGCAAACCTGTTCCCAAAGCGGTAACACGAGCCTGGGGATGGCAATTGTTATTTCCACTCCCCTCAGAATGTTATCAGCGTGGAGGAAAGGTAACTTCCAGATAAGCACACCCAGCCTCTCCTTTCTGAGGCACTGAGTTTTATCACTGGGGGTTTCTCACAGTCACACACCTCAGCAGCAGGAAAAGCTGGAGTATCGCCCTCATCTCCATCCTAGGCAGCCTCTCCTCAGCCCCGACATCCCAGGATCCACCAGCAAGACTCAAGGAGCTGGTTTGTCATTTAATGATGTACAGGAGACGTGACTTCCCCTCCAAAATTGTCAATTTTCATTATAAAAGTGCTGTTATGCCAAGTTCACCTACAGCCTTTTCTTCCTTTACTTTTTAGGATTAACACGATGTGAATAAACTGTTTCTCTGCCTCCCAGCTTCACGTTCTGATCCGACTGGAGAGGACTTTTCCTAGGAGAAGTGCACAGGAAGGAGGACAGCATCCTCCAGAGACTCACAGGGATGCTTCAAGGAGCAGAAATTGGTTCCAAGTTTGTTTTCTGTAACAATGAAGGGATAAATTAAAAGTTATTGCCCTCAGGGAGCATTTCTTGTTTGCATTTACATAAAGTTTCCTTCATTTGAAGATTTTGGATGTGTCCGACAGGGATTTGACCTCTTTGCTTGGATGCTGCTATCCTAAGACCTTTCTGCAAGAGCCAGAACCACTGTTTGTGCAATGTGGGAGATGAAAACTCAGACTTGTATCGTTTTTTGCTTATTTCAGCTATTCTTCAGTACAATAATCCAAAAAGAAATGGTGAACTCCACTCCTCCTTAAGTCATTATTCCTGCTGGCTCCAGGAGCACTCAGATGTTCCTGTTCAAAGGCTGGATAAACAGACAGAAATCCAGATGCAAAACAAAAATCACCAGTGGGAGGGTGAAACAAAAATAGATAAAACTCCTTACAAAAATACAAGACTCTCACTATTCTGGAAATTATGATGAGGAAGGAGCTGTACAGCTCTGAGCTGAAACACAAAATGGACATGGAGAAATCTTCAGAGAGCTCCAGGAGTTGCTCAGGGCTGAGGATGACAACCAGGACAGCGATTCCTGTCACCTGCAGACTGCCAGGTCTGCCAGCTCATGACACATTTTCACAGAGAGAAGTCCACAAATGACAGGGGTTTAGTCTGGAAGCAGACTGGACTCTCCATGGGCTCTTCTGCTGCTCCAGTTGCTCCCACTCCTTAAATAGTGGAGAGTTATGCCCAGCTTTTGGCACAGGCTCTGTTTTCTCATGAAGAAAACACCCTCTGTGACTTGGCTGCTTCTAAAAGGCTCAAATAACAGAGCCTGTCTTTCAGATGAACTTTTCCCTCAAAAACTGGTGGTCAGATGTACCTACACTGATGGATTGAGCTCTAAACAAGACAGAGCTGGGAACCCATCAGCTCAGAAAGGCTTTGGACATTTCCAGGGATCCAGAGGCAGCCACAGCTGCTCTGGGCACCCTGTGCCAGGGCCTGCCCACCCTCCCAGGGAACAATTCCTTCCCAAAATCCCATCCAGCCCTGCCCTCTGGCAGTGGGAAGCCATTCCCTGTGTCCTGGCCCTCCATCCCTTGTCCCCAGTCCCTCTCCAGCTCTCCTGGAGCCCCTTTGGGCTCTCCAAGGGGCTCTGAGCTCTCCCTGGAGCCTTCTCTTCTCCAGATGAGCCCCCCCAGCTCTCCCAGCCTGGCTCCAGCCCTTGGAGCATCCCCGTGGCCTCCTCTGGATTTGCTCCAGCAGCTCCACATCCTTACACACAACTGCTATATTCCCAATACCATGAATTATTTCACAACAGAGTAAATATTTTATCCCAAGATCAGCACAAGTCCTGCTGAAATCGAGCCTGCACAGCCTCAGTTGGCTCCTGGCAGGTCCTCGTGGGCCACGGGCAACTGAGGTCAACTCAGCACGAATATGCAACACATTTGTTCCATTTGTGCTGCAGAAACATCAGGACAGGAAAATGAGAACCAGCAGATTTTTTCTTTTAAATGCTCCCAGTACAAATGTTATTGAAGACATCGATGGCCAGAAGGTCTCCCCCAAAGAGACGAGCCGAAAATGAGGCGTAACAGGGCCCAGACACAGCCCACCCACGGAGGAGCCACTGCTCAGCATTCCCAGCAAGAAAGCTGCTCCTTATCCCGGAAAAACAACCTCGGAAAACGCCCCAAATCTGCTCAATTAAACCCAGGCTGGAGTGAAATTCAGGTGCTTTCCTTCAGGCTGCAGCGAGGGATCCCTGCCTGCCCCAGGGCATCCGGTTAACACCAAACTGCATTTAAAATAAAGCTTTGACAGGCACCTGCAGAATGAATTTACTATCGTTATTCGAGGGTGAAAGGAGAAATAATTTGTATTTCGATCTCTGGATCACAAGGCCATGACGTAATTTTAGGCCCCTCTAGAATCCAGGACTTTGAAGATTCCTCATCCACTCAGATCCAAGTGGAAGATCTGCAAGAGGTTTAAAAGCCTTGATCCTACCTGGCCAAAAGCTCATGGACAGACACCCAAGACAGTCTCAAACAACACCAGCAGAGACATTCCCAAAATAAGGAAAGCTAGCTATCCATTTGGAATTTTCTTATCCTGCTCAGGGTATCAGGTCAGATACATTAAAGCCTATTTCAAACTAAAATGCAGTAGGAGCATCCCAGAGGCGCAATCACAAAATCCTTTCCCCACTGTCCCGGCTTTGTTTGCCTGGAAACGAAGCACACAGATGCTTTTAGCATTCCAGAAATTCATAAACAGGGGATGCCTTGTTTGCCCATTCTTCCTCCAGAAAGCCACATCAGCATAAACTTGGTAAATACCTGCTTGCATGACTTGGGAAAAATTAGATAAAATTAAGAGGAATCCAGGAGCAAAATGGGCTGTGGGGGTTCTGTATGGAGAAATCCTGGTTTTGGGACCCAGCAACACCAGGGCATTGCTGCCATAAACACAAATATTGCTCAATTACGTAGATTTTGTCATAATTAAAATATATTTGAAAAAATTCAAACTAAAGAAATACATCAACACTGCTGCCCCAACGACCCCAAAATTAATTTTACTACAACAATTACCGATTGCCACTCTTTCCTATCCTGATACAACCAGAATTAATTCTGTATTTACCATGCCTTAGGCTTGAAGCTATTTTAAGGAGCCACTATTTCCCAAATTCCTATTGCCAAACATCCCGTGTTGCAATTAAACAAGAGTTACAGCTTTTAAAGACTCTGATCAAAGAGCAGCGACGTGATGCAATTGTTTAGATGTTTCCAGGGAGACTTAAAAAGCCAGAAAACACCTGGTGGTTTTAAGAGGTTCTCATGGGAGTTCTTAAACACAGAGCTGGAAATTACACAAATGCCTCTGTGGTTTCTGAGTGTTGTTTCTTTTCGGCCCTGCAAATTAACAGAATCTCTTTAATACCTTTGATAATTTATTAGCTCCTGCTCGACTGCTGCAAACCCCTAAGCAGCAAATCCCTGATGCCACCAATTCTGCAAATGCATTGCTGCCTGTGATATTTATGTGCTGCATCACTCTAATTATTGATTCGAGGTGCTGAAAGCGGCTTGAAAAGTTCCTTTCCTACCTGAAATCACCATATTTTGCCCCATTTACATCCCACAGATACAATTCGTCAAGGCAGATAGAATTAACCCGGTATTTTTAAGATAAAATTACAATCAAAAGACCAACACAAGGAATTTTTAAGCAAAGCATCATGCCCTCCTGACCTAGTGAGATTAAGAGAAAAATAAACCTGACATCCATAAAGCACAAGCACAAACCCCAAATACCAAGAAATGCCATCACCTGCCTTTGGCTGAGGGAAGAGGGGCCTTCCCTACGCTCCTGCCTTGCCCTTGACAAGATGGAACAAATCGCTGCTGAACGGGTTCATTTTCCCCCTTGGGCTTTGTTGCTTCTGTCCCCGAGGAAAATTCCAGTTTCCCTGCAGGGATAAAGGTTCCTGTGAGCCCCGGAGGCAGCGCCCATGAATGGCTGCAGTGTTCAGCGCCAGAGCCAGTCGTGTTCCCCAAAACAATTGGTGTTTGTGGCTCCTCCAGGCAGCAGCAGCCCACTGGACATCAACAAAGGCCTTGTATCACCTCTGGGAGAAAACACCCAAGAGAAATACAGTATTTTCTCTAAAATTCACCTTTTTTGTTTCATATTTTCTCCAAAAATCCACCTTCTTTTTTTGTTTCACATTTTCTCCAAAAATCCACCTTTTTTTTGTTTCATCCTCACACGTCGAAGCAGCTGTCAACGATCACCACCAAAGCCACTCTCGAAATGAAAAGCAGTTGGGAAATGAGTTTAACTAAGTGAAAGCTACAGCTCAGCCACGTTCAAATTATTAGGAAATGAGGGCAGATCTTGCTATGAAAATCAATTTTTCTGACAAAGTCTTTTATGCACATAAAGTTACACGTGCAAGGCGTTCTCTGCATTCAGGCTCTGATTGTTCAAAGCAGAAATTCGGAGCCCATCACCCTCACCAGATCCCAGTTCTTCCCTGTGCCTGGTTATCCTGGAAGGTGAAGAGCAGAGGTGGGATGCTCCCAGCCCCCTTGCAGGCCCTGTCCTTTAGGTGGGATTTTCATCCCTGTCCATCTGCCACTCGCCCTGGGCATCCCCACAGCCCTCACTTCAACTCAAGGTTCTCTTCGTCCTGCCTTTCCCAACACCTCTGCTTCCCAAAAAAGCCACTTCCACCCCCAGGAATTAAACATCAACTGGCTGAAGTTTCACTTGAATCAAATCCCAAAACCCCACGTTGCTTTATTCCCATTCAAACCATCCATGTACTTTGTCTAACCATAGTGATTGCTGTTATTTGTACAGAAATCGCACCTTAAAAATATTTTACTCTTATTTTGTCTTGTTCTGTTGGCTTTGATTCATTTCTTTTGGTGGTAAGAATCAATTTCTGTCTTTGTATAGACATAAATGTGTGAAATGTACATTACTCAATGCTGAAACTCAACCAGTTTATCTCCCAAACTCCCTTCCCTCATCAGAGAGAGTGAATCAAATATCTTTGCATAATAACATGGTCATTTACGATGGTTAAAGTTGTCCAAAGCACTTCTGGATGGGCAGAAAACAGCACAAGACATGGTTCATGCTCAGCTTTAGGAGAGCTGGTGGAAGGCACTGAATTTAAGAGTTTCAAATATATCTCAATTCAGAAAAAAATTAAAATTTTTAAAAAACACTAACCACACTTCTGAAAAGTAATACACTGCTTTTCTAGCTGAAAAATGACCCCAGCACTGCTTTCTCCCTTCCCCCAGCCCCCGGACAGCTGGGCACAGTTCTGCAAATGCTGTCTGGCAGGACAGTTCCTTCCTTTCCCTCCTTTCCCACGCTCCGGAGCCGGTTCCGATTACAGCTCCCAGCGACGGCCGTCGGAATGAGGGGAAAACTTCAGGGACAGCCTGGCCATCTCTAAATCCCATTCCAGCAAAAGTACACAGAGCAAAACTGCCCTGAAAGAACATGGTCAGCACCAGCATCCTGCACAGCATTCATTCCTGAAAACAGAATTATAAAGCTCTGTTCACAGATAAAGTTTTGAGGGTTCAGTGATTTTCCAAGGAAATTATTCAAGTTTCTTCCTTGGAGAATTCTGGTAAATGAGGCCAAATTTCCAGGGTAAATAGTTTGATGCAGGGCAGCAGTTCTCAGGCTTCTTCAGGACAAATCACAGCTCAAGTTACACGTGCACAGAACTTTGTAAATAACTTGGGCAGTTCACCCGTCAAAGAGACTAAAAAAAAAAAAGAAAAGTGAAGAATCTGACTGCACAGAGCTCAGCTGCACGGCCTGTGTGTCCCAGGTCATGCTGTGCTCAGGTGAAATCGAGAAGGACTAAAAATGGAATAAAAGCACAGAATCATGGAAATGTTTAGGTTGGAAAGGTTCAAGATCACTGAGTCCAACCATTCCCTGGCACTGCCAAGGCCACCACTGCCCCGTGTCCCCAAGTGCCACATCCACAGGGCTGTAAATCCCTCCAGGGATGGGGACTCCACCACTGCAGCTGTGCCAGGGCTGGACAAACCTTTCCATGAAGGAATTGTTCCCAAATATCCAACCCCAGCCCGAGGCCGTTCCCTCTGCTCCTGTCCCTGTTCCCTGGGAGCAGAGCCCGACCCCCCCGGCTGCCCCCTCCTGTCAGGGACTTGTGCAGAGCCACAAGGGCCCCCTGAGCCTCCTTTTCTCCAGCCTGAGCCCCTTTCCAGCTCCCTCAGGAATTCTCCAGCCCCTTCCCAGCTCCGTTCCCTGCCCTGGACACACTCCAGCCCCTCCAGGTCTCTCCTGTCTTGACGGGCCCAAAACCAACCCCAGGATTTGAGGTTCCTCCTTGAAAAACGCCCCATTATGACAGAACCAATTATCTCAACATCCCAGGTTCCTACGTCTGTTTCTAATGGTCCAAACTATGTAATGTAAATAGGTCATTATTTAAATATAGTTCCCCGTTTCCACCTTTTCCTCTCCTCTCCGCCTTCCCAGAAATATTGAAGTCTCTACAACTTCCTCTCCCCCCACTTCTGCCGGGAACCAGAGCTGGAGTGGGAGGTTTGCCTGTGGAAAACAGATTAGAATTAAGTGGTGGATCTGTGGCCTTGAAACATGCCCTCAGCTGAGTTTTTAATTTGGGCTTTTCAAGATTGATCAGCACATGTGTAATTTAAAAGCAATTTGAGGCAGCAAGGTAGGGAGTTTGACTTAAAATTAATGAGCTTTTGACATCTGCAAACAAAATGATAACGTGAAGCCATTTAAACTCAGCCCTGTGTTTAACAGGGAAAACATCTATCATTTTAACGTGGTTACACAAAGGCTTTTCTGCTGCAGTCTGAAAGCTGTTCCACCACACTCCTGCTCTCAGCAGCAATTTGCAAACTTTGTTGTATCAGATTAGTAGAAAGACAGGCTGCAGATCAATTAATATTATTGAATAATTAAATGTTTTAAGCGACATTGTGCAGCATGATTGAAGACATTTATGAAACCCAAATTTAAATTAACCAGACTCAGTACCTGAGACTTCTAAACCCGTAGAACCAGGGTAAAAATGTTATTTATGGCTTGTTTAAATCAAGATTTTACTACTCAGGAAAAGCCCAGCACTGCAGCTCGAGCAATCCACAGCATATTCCAGCAGAAACCAAGGCTAGGAATGCAAAGGAAAATAATCCTCCAAGGACAACCAGCAAAGATGACAAGATTAAAGGGCAAAAGACAATCAAGACGGGATTTACCAAAAGAAACAGCAAGCAGGGTGAGGGAAGGGTTAGGAGTGAAAACTGCTCTGAAGCTGAGGAATTCCAGTTCTTGGTAAAGAAACATCTACAGATCCTTTATCAAATATCCTGCAAACCAGAGGGTGTGTAAGCAGGAATTTTCATTGTTAGTTTCAAGTTGTGATCACACTGACTTTCATTCACCAGAGTTAGATTTTCTTTTGGACAAAATTTACATCAAAATAACCAAGGGAGGTAAAAAATTACGGGAGCAGGCGCCAAGATGGAAGCAGACATGGTCTGAACCTCACAGAGCGTGGTCCCACCTTTGGGAATACCCAGACAGGAGAGCAGCAGCTCCTGGGGCACCTCTGGGATTCAGGATCACAGGCAGGAAGGACCAGCTCTTCCAACCAACCCAAACCCCTCCACTCAGTCCTCATCCCAAAAAACTCAAACCCCTCCACTCAGTCCTCATCCCAACCAACCCCAACCCCTCCACTCACTCCTCATCCCAAACAACCCAAACCCCTCCAGTCACTCCTCACCCCAACCCACACCACCCCACAGCCATGGCACAGGGCTGTTTGAAAGCATCAAGTTCCCAGTTCATCCCAGTTCATCCCAGTCCACCAAAACTGCTCTGCTGGTCTTCGAGGGGCACCCTGATGAACCACAGCAGCTCCAGCTCAGCTTCCTCCAGAAGTTATTCCAGATGAAGGATTGATTTTGGTGAAAGGGAACAAAACTCAAACTCCACAGCAGTTAAAGGAACACCCAACCATCAGGAAACCTGGAATGGATTGGGCTCAGAAGGGTCAGATCTTGCCCTGGATGTGGAGTTGGGTATTTCAGTCTAAATTATTTTCTCCAGAGCAACAAAACTTAGAAGTAGGAGGTTTATCCTCCAGCTGACCTGATTATTTTGTCTTGATCTTTTACAAGTGACATGAGTAACACACTTTTCAATTCTTCCCTTGTAAACCTGTTACTTGCCTTCTCTTTAAAATTCAGTGTACTACTGAACCAAAGCCTTTCCAAGTCCTCATTCTTCCTGGTGATCCTGGTTGCTGCATCCCTGTTTGTGTGTTATCTTCAGGGAACAGCTGTTCTTGGCACAGCTCCTTCCAGCTGCTGGGGCATCCTCACACTCCTGTGGCAAAGAGCTGCCTCTTCCCAACACAAGAATCCAAAAATTGTCACTTCTTCATTCATATATTTTTTTAGTTTATGTCTCATCCCACCTCTGCCTGATTTACAGTTTTGTGTTTTGGTTTTACCTGCTCAGATCTCTCATTCTTACAAAAAAAAATATTGCTATACATTAGAAAAAGGGAATCTCAGACAAGCCAAGTTTTCAGGACTGAGCGTTTTTTCCTTTTTACAGAGGGGATAAAAGTGATAGAAAACCCCACAACTGAGTTGTTGTGCATTTCCCAGTAACAATCCGCCATCACTGCAAGCAAAAAATGAATCCAGCAAATTTCTTCCCAGTTTTATTTCTTCCCTTAGCCAGGAAACACCTTTGAACACAGACAGATCTCTGTGAGCAGATTTTACTTTGCTGTTTCAGCACTGAGTCAGTGCCAGGAGCCAAAGGGAAAAGGGCATTTTTGGGGCAGGAGATGTCACTGGTGAGGCATCCTCTGCAGGAAACACAGAGGATTTGGACAGGCAAAGGGATGTCAGTGATGGAATTATTATTATACCTGCAGTAAGTCGGCTGAACATGCCTTAAAAATACATTCCATGTTGCAAATAACTCAAAATTAAATCCTATCCAAACACTTCAACAAAATGCTGCTGCTGAGCTCCTCCTAATCTCTGCCTTATCAGTATCTCATTTCAGCTCTGGCTTACACAAGCATTAAATATATTTGTACAACAAACCTGAAGAGATATCTACATTTCAGCAAGAAGTTTGGAATAAATACAGGCAGGTTTTTCTTAATATTAACACTCAGAGCGTTTGGGATTGTACAATGCAGATGGAACAGGGCAAAAACAACACCAGGATGAAACCCTGTGCAGAAAGGCACGATGAGTAAAAAATGTAAGGTTGGAGTTAAAAAGGAAGCAGAAATCCTGCACAGAGCAGCCACTCCTCATTCAGCCCAAATTCTGCTGCATCACATCACAAATCAGTTCAAGCAACACCGAAATCATTCCCTGAGACAGCTCCGAGCCCATAAAACCAGAGTCACATCCAGGGGAGCTGTAAACGCTCCACCAAGACCACACAATTCCAAACTCCTCAATAATTCATGGATCCAATTTACACCACTTTCCATGCCGGGCACAGAACGAGACTGCAGCGTACAGAGGGATTCTGCTGCCATTAATATTGCAGCAGCAGATCAATAATGAAATGCCCATCAAGGAGCAGAGAGCTGCTCACTGCAGGCACCCAAACAGCATCCCTCGGGTTTGGCTGCTCCTCTGCCACTTCCCAACCTGCAGGGATGCAGCCCTGGAAAACTGCAGCGGCCCTGGAGCTGCTGGATGTGGAGCAAGTGACAGAGTTGGAGTCTGCAGGGATGGTTCACCAAACCCATCCCATTGTGCTGTTCCTACCACACTATTTATAAAGGAAATACGGCCCCTTCCTGCCAGCCCCCCTGGAATAAGGATGGAATTGCAGCTTCTACCCAAAACATCTGTTTTCAAGCACTTCTCCCGAGAAATTTTCATGGCGTGTCCAGACACAGAATAATTCACTTTAAATTCCTATGTAAAGGGAGGTTTTTCCACCAAAACATCATCATTCGTTGCTGATGGCCCCTGAGTGCTCTGCCACCAGCTCCACACACGGCATCTCCACCTGGGTTAAGCCCTACCATAAATCCACGCTGAGGAGTATTTTGGAAACAGAGACTGAAACACAGCATCACATTGACAAAATTACAACATCATTCCCAGGAGGGACCGACACAATCCTCAGGTTCTCTATAATTGAACCGTTTTTCTGCAGAACCTCCCACTCCTCCAGTGAGCAGGGTGGCCTCTGTGTGCTCCCAGCAGCACGACAAACGAGCATTATTCCTTGGGATCTTCCTGCTTTTCCTCCTCCACAGCGTTCCATGCTTGCTCTTTTTTATTTTCCACTGCCACTGACCTGCTCCAAAACCTTGAACAAACTTTCCTGACATCACCAAGCATGAAGAACATAAACACTTTACTGATAACAAGAGCTGGAGAGGGGCTTTTAATAAGGGCATGGAGGGACAGGACACAGGGAATGGCTTTAAGATGAAGGAGGGGAGATTTGGATGGGATTTTGGGAAGGAATTGTTCCCTGGGAGAGGGGGCAGGCCCTGGCACAGGGCGCCCAGAGCAGCTGTGGCTGCCCCTGGATCCCTGGCAGTGCCCAAGGCCAGGCTGGAGCAGCCTGGGACAGTGGGAGGTGTCCCTGCCATGGCAGGGGTGGGATGGGATGGGCTTGGAGGTCTCTTCCAAGCCAAACCCTTCCCTGTTTCTGTAACTGGTGGATGTGACTCTCGGAGGACACCAAGGACATCTGTGACAGGGCAGAATTGCACTGCTGACTTCCTCCAGCTCTATTTCACTTGGCAGTTTGTCAACCCCTGTCCACTCATTTTTCTTCACAAAACCTCTTAACTGAGCAGAAAAAGGTCACCAAGAACACCAGAGCTCTGCTGCAACACACTCAGAAACCAGCTCAGTTAACAACCCAGCTCTGCAGCTTTGCTCCAGAAACCTACAGCTCCAGAAAGCCAACAAACTTCCAAATCCTCCTCCACTGCTGTCACCTTCCAGCTGGGAAGGTGGAGGAGCCCGCTCTGTGCAAGGCAAGGACCAGCTCTCCCTCTGCCCCAGCTCCACGGAAACCGCGTGGGACAGGGAGGTTCTGCACAGACACTGAACCTGCTGAGTCCCCCTACATTCATCTTCCAGCTTCCCATAATTTCAGCCCACACGGAGCATTCCTGACACCACCCAGGAGCTGGGAATGCCACGGAGGGTGAGGGAAGAAGTAAAAAAAACCAAGAAAATTCGGGGATTTAAGATTTATGGAAAGTCAGCCCTTAACTCAGAGATGAAAAACCTTGACTGAGCTTGATAACAGATAAACAACCATAAACATGTCAGGTGGAAAGCAGGAGAGAAACCAAGATACAAAGTCAAATTAGGACCTAAATGTGCTAAAATTCCCCACTTAGCACCTGCACTTCCCAGCCTGAGGAGAAATTCCTGCAGCCCAAGCAACACCAGCACCCTGCTTTAGGTACATAAAAATGTCTGGGTTTATTAAAGGTGTCAGGGAAGCCTTCAAAGCAGGAATTCAGTTTTGCTCTGTGCTCGGGAGTTTGTATTCCCAGCATTTCAGGAACACGGAGCATGGCAGTCACAGCACAGCGAGGACGGCTGGGGGAGCGCAGCGATCCCTCGATTTGGGAGCGCAGTAAAGCAGTCAAACACTACGCCCACACCATTTTGTTTCTCACATTATTTTCTTTCCCTTCTTCTCGCACATTTCTAAGCTCACTCCACACATTTCAACTCGTTCTGGCACTTGAGAAAACAAATGTTTTCAGCTGAACTCCGTTTGCCCGGGTGATGTTTGCATCCCCACCAGCACGGCCCCCTCCCCCCGGGGACCGCAGCCCGGCGATCTCCGCTCTTCCCCCCGGTGCCACCACCCCAAGCACAAAGCAGACACGGACAGCCCCACAAACTCCTCGTTACCCCCATTAACGCTCCCCTCAAAGCCCAAATTCCACCTGATCCAGAACAAGGCAGAGCTGGTCCGCCCCCAAACCACCTGCAACTTCCCATTCCAAGGCTTAATTGGTTTCGTTTATCCCCCAGCAAGGCCAGCTGGGGGCCAACGTCCCTCCAGGGTGAGGAAAGCACATTTTATCCGCATTTAAACCTCTTCTAAACTACACCCACTTTCCAGCTGAACGTCATTAGTTTTCATCAGAAGTTACTGATTTTATTTATTTATTTATTTACGAGTCCCAAACACAACCTGCACAGAAGGTACGACTGTCATGCACTTACAGATTTTTTTTTTTTTCAATTCTCTGCATGCTTAGTTCTACTTTGCACGACTTATAATATCTTAGGGAAAAAAAAAATCTCAAAAAAACCCCTCGATAAGCGCTGTCTTTTCTTTCAACTCAGCAGTCTCTACTCCATCCAAATCAGACACAGACAGCTACACAGCTGAATACACAGAAAATCACTTCACGCTATGGAAATAAGCCACATGGAGAGGAACCTCACTGAAAAACTGGGGAAAAAAACAGGAGACAGCCTTTCACAATTAGAAAACACTGTTCCATCCCACAGCAAATATCCATTAACCCTTTCCACAAAGCCGCGAGTAAAGAGAAAAATAAAATCCCGTGATGGGAGGCAGTGAAAAGTCGCGTCAAAGCAAACTAATAAATGGAACAAATGGAAATAGAGCGAGTTTAAACAACACCAGACTCGACCGTGGGAGCCCAGAAGAGCCCGTCCGCAGCCCCCGGTCCCGCTCGCCTGAACGCGGCCGCCAGCCCCGCTCCGCTCAGGAGGGGCTGGATGGGAACCGACGGCAGAAAATCGCTTTTAAAGGCGCAGCTCAGGCGCCAGCCCCATCCCGGGAGCGCGGACACCTGGGATGGATGTCCGGGGATGCGCCAGGATACCCAGGGATAGCCAGGGATGTCCAAGGATGCCCGGGATAGCCAGGGATGCGCGGGGCTGTCCAAGGGTGCCCGGGGATAGCCAGGGATGCGCGGGGATGTCCAAGGGTGCCCGGGATAGCCAGGGATGC
>VZRO01006068.1:92896-126144 GCA_013397915.1 Daphoenositta chrysoptera
TGTCCCCATCCCCGCGTGCTCCCGGGATCCCGGAGTCGCCTGTGGGCACCTGCCACCCCCCAAAATCCATGCCCTCACTTCCCAGCCCCCCGGGATGTGTCGCTGCCCTGCGGAGGGGGGGACACACCTGAGGCTGGCGGTCCCCAGCGTCCCCTCCAAGGGAGCGCGAAGCGGGACGGGGAGACCCGAAATAGAAGCGGCAGGTGGGAAAGTAGGACAGGGAGGAGGGGATTAGTGGGAGTCGGGAGTCACGGCGGCTCAGGGCACATCTTGCTGCCTCTTGGCTCCAGTCCCTGCCACACACCTGTGCCAGAGCCAGAGGAGCCTCCCAGCAGGAGAAATCCCTGCTCCAGGAGGGATCCAAGTGATCCTAAAAGTCTTTCCCAACGATTCTCTGCCTTACTTTCAGACCCCCCATACCAGTGCACACCATATTTAAGTTTTCCAAAAGGTGTCCCAGAACAAGAAGAGCATCCCAGCAGAAAAAATATCTCCTCCAGAAGGGATCCAAGCGATCTTAAAAGCCTTTCCCAACCTTAATGTTTCTATATTTTACTTTCAACCCTCCCCATACCCATGCACACCACGTTTAAGTTTTCCGAAGGATGTCCCAGAGCAAGAAGAGCCTCCAAGGAGAAGAAATCCCTGCTCCAGGGAAGATCCAAGTGATCTTAAAAGTCTTCCCCAACCTTAATGATTCTCCATGTTGTTTTCCAAACCCCCCCACCCATACACACAATATTTAGGTGCTCCAAAGGATGTCAGGGTGTAAAGAAAGACCCATATGAACAAAAAAAAATATAAAAATCTGTGAATATTTGTGTCTTCTGAAGGAAACTTCATCAGGGCCTAATTGGTGCCTTTGGCACCGTGCTGACAAGGAAACAGCAATTTAGTGGGAGGCTAAAATTCCATGAGCAGACATGGGAGTGCAAGTGGGCGCAGCACCAGGGACGAGTTGGATTTTAATGAACATTTTTACAGATCCAATGACTGCAAGTCAGCAATTTTCTTGCTGGTAACCATTTGCAAGGAATTGGATATTAATTTAAATGAGTGCTTATAGTCAGGCAATAAAATAAATAGGATTATTATACACGTTGGACAAAATGACCACGTTTTCTATTAGTGCAGGTATTAAAAGCACTGTTAGGCTGTGTGGTCCCCAAATTAATGAGTCACAAGACAGAAATGGGAAGCCAAGCTGTACAATAAAGCACCAAGAACGTGCACTTTGCAGTTGTTAATGCATTTTTTGGTGGGAAGGGGAATACCTAAATCAATCATGCAACTGTGAAATAAAGTTGTAAAAAGAACATCCAACCTTCCACACTCATATCCATAATTGATGATTATATTGATAATTTAGCCTTTTTAGTCCTTACCAGTGTTCCCAGCTCTGCTTCCTTCCAGTCTCCTCCAGGATGCCCCACGGCCAGGTTTATGCCATTTGTGTTTTCCAGGATACATTAATGAGCTGGAGCCAACAGCCTGGGGCTGATTTTTTGTTGGCTGCAGAAAAATAACCCAGTGTGATGCTCTCTGATAGAGAGTTTCAGCCAGAAATCCAGATTTAAAGTCCAGGAGGGGGGATCTGATGGATGAAGTGTCTTGAAACCCAATTTCAGATCTCTCCAGAGAAGATCTGAGGAGAATTTCTGCTGCTGAGAAAGGGGAGAGGACGAGAAACGAAGCTGCTGTGGGATTTGCCATTTAGTAGCAATTTAATTACCTTGACAGAAGGAAGACAGGAGCTGTACCAAAAAATAAACCTGAGAGTGTGGAAGGCTGAAATGCTGTGCAGAAATAAGATAAACAACGGGCAGATGCCTTTTATTTTGGGTATGCAGCATGATTCCCTTGGTAGAGCATGGTGGATCAGTCTCTTTACTGGACCACAAATTTTAAATGTCCTGAAGAAATCGGGAAATCAGAGGCAGGACAACAAAGAATGGCACAGACCTGTGATTTCTGTGGCTGCAAACACATCTCAGCCTGAAAATGCAGAGAAAAGCTCTTCAAGTAGGAATAATTGGGCAAAACCTCTTCAAAGTAGGAAAAATTGGGCAAAAACTCTTCAAAGTAGGAATAATTGGGCAAGCTCGAGGACTAAATGGTAGGAAAGAGGCAATATTTGAACACCAACATTGAACTTTTGGTATCCAACACGATACCCTTGGTAGAGCGTGGTGGATCAGTCTTTTTGCTGATATACTGGAAGAAATATTGTAAATTCCTGAAAAAATCAGGAAATCAGAGGCAGAACAGCAAAAAACTGACACAGCCCCGTGATTTCTGTGGCTGCAAACACATCTCAGCCTGAAAATGCAGAGAAAAGCTCTTCAAAGTAGGAATAATTGGGCAGAAGCGTGAGGCTGTGTAATATTGCAGCAGTAGTTAATTTAATGACTTCAAAGGGGCATTTGTCGAAGGTTTTTCCATTTGGAATCTAAAATTAGGAGTCTGTAGGAATAGATTGAAGTGCTCAAACCTACATCTCATTATAATTGTTACAGAAATTGCAATAAATGAAAGCCTGCCCTGCCTGCTCTTCTCTCCTTCTCCACCTCAAGGGGTTGTTTTAAACACTCCACACCTTGAAGCAGGTTCAAAGCCACGTTTTATTAAAATGAAAATATTGCAAGGGCTGTATTTTCTGTTTCTTAAAATGCCAGGAGGTTTTTTGCCTGCTCACTCTTCACTAAACTGCACTTGACCACTCAATTTCACTATTCAGTCATAAATTGAAACATTTTAACACCAAAACACATCATTTTAAAGCTTTGTCATCCTTTACAGTGTGGAGAAAAGATATACTGAGAGATCTTAAAGGCTTTAGTGGAGCTCTATTTCTTTGATAACTGCAGACAGTGACTTTTACAGTTAAAGAAAAATGGAAAATATCTCTATAATCTAAAAATTTCATTTTAAAACTCCTTAATTTGCCATAATGCCCTGCAAACATTTCCCCCCAAGGATTTTACAGCTTGGAAATGGGGAGAGCCAGGGCAAACAGGGAGTCAGATGCTCAGGGAGCTGCTGCTCCCCTTCCCCTGCCAGGGTGGGTGCCCTGGGAGAAGCTGTGGAAGATAAATTTGCCCAGGGAAGGATTCATTTCCTAATCCCAAAATCTTGAAGAAAAGGCAATTCGGGACTGTCCCTGCAGCTGCCATGTGAGCAAGGGCTGTTCCCACTTCCCAATGTCCCAGCTAACCTGGCAGTGGAAAGCATTCCCCCTTTTCCTGGCACTCCAGGCCTTTGTCCAAAGAATCCAGGGTGGACACAACTCCCTCTGCTGCAGATCCAGGGATGCCCTGGCAGCAGCAAGGATTTTAAACCAGGATTTTGCACTTTTGTGCTGATCCCAGCCTGCTACCTTTGGGATCTTCCACTTATTTTAATTCCCAGCTGGAAATTCTCCTATTTTTTTTCCCTATTTTTCTTCCCAGCTCCTGCTGGCTGCTGGGGTGTCAGGATGGAGCTCTGAGGGGCTGGTGACAATATTCCACCTGTCTGAGGGACAATATTCCAGCTGTGATCCCACTCCAACATCAGAGCTCAGACCTCCACAACCATCCCGTGATGGAGCTCTCAGCTGAGAAGTTCTGGGCATTTTCTGGGAAGAAACCCAAGGAAAATTTCAAATGTGTTTTCTTGGTCTTTCGAAAGTGCAGTGGAAAAAAAGGTCAGAGTGAAAGATGAAATCAGAGGAGGAATTGTGCAAATGCACCCCACAGCAGCGGGCAGGGATCCATAAAAATCGTGCTCACACCCCTCTCCCAGTTTTCCAAAGAACTGTTGCAATCATTTTGCAGATCAGTTCAGCTTCACGTTTCTCAACTCCAGCTCTGATAAAAGTTCTGATGCTTTATCCCATTTCCCTCTCCCAGTCCAAAAGGCACAAACAAATCCCTGTTTCCATCTGAATGCTGGCTGCAAAGTGCCAGAGATAAAAAACTTGGATTTCATTCTTAATATTCTATAATTTGCTTTAATTCCAATGTATCCATCACAGAAGAGGGAGAGGCAACATCGGTAACACGTGGCTTGATCCTGCATGGAATCCATGGATTGATCCTGCACATCCTGGAAGTTTTTGGAATCTTTCTGGAGCCAAAACCTGCTGGAGGCTGAAGCAGATGAGACATCAAAAATGGAAATTAAAAAGGGTGTCAAGGCTTTGTGGGAGACACAGGGATGCACCACAAAGGTCAGGCCCAAGGAAAATCCCAAATACCGGCAGCACTTCCTGCCAAGTCACCTTGCCAGCAGTCAATAGGTTTTAAATGAAATATTTAACCAGAACACGGCATTTTCAAACCACCAGTAGTGAAGTTCTGCAGCTGCAGCAGAACTGAGAATAATTTGCAGAGGCTTCACCTTGAATTTCGCTGGCTGCTGCTGAGCACAGCTGAGAGCACTGAGCTGGGAGCCAAACCTTGGATCCTGCCTCTGCTGGCATCCCTCGGGAGAGCATCCCAACATCCCGGAGTGGTTTGGGTTGGGAGGGACTTTAAACCCCATCCCATTCCATCCCTGTCTGGGGCAGGGACACCTTCCACCATCCCAGGGTGCTCCAGCCTGGCTTTGGACACTTCCAGGGATCCAGGAGCAGCCACAGCTTCCCTGGGCACCCTCACAGGGAAGAATTCCTCCCTCATCTCTAATCCTTCTGGAGCTGTGGGCACCAAACCACCACAGGGTTTGGGGTTTTCAGGTGTAAGAATGTGCTTCCAGCATTAAAAAATAGATGTGCATGAGATGTCTGCATTTAAAGGCTTTCCTTTTGTATTTTTTGCCTAAAGCAAACTGAGTTAAACAGAAGGGAAGTACTCCCATAATCAATCTTTAAAAATGATGGGTAATATAATGTAGCAAAGGATTCCAGCTCTCTCTGCTGCCCCCCTGGTTCATAGCAAATTAATCTGATTTTTCTCCTCCATTGCTGTGCAGGGCTGAGTCAGGATCAGTGGGGGCAGAGTTGATAAGGTGCTGATCAGGAAATATTTTCTCTGAGTCGGAGGAAACCAATCTCTTCTCCTTGCTCTCAAGTGATGAGGTGTGTCCTGTCAAACCACAGCTTTAATTCCAGGTTTTATGATGTTTTTACAGGTAGCTGTGAGGAAAATAAGAAGACAAGGAATCGTAGCTTAGGCAGAGAATAAACCTCAAGGTGACAGGCAAGAAAAAAGCAAATTATGGTCTCATTTACAGAGCAATTCCCCGAGCCACAGGAGAGTTCCAATGATTTGATCCATAACAATTTGAGCTGAGTCACCAAAAACGGAATATAATTGAGTCAGATTGCAAGGAAAGGAGCTCCAGGCTGTTCACCATCCTCTGAGTCTCTGTTATTCAGTGTTTTTAAAGGGGTGGGTGCTCAATCCATCAAAATTGAAGGAGCTGAAAAATAATTCCCTGGAAGTTTTTACCGAGACAAACATCACTTCTTTAATATTGATTTTTTAAACCATATTTCATAGGGGACAAGTGGCAGTGCCGATGGCAGGAGGGCAGCTTTTAGCTCAGTTTATTAGAAAATATCCTTGGATTATAAAGTCTTGGACTATGTCCTTTGGAGAATAGAACTGGTGGATTAATGAACCTGGAGAGGTGGATCAGCCTAACAAAGCCTTCCCACATTTCTGTGGCTAAAGTTTAACTGGACAGAAAATGAGGCAGGTTTCTTATTACTTCAGACAGGGTAAGAAATTTCCCTTTATTCCTCAGACTTTAAATCAAATCCTGACTGATTTCCACTATGTTAATGAAGCATTTAGATTCTTTAGGAATAAACCTTAAATACTTAAAAATAAATTAGATTGATATATTCCTATAAACAGTGACCTCAAAAATATCATCAACATCTCAAATAGTTTGAAAAAGAAAATGAAAATCAAGACTATAATATATAAAAGACCAGAAATAAAATATGTTAATTTCAAACCCAATTACTGCTTAAAAGTTTGGGATCAAAAAATCACAAAACAGAAAAATCTCAGTATAATAACACTGCTTTGCACAACAGGTATTTTCTCCTCCCAAAAAATTCTTGTATTTCAAATCCATTAAAAATTCAGGAATCTCTCCCTGTCCTCACAGGACAAAGCAGGGAAACTTCAGGACAAGAGCTCCACAGGTTGGTGCAGCAGCACCGTTGAAGCAGATTGTTCCCTAAAGGTTAATTAAAAAGCCCTGGATGATCCAGGAGCAGGGCTTCGGTACAAAGTGGGATAATGACATTATAATTAATAGAAATAAAAGCTAATGGAATCTTTGCTACTCTACCCTGGCAATAAATTATTAATTTATGTTCCAGGTTTCAGCCCAAAAAATGGGGACTGAGTTTATCTCAAATTCTTGAAATTTGGCTTCAGTCTTTTCATTAAGCAATGGAGGTTCTGTTTGAAATGTTCTTTTATTGTTGTTTAGGTCAGCTGGAGTTAAAAAAATGAATATATTCCCTTGCTTTATAGTCCAGAACAGCTTTTTTTCAGGATTTCTCCCTTTACACATCCACTGCTTCCCTGAAATGAAGCCCTGCTCAAGGTATTTGTTTCCTCCCTTACAAAAAGCAAAAGGGAAGGAGTTAGTCTGTGAAAATACGTGGAATTTGATTAGGAATTAGAACTCTCTCTAGAAAATAACCCATTGACAGTAGACAGAACCTTCTTACCCCACCAAAACCCAGGAGCAACCCAGTGTTTCCCCAAATTTAAAGAACTTTTAAGGTTTCCCAGAGGGATGGTTGGGTAGCTCTTCGGCAAGCTGGGAATTTACAGAGAAGGAACATTTTACAACTCTTGCCCATAAGAAAGATTCTCTCCAGCCCGGCTATCAGGATTTTAAGACGAAAAAGCAACAAATCAGGACTCTGCCAGGAGGAGCGAGGTGAGCTGGGACCGTTCCAGCCCCGGGCCCCGGATGAATCCGGAGCTGCGATCTGGGAAGCGACGCTTTGGCAAGGCCCATAAATCACCCACGGACAACTCCAGTGGCCTTTGCCAGGCTGCTTTGGTTGTCACCATGGCAACACCTTTTCCCCAGAGCGAAGTTCAATTATTTTACATTTTTATTGCCTGTGCTGTTTGCTTAAAGTTTACCAGGACGCCTCCGTGCCGGCGCAGTGAGGAGGAATCACCCTCATGGTAAACGGACCAAAGGGAACGGAACCCTCTGAGCTGGGGGAAAGACCCGTGGAAAGACCCGTGGAAAGATGCCGTCCAGGAAGAAAACATCCATGTTTTTCTGTGCTTTCTGTGGCTGCGTGAGCTCCCTGGTGGTGCTCTGCGTGGTGCTGGCCACCCCGCGCTGGGTGAGCAGCGAGGTTCGCTTCTCCCGCGCCGGCTCCAACGTCACCGTCAGCCTCACCTACGGCCTCTTCAGGGGCACCTGCCAGCAGTTCGTGGATGCAGGACTCCAGGTGTCCAAAACGCCCTTCCAAGGTGAGTGCTGGCACTGCTGGGGCTGGATCGGAGGATCACACACGGGTTTGGGTCGGGAAGACCTTAAAACTTATCACATTCCACGGTAGGGACAACTTCCACTATCCCAGGAGCTCGTCCAACCTGGCCTTGGGCACTTCCAGGGATCCAGGAGCAGCCAGAAGCTCCCTGGGAAAGCCATTCCAGGGCTTCACCACCCTCACAGGGAGGGATTCCTTCCCAATATCCCATCCAAACCGAAGCTCTTGCCGCTGACAGACGTATCCATCTTGTATTCACCTGTAGCTACACTACTGTGAGAACAAGAATAACCAAAAACAGTCTGGGGATTGAAGGGGTATAAAATGAGACCCCCAAAAAGCACAGAAATGCTGCAGCTTTCCTGACAATACCAACTTATCACCTGTGATCTTGGCCTGCACCTCGGAGTGAAAAAACCATAAAATAAGAACTTTATGTCAAATTGACTCTGATTTTCAAAAGTTCAGTGAGGAAGAGAAAAGCAACACTCACCTCTTTATTAAGGGATTTACAAACCTAATTCACCTTCCAGGATTTTTTAAAAATTTGATTAATTTATCATTCGACTTTAAACATTTTGCCACCTACTACTAAATTAGCACCATTTTGATAGAGAAAGGTTTTCAGGCTGCTGCAGGAAGAAGAACAAAACACACAAAACGACACCCAAGGGTCGATAAACATGAAAGCTGCTGCCAGGATCAAGGGTTGGCACTTATTTTATCTGCCTGGCTGCCTCATCGAGTTCAGAGCAATAATGCTGATGACACACAGGAAAGGGGAAAAAGCCACCCAAAAGAAAGCTACCAAAAATATGAGTAGGTCAAGTAATTTTGAAAGATGAGATATAGATTTAAATTAGGTATGAGGACTGGCACAGGGTAGACAGGGCTAGGAGCAGCCTGGGACAGTGGGAGGTGTCCCTGCCATGGCAGGGGTGGCACTGGGTGGGATCTAAGATCTCTCCCAACCGAAACCATTCTGTGATTTTAAGATGCTTCAAAAAATATTTTCATTTTTTGGTACATGACATTTTGTGAGATGTCCCAGCGCAGCAGATCTAAACCTCCAGCTGCTTCCCAGCTCTTCCCCAGCTTAATTTATTCCTGGAATGGCACCTGCAGGAACACCTGGATTCCCACGGTGGCAGAGCTGTGTTACACAAACCAGTCCCCACGGTGACATTTATGTTCTCACGAAACCCTGAGCACAGCAGCATTCCCAGCAAAAGGTGGAGCATGGGCTGGGATTGTTACATAACAAGTACAAAATCCCAACTCATTCAATCTTATTTAATTACAGGCACAGCAATAGAATGAATATGATTTTTAGAAGAGTAAATAATAATAAGTAAATAAAATAATGTATATGTGGTTATAGCCCCCCATGGCAGCTGGCTGGAGCCCCAAACCTTGAGCCACGTGGGCAGCTCTGGCTGATTTTATTTGGGCTCCGTGGGAAATGTGGAATCCTGCCCTGGAGAGCTGACGGCAGAGCAGGATCCAGGCTGGCTGCAGCCCAGGGACCGTGCCCTGCCTGTGTCTGCACAGCAGCTCCCACCGTCCTGGGTGTTGCCATCGGATCGATTTTAATCAGAATTACTGCAATGAACTCTCAACACTCTACTATCAGTGAAGGGTTTCGGTTCTCTGCATGGTCTGAATTGATGGTGTTGGGTTTTCCCTTAACAGATTTGGAGTTTTGTGCTTATCAATTACCAAATGTTGAGAGAACGTTTAGAAAACGTGATCTCAACTCTCTCCTGTCAGTTATTTAGGGATGAATAAAGTGAGCATCAGGAGCTGTGAGTTTCTTTCCACAGCTGCTGAAGGAAAGGGATATTTTATCAATAATCTAAATATGGGTTTGCCCATATCCCTCACTGGTTCCCTCAGGCAGGTATCCAGAATGGGAAGAACTGACTTTAAATTAACTCTTAGACTTTGTACTAGGCATGATTATCATGTTTATATTAGTAGTATTTACTGAGGAAACTGTTCCCTGTGAGGGTGGGCAGGCCCTGGCACAGGGTGCCCAGAGCAGCTGTGGCTGCCCCTGGATCCCTGGCAGTGCCCAAGGCCAGGCTGGACACTGGGGCTGGGAGCAGCCTGGGACAGTGGGAGGTGTCCCTGCCATGGCAGGGGTGGCACTGGATGTTCTTTAATGTCCCTTCCCACCCAAACCAGTCTGTTCTAACATTCTATTCCATATATATTTGAAATAGGAAAAATACTTCCTAGAATTCCATACATTCTATCTTTATATTCACATTCATTCATATTCCTGTCCTCCTAAGGCAGGAGAAGCATTTCCCTTGCTGATACCCTTAAATAAATGGATTTCCAGTGCTATGGAGGAACAAAGTGCTGGAGCTTCCTCCAGTCCAACATTTCAGACACCAGCAAGAGGAGTTCTAAACATCCTTTTAAATCTCAGCATGATTTAATTTGATACTTGATTTAAAACCAACTCTGCCCTGGCTGGGGGCTCTGCTGTGCACCCCACGTGCCTTTCTCAAATGGCAGTGTCAGATTGGGGTGTGGGAGAAGAAGGACAATCCCAGAAGGGAAAATCAGAGTCAAGAGCTTGGGGATTATTTTAAGCAAATGCCCAGGTTGGCTTTTATCAATGACTATTCAAAAGCAGATCATCAACAGCCTTTACAAAAAACCCGACTTATTTCTCTAGAAACCACAACATCAACAGGAATTTCCAAGCACAAAGATGAAAGACAAAGGAATATAATTCCTGCCAGCGCCCTGTGCATGGAGTGCCCAGCCAGGGCGGCTCTTTCCCAGCCTTAATGGAGCAATAAATCACTGCAGCCACTTCCCAGGCTCTGGGGATGAACGGGCAGCCAGAACACAAAGTTATTTAATAACCAGAGTCCTCAGAGCCTTCCTGAGCTGTTTGAGTGGTTTGTCTCAGAGAGGAACCACCTGTGAGTAAAGTGCTCTGTCAGAGGGTTTGGTCACAGCTTTGGTCCAAGTTAAACGCGTGGAGGTTGAGCCGGGCTCAGGAAGAGCCACGCCCAGAGAGTCTGGAATGCCAGGATTATCCAACTGCAAGGCCAACACCACCCAAGGAACCCTCCCAAATTCACCCAGCACAGGGGAATCCTTTCACTTTCTGACTTTCTAAAGTACGTGACAAAAGCTCGGAAATTGCTGGAATTCGTGCGTGTTCTCATCAGTTCCCAGGGATCTCCTGAAAAGTAGGAAGCTCTGTTGAAGTCTCCTTGGGATTTTTTGTTTGTTTGGGCTTTTTTCAGTGATTAATTCCTGATGTGTCATGGGTGATTGTGGAGCTGTAAAAGCTGCTGGGAAGGCTGACTAAGCCCAGAAAAATCTGGGAAATTCCACCCAAACATAGAAGAATTAAGGATGAAAAACAAAAGAAGATACAGGAAATTAAGGAGAGACCTGACCAAACCCTATTTTCTTTCTAGAACTGTTGTTTTACACAGATCCAGAGGTTACCCAGCTGCAGGTTACAACTGATCCCACTCAAACAGATCAGCTGCTGGAGATCCCTTCTGTTTGCACAGACTGCTTTAGTTAGGGATAAAAAAACATCAGTTGCCATGAAAAGAACATTTTCTTGAAAGCCCTCAGCCTTGTGCTGTTGCAGACACGGCTACGACAGCTGGAGGCTGACAAAATGCCATCCCCTCAACTGCAGCCCCGTGTCAGACATAAACACCATCAATTAAGGGGTGCGAGAGGTGTAGCCAGGCAGTTGTGGAGATGTTCTGAGCGATAAAATTAAGTGAGGCTGCCAGAGGGAAATTACACAAGCCTGTCTGATTTGGCTCCAGACTTATTTCTTCTTCAAGAAATAGATCACAAGTTGTAAAGCTGCAAGGCTGCTTCAGCCTGAGCGCAGGGTACGAGCTGCTCACTTCCATTTCGCTGAGTGATATCCCCTGCATGCCCTCCTTTCCTTTTCTTCCAGGAAAATTGCTTAAATTTACAACTGATTTCCATAACACATCCTCACCTGCAGGTGCCTCGAGCAGAAATTAACTTGTACTGCAGTATAATATAAAATGTGAGAGGAGTTCTCCTTTTCATTCCTTTCCTACAGCTCTTTTTATTATGTTTATTCCTCTTTATGGGGTTTTTACTCCTTTCTTTTTTTTTCTGCTGTGATTTCTCCCGTTTATGCACTACCTGAATATTTTGCAATAATGGCTCCATGTCAAGAGCAGCACAGAAAGGGAATTTTCCTACAGAAATCTGTCTCTCATAACATCTATTTTAACAGAGAGCTCCAAAACATTGTCATTGTATTTGTTGCAACATCAAGCAGCCACAGGCACATTATAATTGCATTTTCAATCTTTAAATTGAGAGGAGGAGAAGAATTCACCTCAACAAAACACACTGTGAGGATATTGCATTTGGGGATGAGTCTCTCGTTATCAGCAACTGGAAGGATTTAGGCAAAAATTGGTTGTCAGTTGTGGTTTGACCACGAGAGCCATGGAGGTGTGGCCAGGAACTACAGCAGGGAATGGTCTGGGAATAAGCTGGGGAAAAGGAGAGGGAGCAGGATGGGGGTCAGGGCCGTGTGCCCAAAAAGCTCAGCCCTGTGGGAGCCAAACCCTCCCAGAACCTCCTCTCCTGGTGGGAAATCAGCAGGAGCTGCTCATTAATTTTAAGAGAAGGGACCCAGTCCTGCCTCCCCCAAGCTTTTCCTGCAGGGCATGGAGACAGATCCAGTCGGGAGATGAGCTCAGCCATCCCCATCTGCCCCTGGATGACCACACTCACATTTACTTGTCCTGCAAACGCACCTGACCCGTCCAGGCAGCAGCTTTAGTGGACTTTGGGAAGGTTTTCCCTGTCCAATTTACTGCATGTGAGGGACTGCTGCTATGTGGAAAGGAAATACAACTGGAGCAGAGTTTTAAACTGGAGCAGGGTTTAAATTAGGCATTTGTGGAGGTTACCAGACACTGGCAGAGGAACACCCAGATTTCTGATCCAGTTTCGGCAGAAAATTCCTGTCAGGCCACGTTCAGAGGAAATTGTTACGGAAGTATTAAGGACAGAAGTTTACTACCCACTTTACTGCAGGATTAGCAGATAAGAATTTATTTCAGCCCCAGGTACCTTCACCCCACGTGGGGTTTGGGTTCGTTGCTGTGTCCAAACCTCCTGCTCTTCCTCCAACCCCATCCCTACGGATCAGCCAAACCTCTGCTCATTAGCTTTTAATTACAGCCCTGGCAGGAGGTCATAACATGGGCTGAGCCCACCACAACGGGCAGGGCAGGCTGATTATCACAGCATCATGGAATACTCATGTTGGAAAAGCTCTCCAAGACAATTAAATCCAACCTTTAACCACGTCCCCAAGTGCCACAGCCACTTTAGAACACTTCCAGGGCTGGTGACTCCCTGTTCCAATGCTTGACCACCCTTCTCTAGGAGTAAACCTTCCCAAATCTCCAATGTACCCCGCTCTAGCACAGGCGGGGGCTGTCCCCTGTCCTGCTGTCCCCTGTCCTGCTGTCCCCTGTCCTGCTGTCCCCTGACCCCGCTGTGTTGCAGTCGCAGACGCCCTGAGCAGCACCAGGAGCAGGAGCCTGAACGTGTCCATCATCTCCGTGCTGGCGCTGGCTCTGCTGAGCTCCCTGCTCAGCTCTGGCTTCACCTGCACCAACGCCGTCAGCAACCCCTACCAGACATTCCTGGGACCCGTCGGAGTCTACACCTGGAATTCCGTGTGCGGTGAGCAGCGCCATCCCGGGGATTCCGAGATGAGGGAGCAGCTGCAAAAGGGAACGCCTGGGATGCGTTCTGTTCTGTGGGTTTGCTTTTTAACTGTGCCTGCTGGCACGCCTGAAAAGCATCTTTGAAATACCAGTAAAACACATTATATAACAATACAATAATATTTATATAATAGTATTTATAGGGAGCACTTTGGAGGAGTGAGAAATGGAAAAATTGGTTTCCTTCTCTTAAAAGAACCCCCGAACTTTCAGGGGTGAAAATAAGTTTAAACATTCCCTAAGCCTAAAAAAAAAAGGTGGAGATGCTGAGTCATTAGAGCTGTGAACTGTCCAAGGGCTCCGGGAGGTGGAACCCCACATTCCTGCTTGGATTGAGCCTGGCTGCTCCCAACCCTCCCTGTCCTGCTCTGGCCACGGCTGCAGCTCTCACACTCAATTAGCCTCGAGAGGATTAGGTGTTCCTCTAATAATAGGTTTGCACTTGAATAATTGCCTTTTAAGACACCTGATCACAGAGCACATTTTGTCCTTCAAAAGCTCTTCAGGCCCAGGGAAGTGTCCCCAGCATCATCACCCTGTCCTGGGGACACAACCAGCCCTTGGTGGGAAGGGAACAGTGCAGATAATCTCAATTATTGCAAGTACAGGTGGAGGTGTGAAAATCACCCATTTTTGACACAGATGCTGAAACAGCTGTGAAACGCAGTAAGAAAAGTGAACAAAAGCTTAATTAGACAATTACTCACTTCTGAGACAAGCAGATCATTGTCCCATCCCATGGGAAGGCTTTTCCTGAGCCCACCACCCTGAACCTGCAAGCTCTGACTGAAATGAAAGGAGCAAAATAAATATTGGGGAGAAAATAAATTCTCCTGTTGGCTGAGGGTTGTGGTTACTTTTAACAGCCCTGGGAAGGCTGTGACCTGGAAGTTTATTTTGCTGTGGGTGTATTTTTATGGGAAATCACACATCATTTAATGGGGGAGGTCATCTTGGAGCTTCCTAATTCTCCTGCAGTGTCCTCCTGAATAAAAAATGAAGCTGTTTCAGCGTGAGCTGGGGTGGGATGAGGTGCCTGGAGAGAAGGAATGGAACTGTTCCACCAAAGTTCAGAGATTACAGCTCTGTTGGCACGAGGAAAGCAGAGATGTAAGAGCAATATTTAGTTAAATGTCAAAGCAACTGAACTTTCACATTTGGGAGGCTGTAAGAAATAGAGACAGATCTAACAAGACATCACATTTTGGCTCATGCCAGACTGATCCAATAATTCAGGTTGTAAAGAACAGGAGGGCTCCAAGTCTAAGCTCTTGGGCCAACCCTGAGCACAGACCAGGCTGCTCAGAGCTTTATCCAGACGTGGTAATTTTATCCAGTTCTGATTTTTTATCCAGATGTGATTTTTTATCCAGCTGTGAGACTGCCCATCCATGGATTTGGGCTCACATCAAACAGACATTTACAAATCACCCAAAGGGTGAATACACAATACTCATCAGCCATAAATTCAGTGGAAAAAAGTTGAATTAAATGGCCTTATCTAAGACTAATCAGTGAGAATCTAATAATTTTATATCATAAGTTGATATAAATTTAATCAATATTTCTATCTCTCTTGTGGTCAATATTTATAGTTTATATCAATTTTATATAAATTTAATCAATAATTGATAATTATATCATTGCCTGTATCAAAACACCTGGCAGATACTATTGGGTAGGGCAAAAATTCTTTAAAAGCCACCATAGCTTACTAATTACTAATATTAGATAAACTGATTAAAATACCTGGATTAGGACAAGGATTAAAGCAGACTATAAATTACTACATAAACAGCACTATAGTGTCTCCTCTAAAATGTCGTATTTTATATAAAAATATAATTTTATATTTCTATTTTCTAGGAGTCCTCATCCTGATAGCCATGATCCTTTTCCCTGTGAATGTCCAAGGAAACAGCCTGTCTGAAGAGCTGGCCCATGGATGTTCCACCTCTCTGCAGACACACCTCGGATCCAAGCACAGCTACGGATATTCCTACTGGATCATGCTGCTCATCCTTCTCCTGAACGTTGCTTCTCTCATCATCATCTATTTCTACGACCACGCCAGCTATTCCAAGAAAAAAGAGCAGGAAAGACCCATTGAAAATGCACCGAAGGATGTTATTTTGTTTTAAGGACACCTTGGAAAAGGGGTTTGAGGGAAGATTAAAGTGGACAGCAGATTTCCATGTGCTCTGAACTGTGTGCGCAGTTCAGTTCCTGAATTGTTTTGAGGACACAAAAGCCTCTTTTGGTTTTAGCTGAGCAGGAGGATCAAAGACATCGTTGTAGTTGTGTGGGATTTGGGATCTCGAGGGACAGAAAGGCTGCAAACACCAGGATCCCTTGGCATGAGGAGAAAAGGTCACGGAGGTGCTGCTGCTCCGTTTGCTCCTTCCTCTGCTTTAGGATCCCCTGCAGGTCTGGAGGCTCCTGCTCATGCCAGGAATGGCACTGGTGGCCAAAACCCCCAGAACTCAGGGGTGGAGTCCCCTCCCTGGAGGGATTTACAGCCCTGTGGATGTGGCACTTGGGGACACGGGGCAGTGCTGGCCTTGGCAGTACTGGGAATGGCTGGACTCGATGGATTTCCCAACCTAAATGATTCCACAATTCCACAGCAGCAGAGAAGCCCGGTATCACCAGGTTATGGATGGACAGAAACATTGGGAAAATCCTGTTTGGGGCTCCTTGCAGACCTTTGAGCGCTGCCAAGAGCAAAGGGCACAGCCACGCCTCGGGCTCTCCCCACATCTCCATCCCTGGCACAAAGTCCCCCGCTGGATTATCAGCGCTGATTTATGGCCAGGGCATCCCTTTGCCCAGTTTAATCAGTATTTAATGTGCTCCCAAAGAGCCCGGGAGTGGGGAGCTCCCTTCTCTTTCCTGCAAGGGGGGGAGCAGAGGGACCTTGGGACGGATCCAAAGTGCAAAACCCTGCTCGGAGCACAGGTTCACCGTGGTCAGCACCTCTGCTCCTTTGCCCCTTGCCTCTGCAGCCAGGAGAGACTTTTATTTCCCTTTAAAAAGGAAAAAACCCCCTCATTTTCCTTTCCAGTGTGATTTTCAGTCTTGCTCCATATCTGTCCTGTGATCCAAGAAGTGCTTGTATGGAGATAAAAAAGCATTTTGCGAAGGGGATGAGGAGATACAAGAGCTGAACCCTCACTATTTATGGCAGAAAAATAAAGTTTGGAGATGAAAGCAGCCAGCACTTGGTGCAGCTGTGCTCTTTCAAAGAAACCAGAGCAGAGGGATTTTCCATCCCGCTTAAAAGGGGACAGAGTGGGGAATAAAACAAAAATAAAAGAGGGTTTCCAAGAGCTGAGGGTGGCACAGGTCAATACGATCAGGGACTATCTTTGCTCCGTGTGCCTGGAAGTGCCAGGGAGGGCTGTAAACATTGCGGTGGAGCTGGCCCCGGGCCAAACATTGCCAGTTTTGCTTTGGCTGCAAAAATTTTCACACAGTTTCAGCGTTCATCTGTCGCTGTCGGACCCAGCCAGCATCCATCACACGCCAGAGCTCTGCTGAGAGCAGCCTGGTGCAGAACAGAGGCAGAATAACACGGGAGGAGCAAGAATTCCTGCTCTGGAAAGCAGGAGCTTCCCATGGCTGGGGAGTTCCCGCCGCATCGAAGCACTGATTTGGGAAATCAAATAAATCCTGCTTTTGGATGCCTGTTGGGAGCGCGTGGCTCTGTTAAAAATCACTCTGGAGGTCTCTTGTTTGCCTGCAGACACCTGAAAGTCACTGTGGAACAAGGACTCCCTGCTTTGATGTGAGCACTGATCAAAGCCACTACAACGCTAAAAAACCCGATTTAAGCAGGAGTTCAGGTTGTAGGTGACTAACAAGGCTACCTCGGGATTCTTCCTCTGGGTGTTTTATCTCGAATTAAGGGCAGGAATTCCCTTCCCAGGCACCAAGAGCTGCTCTCAGCCGCGCTGTGCTCGGCGGCAGCTGCTGCTGAGGGGATGGGGCTGGGGAGAGCCTCTGATGCCACCGTGATTTTCTGCCTTTTATCTACCCCTTTATACAGCCTTTTATACAGCCTTTATATAGCTTTTATGTATCCCCAGTGCTTTTAGCCCTGTAATTCCCCGAGTTTGAAACCCAGCTGGGGTCTATCGTGGGTGTGCAGCCGGTGTGCTCCTCGGCACGCCCCACCTAAGGGTCCTTCAGTAAATACCCAGGGAAAAACCCCTTTTTCTCCTCTAACCGGGTTTGGCTCTTCATTTTGAGACCGGGAAAAGGCATCACACCTCAAGTGCCCCAAGGAGCAGCCGCACATCCCTGCAGGGCTGAAGTCCCCCAAGCCCGGCTGGGGAAGCACGGGGGATGTGAACTCACAGAGAATTAATTGTCACCAACTTTGCACCCTGGGCTTCCCTAAAATTCCCTGCCAGCGCTGGGACGTGGCAGCAGAGCAGGGGTTATCATTTATAGGGCACCTGGAGAAGCTGTGGCTGCCCCTGGATCCCTGGAAGTGTCCAAGGCCAGGCTGGAGCACCCTGGGACAGTGGGGGATGTCCCTGCCCATGGACCTGGATGAGTTTAGGGTCCAACCCAACCCATCCTGTGACTCCATGAATTATTTTATCCTGGTTTCAGGCTCTCCTCCCTTTCACCCCCCACCCAAACCTGCCCCAGGGCTGCCAGGGGAATATTTATTTTCAACTCTCTGATACCCCTATAATAAAAATCATTAACTGTGTCTGTGATCCCGGGCTTGATTTAGAACATCGATTGTTAATTCGGGCAGCTCTCCCACCAGCAGAGATTTTTAAATAGCAGGAGCTGGCTGGCTCTTTAGTGGAATAGCTCCTGGGGGACAGGGATTGCTTTTATTGACTGAGTCTCTGTGCCTCTGGGTAACAGCAAAGCTGCACTGGCTCTTTTTTTTTCCCTCTAATTGTGAATTAACCAGCTCTGCCGTGCTGTCGAGGAGCTGTGCCCACATCAGAAATTATTGCATTTGCCTGCCTGCAGCTTTGCAATGTGTCTTATTAAATGTTTTCAGCTGCTGCTAAACATTAGGGTGACTGTTAATTTACCAGGTATTGAGGATCTGCTGTGGTTTCAAGGGAAATCTGCCTTTATTCAGCATTTCTGCTGGGTGGTGTAACTTTTTATCCAGTGTGAAACTTCGAGAGTGACCTATAAAGCTAAAATAGATCTTGCATAAATAGAATCACAGAATTAGAGGATGGTTGGGTTGGAAGGGACCTTAAAATTAATCTCATTCCATCCCCTGCCGTGGGACATCTTCCACTGTCCCAGGGTGCTCCAAGCCCTTGGACACTGCCAGGGATCCAGGGGCAGCCACAGCTTCCTCCCCTCCCTCAGAGGGAAAGATTTCTTCCTAATACATAACTTAAATCTCTCCTCTTTAATCCAAAGCCATCCCTCCTTGTCCTGTGTCCCTGCAGAAAGCCAGGTGAGAATGCATTGCCCAGTTAATGTGATAAATGGGTATTTTAAACCCGGGAGTTCAATCACGATCACTTTAGGAGAAGCATCCCGGTGATTTATTTAGCCAGGGAAAATGAAGTCACTTATTGAGCAGAACAACCATTATGGGCAGGTCAGCAGGGGCTGGAGCCAGGGAGTGAAAGGGGGGAGTGAAAGGAGGAGAGGGGAGCAGATGGGAGCTGGGGGGCCTCGCTGGGTGACCCCCTCTTGTTCCCGTCCTCTCAAGCTCAGCTCTGGCGTTTCTGCCCGGGGCGCGGGGCGAGGAGCGGCTGGGGCTCGGATGTGGGGGGGAATCACCTTCAGCCGGTCCCTGGCAGGAGCCCTCCCCTGCCCTGCTCACGCACAGCCCCCGGGGAAAAGCAGCGCTCCAGCCCCGGCAAGTGCTGGATGTGGAAAATCACCCGGCTTCAGGAAGGTGGGAGCTCGATTTTCCTCTCAGGAGTGCGCCAGGCTGCCAGCGCCAGCTCTTCCCCTCCGCCTGAGCGGGAACTGCCGGGATTTGTGCTCGGTGAGAGGAGGGCGCTGAACACAGCTCCATTCATCTNACTCGGTGAGAGGAGGAGGGCGCTGAACACAGCTCCATTCATCTCCAGGCTGATGCCATGATGAATTTTTTCCTTTTCTTTTTTACCCCTTTTATATACTTTTTCTGTATTCTAGTGCTTCTAGACCACATTCTTAAACTTCATATTTTGTTAAGCCAAAAGACTAAACATCCTGGAAGCTTCATAGTTAAGGGTCAGAAAGCCCCAGACACTAAAGTCTTCTCTAGAACACATTCTGTAAATTAAGATAAACTTATCCAGGAGAAAGTTCCTTGGAGTGGAGGGTTCATTTAAGCTTCTCATTGGAGAATCGTTAATAAATATACTAATTTGTAAGACCTATAATATTACACCCAATTCATCATGAGTAGACATTCCGGTGTGCCCTTCAACATATTCCACCTAAACGTAGTGCACCTAAAAATCCTTAAAATAAATACCAAAATAAAAACTCTTTTTTCTCTTCTAAAAGTGTTTAACTCTTAATTTTAAAACCAGAAAAAGGCATCAGGCTCCCTGCTTGGCAAGAGCCAGGCCAATTCCTTTCTGCTCTCCTAAAACCTAATGCAAGCTTGGATTAGATTACATCCCTTTTTTTTTTCCCCTTCTTTTTTCCCTTCCTCCCTTGGACGTGGCTCTAACGGGGATGCACAATCCCTCTCCTGCTGAGCTTTTGGATCAGCAGATTCCCAGACATTTTGGATTCCTGTTGTTCATCCCTGTCCTGGATAACTCCTGGGCAGCCGGGTCCCTTCCAGGACATGGGGAATTCCAGAGTTTTCCTATTTTGTAGTTTAATTTAGAGCAGGAGCTTCCAAATCCAGGCAGTTCCCTGAGAACCGACCTTTGTTATCTCATTATCCCAGCCCCATCCAACCCAACCTCGGACACAGAAATCCTGAATCACCCAGTTATCCCAGGGAATTAATGGGATTTCCAGCAATGAATGAGTTTTCTGCTGGAGGAGCAGTTCCTGTGGTGCTCAAACCCCATCGAAACAACCTCTGGGAAGAAAAGGAACCGAAAAATCAGGAAATAAAATCCCTCAAAACAGCGTTCCCTGCAATAACTCAGGACATGGGGTTATCCCTTCCTGCTCTGCCTGTTCTGGGTTCTGCTCCCGGGCCTTAAAGGGAATTTTACTGGAGAATAAGGGAGATTTTCCCAGCTGAAATCTCCCATTTAATTGGGAATTATTTATTTATTCATTATTATTATTATTTAATGTTTATTCCCATTTTCCTCCCGGCTGTTTGCTGCGGGAGCCATGAGAGGGCAGCAGGCTCCTTCCTAGGATTCCTTGGCTTGGAATTCCTGGTTTATTTTGCTGAGAAGGGGACGGCGAGAAAGGCAGGGAGGGACTGGGAGGGACTGGGAGGGACTGGGAGAACGCTCCCGACTCTACATGCAAAGGAAACTTTTATTTCACCTCCTTAAGACACACAAAAAGAAAAAGCATTTCCCAAATTACATTAATTTGAAGGCTCTAATTGACATCCCGACTCTGTGGGAATGAGCACTGGGGGATGGAATACGATGGTGGGTTCCTGGGAAGTTACTTGGCTAATTCCCAATATTATGTTATATATAATAAGAGGAAAATTGCCCCCAAAAAGGTCAGAGAAAAGTGAGAATATAAGATTTTTAAAAAATGTAATCAGAGCTACCGAAGTTCTTGGTTAATAATGGTCAGAAATACAGATTCAGAGAGAAAATGGGATTTTATACAGCACAGATCTGCCAAATAGGGATAAAAATACTGAGTTTTGCAAAGGTAACCAAGGCAACGTTCCTTTGTATTCCTTGATCAATACAAGTGTGAGCAAAACCATCATCTCAAATAAGAATAGAACTGCATCAACCCAAAAATATTTCATAAATATGATCATTTCTGGATATAAGAAAGAGAGAATATTTCAGTGACCACACAAGGGGGGTTTCTCCTATTCTTTATAGAAGATTTTAAAGAAAAAAATCGAGGAAAATACAAAGGGATTGTGGCACTCTAAGAAAGTATTTTCCATCTATTTCTACCTGCTGAAGCCTCAGAAGAAGCATCAGACACATTACAGTGAATATTCAAATATTCAGATTGAAGCTTCTTGGGCAAGGACCAATTCTTAGAATCAGCAGTGCAGAAAAAAATCTGTGTAGACCTAAAACCAAACTTCCTTCAACAGTAAACATCACTCTGGGAATATCCAGAGTTTTAAAAAGTCAATTTTTCACGTTTTCAAAGTTTCTGACCAGTTCTAAGACTCATCTGATAGGGAGAATATTAAAGAATATTAAGGAATATTAAAGAACCTATCTCATGTCATGTACTGTGCCTTGCAAAATCTATTCCAAGGCACAATTTACCCCATTACACGAGATTTATCTGAGGAGACATTTCAGGACTACTTGGTTAAATTTCACATCCTCACCTTCTCCAGAGCTGGAGATCCTGCAGCGGTCACCAAACAAATCTGGGTTATTTTGTCTGTTTTCCCATGTGGTTTAATCTGTTTAGGATCAGATCTACCTCCTATAAATGCCAGATGGGATTATTTGAGAAGAAAATGTCTCTCAGGGATGGGGAATCCTCGCAGATTTTTGGGGAATAAGGTGATCCATGAACAGCTCCAAGGAGCTGCCAGTGCCAATGAAGCCACAGGGAGATGGGTGATACCCCAATTATCCCAACGTCAAAGGAAATCACTAATTACCATAAAACTGTGCTTCATTTCCCAAGGACTTTGGGGTCCAGCCCAGACATTGTCACCTGTCCATGTTTTAAGGATATTCAGCATTCCCGGACTTCTGACTGGATCTGAGGGTTTCATGTTTGAGGTGGCAGGGCAAGCTCCTCCCCTTCTCACAGAACCCATTTCCCAAAATCCAACCTGAACCTCCCCTGGGCTGCCACTTGAAGCCGTTTCTCCTTGACCCAAGGGATAAATTGGACCATTCCTAGAAAGCGCTTGAGGGTTTGCAATGCAAAATAAAAATATTATTTTTGTTTTGATATATTCTCAGAGGTTCCCACCGGGCCCCAGCTTTCACACCAGTGTTTAAGTGGATGTTTTACCAGCTGGGGGTAAAAAGAAGCTTTTAAAGCACAAACCCATGGATTTATCAGGTTTACAGCGTGTTTGTGGGGAGGAAACAGCAGCCAAAGAGGAGGAATGAACAGGGTTATGGTGGGTACCATAAATTCTGTGTTTTCTTTGTTAAACCTCCCAGAAAATAAAATAGAAGCCACACAAGTGCCCACAAGAAGGAACCTGCTGCTGGCTGGGGTGTCTGGGAGTCAAACACCCTCTCCAGGAGGGGTTTCATTTATCCAGGAGATTTGGCAGCACAGAAATTGCTCTTTGCCAGGCCTGGCACCTGGGCTGCAATGGAGGGGAGAAAGCTGAGGATCCATAACATCCATCTGCATTTGTCACTCCGGGATGAGGGGAGCAGGGCCCCATCTCCAGCACCAGATTTTGCTCTCTGGTACCACCCTGGGAGTTTCTCATCCCCTCCTCTCCCTTTACTCTGCTCCCTCCATCCTGCCCTTACAAGCTGAGCCTTGCTCAAGTGCCCACATTTCCTGCATTTTAAAATAAATTTGTTTTATTATTCCAGCATTTCGCTGGAAATGAAACTTTGCTCAGGTGAGAAAACCACAAAAATACCATTGAAAGCCACATCAAGGAAGTTTTAAATGTTATTTTCAGCCTCTTCTGTTACAACCATCCCAGTGCTCCCTGCAGATCGAAATGATATTGGGTTTTAATAGCACCTCTGGGTTTAATGTGAGATAATGAATGAAATGTGCCCACAGATGGGAAAGGATCCTGCCAGCAAGGGGGAATTCAAATTATTTCTCTGCAGCCAGAGGGTGACTTCTTCTAATCTGGAAATAACTTCCATTATTGAAACAAAGGAAAGGAGCTGCAGCTTCTGGTTAATTCTGGGGGGACTATTCAGCTATTTTTTAATGAAATGCAGGTTGAGAACACTTTTTAGGCAGTTTATTGCACAGGAAAGGCTGAGGGGAAGCTACAGGAGACAGGAGAGAATCCAAGTCCTTAATCAAAGAGGGTGTAGCAGGTAAATAGAGTCGGGTATAAAAAAGGGCTTTAAAAGGGCAGCACATTTTGGTTTTCCTCAAAAAGATTTTTAAAGGAGAGCCAGGGAAGAGAGCATCAACCTTGTCTGTAGATAATTCACTTCATCCCTCTTTTCTCTAAGGAAGATGTCATCACTTATTCCAAGAAATGTTCCCTGGCATGGACTAGCAGGAAGAAAGCCCAGAGGTTGATTTCATCATTTATATTGATTTATTACACCTGTCCAAAACAATTTCAAGAGGAAATTTTTTCCCTGGGAAGCTCTGAAGCCCCAACCATGCCCTGGCAAGGCTGCAGAAAGCCTCTTGATCACACATAAAATACTCTGAAACCCAGAAAAAGGACAGACAAACACACTTTTTGAACATGGAGCCGTGCCCAAGATGAATTTTGAGGCAAACGTGTTCATTTGAAAGGCATAAAGCAGCTTGAGGAAGGGAAAGTCTGGGAGATTTTCCTCTCCTGTAAATCACAGGCAGCTGGAGCTGCTTGTTGGTGTTCACTGGGGCTGGGAGCACTCTGATTCTCCTCCGGGGAGCCCAGGGAGGGGTTATTTCCCCAGGCTGAAAGAAAAGATCCCTCAGATGTGATACCAGAGTGGATAAATCACTGCAGTGATTTAATTACTGCAAAAATAACCCCCTGCATTTCCAACCCTTAGGAGTTCATTCTCGTGGCACACCAGGCTAAAACATCCAGAAAGAAATGTGGGATATACCTTGGAAAATAAACATCTTTAACTGGGGATTCTGTCCGGGGGCTGAGCCTCCTCCTCCCCCAGAGGCAGGTGCTTGGCTGGGCAGGGATGGGGAATGTGCCTGCAGGGATTCTGCTTCCTGCACATCCTTTTTAGAGGGAAATACTGAATATTCCTTCCTGGACTTCTGTTGGAAGTCCAGCAAATAAAAGGGCTCAATCTGTCAGTGTCAGGGTGGGGCAGGGATCTTTTTATCCCTCGAGCAGTAAAAACCTCCCAGCAGCCAATGGTGCTGAAAAGCAAGATGGGACCAGATGGGAAGAGCCTCTCCATCAATGAAAAAAGGATCCACTTTCAAAGAGGAGAGGGTTTAGAGTAAGAACTGGCAAATATATTCTGAATAATGTTATAGACATTATTTAAATTATTATTTAAATGTTTCCAACGGGGCAATGGACTCCTAAATGGCAAACAGCTCCAACAAAATATGTCCAACTCCACTGGAATGGTTTGGGTTTAATTGTGCTTTTCCAAAAATTCCAAGCTTAAGGGAGATAAAACTGGGACTGTTCAGCCAGGAGAAGAGAAGGCTCTGGGGAGACCTTAGAGCCACTTGCAGTCCCTAAAGGAGCTCCAGGAGAGCTGGAGAGGGACTGGGGACAAAGGTTGGAGGGACAGGACACAGGGACTGGCTTCAAGCTGACAGTGGGGAGATTTAGATGGGATATTGGGAAGGAATTGTTCCCTGGGAGGGTGGGGAGGGGCTGGGATGGAATTCCCAGAGCAGCGGTGGCTGCCCCTGGATCCCTGGCAGTGCCCAAGGCCAGGCTGGAGCACTCTGGGACAGTGGGAGGTGTCCCTGCCATGGCAGGGGTGGCACTGGATGAGTTCAGGTCATTCCAACCCAACCATCCTATGGTAAATCACCAGGAATTCCCATGCCCCTGGAATTCCTCCTCCCTGTCCCCAGGCTGTCACTGCTGGGTTGTTTCTCTGGTCCCTGGGGAGGTTCTGCTCCCCCTGGGGCTGGGCTGGGTTTGGTCAGATCCAGGTTCTCCCAGCCTGACTCCTGTTTTACATTCCATGACCCGAGGAACACTCAGGTTTCTCTCCGTGCATCCCAGGAACGAGCAGTTGGTTTTTACAAGCCCATTGCTGCATTTTATCCCACTTTTATGGTTCCTGGGGATGGGCATGGAGAAGTAAGGAGAACTCCTGCTGCTTTGCCCATCCTGGATGTCTTGTTAAGAGATACCAAATCTCCTTCAGCTCGGTTATAAAACTGCCTCAGAGCAGTTTTTCTCGAGTTCCCAGAGAAATGCTACCAAACAAAACCCACACACAATTTATCAGCTCAGCTCTCACTCAGCTGAGACGAGGCACAAACCCCAAATGCTCATATCAAACACAAAAACCAGAACACTAAAGGCACTCAGAAAGACTCTGTTAGGAAAACCTCACTCCACTTCCAAGGCACCTTGGCCAGAACTCCCAGAGGAACCGAATCCCTCTGGAAATCCTCCACAAAGTTTTCAGGGCTCAAATGGGTTCTCACATCGACCCCAAGAATCTCAGTCTGCTTTGGAGTAGCCCCTCAGAGAGCAGGCACATTTCAGGGCAGTGAAATGGAGCAGTTGAAGACTTTAAAAAAGCTGTGACTGAATTTTGTAAAAAATTCTCCAGAGTGTTTAAAAATAGGTGATGAAGGATTTAGCCCTGGGCGTGGGGTTCAGGTAAATGTGAGAACAGGAGGGTTGGAAGGAATTCTCTGCCTACAGGAGCCTCTGATGAACACAAGGGTGTGAAACGAAGAATAAAGAGATGGCAGAGGTCACTGAGGTGCAGGGAAGGGGTGAAAGAGCACAGGAAATTCTGGCAGGGAGCAGAAGCCCCCAGGAATGCTGTAGGGTCAGGATTTGGGATCAGCAGATCAGTGCCCAGCAGAGCTCTGCTCCCACACCCTGCACCGAGCACTTCGAGGGATTTAAAGAGTCATTAACCACAGGCTGAGCTTCCCTCTAGAAATCTCTTTGCTGCACTGCCCAAAACTCTCCAGCTGGTCTTAAAGCAAAGATTCCTGCAGGGAAATCGTGGTTTGATGGACGACCAGAGCTTCTCTGCAAAGCTGGGTTTGGTGCAGGAAAGTGCCTAAATTAAGAGGAGCCTGCACAGTTTCCTCAGGATCTGAGCCATTCCAGTCCTTTTCGTGGTTGCTGGTTCTCTCTGTAGCCTCCCGCACAAATTACCTGGGAATTCAGAGTCCCAAAGCTAATCCAGCATCTCCTCTGCTGGATTTTTTTATGCCTTAACAATTCGTGTGGCATCAGGGGGGGCTGGAAAAATTCAACAACTTCAAAAATTCAACATCTTCAAATCCAAACCAATGCCCTGGGAAAATCAGGTTTTCCGTTCACACATTTGCCGTGGTTTGACACAGCTGAACGTCAAGCACACAAAATCTGATGTTTGCATAAGGGGAAAATAAGGAAATATTGAGGAACACTATGCAAGGCAAAACAGGTTCAGACTGAAACAGTTGCAGTATAAGAGAAGTCTATTACTAACAGAACTAAAAGGTAAAAAGAAATAATAAGGAATTAAAGCAAAACCCCCCATTCCTCCAGCACCTCCCCTTTTTACCCAACTCGCACAAAGGATGACAAACATGGGATTTTTGGTCAGCATTACAGTTCTTAAAGGTCTCATCTTTATGCTTAGGGAAAAGGGTTTTCTTCTGCTATACCATGGAAAGTCCTTCACAACTGAGTAATCTAAAACCATCTACTGAAGTGAAAAAGAAATACCTCTCCCATGGAAATGTCCCAGTTCAGTCACGGGCCACCACGTGGGGTGACAACAGGAGCAGAGGGAAAGGGAGTGATAGAGCCACCGAGTGGGCACCTGGCACCCAGCCAGGGCAGCCCACAACAGCTTTTAAACCTCACTGAGGTCAGCTCTGCTGTGCCCAGACCTCTGCAGGGAATGGGAAAACGCACCTGCCATTCCCAGTCGGAATTTGTTAGTCCCAAAGATCAGCACGGGGCTTAAATGTAGAAAACCACTTTGCTTTTTTTGGCTGCTGTAGGATAAAGCCTGTCCAAATTCCAGTGAAAAAAATCAATAAAAATAAATAAAGGTTTGATTGCAGCAGCGGTTTGGTTGAAAACCTCTTTCTCCTGAGATTGGCACGTCTGTTTTGATGTGACTGCAGTGACAAAAATACCACTGCAGGCTGCAGTGGGTGTAAAGGCACTTCAACAGAGCCCAGGTAAAGAGGAAAACAAGTAAAGGAAGGTTCTTAAAACAGTGCTCAGTGGAGCATAAAGTCACAATATCCTGAGCTAAAACATGAGGATTTATAGGTTCACTTCCCTCCTCCTGCCCATCTCCAAAATGTGTTTTACCCTCTGGTGCCAGGGTGAAATTCTCCCTCTGTCTGTAGAGAAATGAGAGTTTCAGCCCATGTGGGAAACATGTGGACAAATGTCCTTTCTGAAAGCAAAAGAAAATATTTTAAGACCCACAGGTATTTTGCCTGGGGAAACTTCCTCTTAGTCTTGGCACTGTCACCTCTCTCAGACCCTTCTCAAACCACGCAAGGGGGAGCAGCAGCTCTTCCCAAGGTGTTTGGTTTCTCCCCGCAGGTTTTTGCAGGGATTAAATGACCTCAGATCTGAGGGCTGCTCCTCCCCCGGCGTGACCGGCAGTGGAAGAGGAGAGCAGGAGGGGCTGGGGTGATCCCTTAGGTTTTAACTTTTATATTGTTCAAATCCAGGGTGTAACTCTGAGGTGTCTTGCAGCCTGGGAGCTGCTGCTCTCTCCTGCTGGTCAGACACAAAAAAACCTCTGGGTTTGCTCTCCAAGGACACCCAGACTGTCCTGGGCCCCAAAAATGTGTGAACCAACATCTTGGAAGGGGGCAGCAAGCTGAGGGGAAATTACATCATTAGCTAAAGTTTTAATTGGTAAATTTATGCTGATGTGCAAATGGACCAAACCTATAAAAGTGTGGGGAACTTGTGACTCGTTGTCCACCTGGGGGTCCATTTTTGGATGCAGCCTTTGGCTCCCAGGGTGCACCTTTAAAGACCTTTCAAATAAACACCGACCTTTATTCCCTATTTCTGTCTGGTCTCTGTTTCTAGGGAGCCTCTCAAGGCATCAGCCTTGTTTTCCTCCAGAACAGCTCCTTCTCCCCGCCAAAGAAAACATTTTCTAACCCGAGAATGGGGTAAAATTCTCAGCTAACAGTCTCTTACAATATTTCATACAAAATATAATTGCAGAGTCAGATTAGAGTTAATTAAGAGATACAGCAAAGATGATTTTGGGCATCTTGTGAGCAAAGGTGTCAAAACTGAGCAGAAAGAATTCAAGCAGCGCTGGGGGGTTTTTGCCTCAGGAGCACAGATCAAGATAATACCAGGTGGAAAAAGAGAGGGAAAACTGGGAGTCAGAGGAATTTATCAACCAGCCTCTACAGGGTTTCTAATCCAAAAGGTTTCCAAAATTAACTCATAGGCAGAGAGGTTTTAATAAGAAGCTCAGAGCATTTTTTTCTGGCTCCTCATAGCAGCTTTTATTGAGGAACCAAATTCTTCTGAAACTTCAAAATGAGTTGGGGAGGAACTTAATTCCCAAAGCCAAAAATAATAATAATAACAATATAATAATAACAACAACAATATAATGACAACAACACTATAATAATAACAACAATATAGTAATAACAAAGTAACAACAACAACAATAATAATAATAATAATAATTCACAATAAAAGAGTGTGATAAACACCTACCTCTGACAGGACTGAGCTCTTCAGTTTCCTGGTCCTGGCTGGAAGGTTGAAATAAGGATAATTCCTGGTTTATCTTGTACCAAGGATTACACCCTGAATATTCCAAGGAGTGGATTGATTCCTTTTGCCATTGGTTTTTCTCGTCCCTCACTAATAAAAAACTTTTCAAGCAGAGAAAGAAATACAAAATAAATATAATACAGGACAAATATTTGCAGTTCTTACTCCTACACTGGGCTCTCCACCCAAAATAAACTGATTTTCAAAAAAAACTTCTTCAAAGGGACCTTGGGAACTGAAAAATAAACATTTGCCATGGCTGGGGTTGCTTAGAGGGAGGAGCTGAGGGAGAAGCAGGAAGCATAAATTGCCTATTTAACACCTTTGATTATTTAATTGACAAAGATTTGGGGAGGGAATGGGAATTGGAGCTGTTCTCCAGGAAGGTGATTCCAGCCTGGTTAGAGGAGCAGAGGTTACAAAGGAAAGCAGATGGGAATAAATCCCAGCTGGGCCTGTGGTTAGGGCTGGTCTTTGTACATCTGCAGGTGAATCCTTTGCCAGCTGATTTTAAAAAAATGAAAATTTAAAACCAATCCCCCTTTGATTTTTCCAAATAAGGAAACATGAAACACAAATTTTGTGCCTCACAACCAGTAAATAAATGGTGGATTCATTGCTAGCAGGTTTTCAAGAGAACATTCTCAGCTGAAATTTAACTTCATGCTCTTTTTAGGACGTTTAACTTTTGATCACTTCTCCCAGAATTCTGGTAGTGCTGGACACCCAAAAAATAAAAGAAATTAATCAGAAAAACAAGTGAGATGTGCCAGTCCAGATCTGAGGAGCTTTTAATGCACATCCATAGCTGGACTCTGCCAAATTCTCTTTAAACTTGTGGGGTGTGGTGCTGGTGTCAAACAGATGTGGCTGGAGTTGAAATATTTGAAACTTTAATTGCTTTAAGGATAAATCCGTGCCTGGGTGGACGTCACAGCACAATTTGTGCAGGCTGCTGCTCTAAAAGGATCAGGAAGGACTTTTCTTTCTATAAAGAATTTGCACCATTCTGCTTTAATTTCCTCAGAACTTGCTTTATTTCTGCTGCCTTCCACTACCCACTGTGCCTTGGCTTTATTTCTTTTTACCCAAATGCTCCTACCAGCCCCTGGATTTTGGGAAGCAGCTTTGGGAATGGGGTTTGTACTTCAAGGTAAATAGTTTTCACTTGTGATCTGTAAGATCCACTTCCTCCTGTTTTATTTTTTTTATTTATCTGTTTCTTTATTTAGGATTTGTTGCGGGCTCAGCTGTTTCATCCCACTGTTTATTTGCAGGGAAATGGACACAGTTTTGCCCCTTAGCTGTGGCTTGGTTTTCCTTCTTCAAAGGACAGCAGGCACCACCCTGAGAGTCAGGGAATTATGGGATGGTTTGGGTTCAGAGGGACCTTAAATCCCACCCAGTGCCACCCCTGCCATGGCAGGGACACCTCCCACTGTCCCAGGCTGCTCCCAGCCCCAATGTCCAGCCTGGCCTTGGGCACTGCCAGGGATCCAGGGGCAGCCACAGCCTCCCTGGGAAATCCATTCCAGGCCTTCACCACCCTCCCAGGGAACGATTCCTTCCCAAAATCCCACTGAATCTCCCCCCTTCCCATTTGAAGCCGTTCCCCCCGAGCAGACAGGCAGGAATTACAATTCCAGACAGCACAGGCTGTCAGGGAAAGCAGAATATGAGCAAGGGTGGTGTTGGCTTAATTAATAATGCAAGCACCAGGAGCTAATTTTACCCCAAGTATGATCATTAAAATGCAATTTATCCCCAGCAACTGCTGATGGAGATCACTCAGTGCAGCAGAATTTATCAGTGGCTCTCAAGGACAATACTTGTTTTAAAACAAGAGGCTGCCACCCCGATAGAAAAAAATGAGCCTGGAATGCAAGAAGTTCCAAATGATCTCTGGAAATGAGGTGAAAACGGGGTTGTCCTCTAGAAATTGTCCTTGGGCAGGGTGACATCCTCAGCCAGGTACGGGGGGAATTTGGGATTTCACAGTGCCCCTCATGAAGGAATATTAAACTGTAAACCCAAGGGGTTTAGAGGGCAGAGGTGGCCCCAAGCATCTCATTTCAGCCTCAGCAACAAACATCCTTCAGCTGCTGAGATGAACCCTATCCAGATATGGACAGAGAAGGATTCCTCCTTAAAATCCGTGTCAATTACGGAATTATGTGTGGTGTACTTAAAAAAAAAGCAACAAACAAAACAAAAAGGTGTTTCCAACAGAAAAGGAAACGGGAAATGGTAAATTCCCAGGGCAGTTTCCTTTTTTTCCAAGCATATAAAAACCAATCTGCCTTTCCAAAGCTTCCCACCTTTGCATATTTTGGGTGGGAAGGTTAAAATGAAGTCCCCTCAGAAGTGAGTGAGGGACTGCACACCCTGGGATAGTGGAAGCTGTCCCTGCTATGGCAGGGATGGAATGAGATGTTTTTTAAGGTCCCTTCCACCCAAACCAGTCTGGGATTCCATAATTCATTCCAGTATAGACCAGTACAGTTCTGCTGTCTCTGGCTTTGCTCTGGCACTATTTAATTTTATAGATGTATTCCATATGTGCTGCATGGTTTATGTGCTTTAATTCCCAAATTATCTGGATAATCTGGATAATCTGGATAATCTGGATAGTTCCAGCGTTATTTGACAGGCAGAAGAGTTATTACATGACAGATGATTTGTCAGAAAGCCAGAGTAAACATATCAGGATAAATGGAAACTGGGAGATGATACCAGACTAATTTATCTTTATCTGAGAACTTATTCCTTCAAGAAAAATGCAATAGATCCACCTATCCTTCATCTGAGGGTATCATCTGATACAGCAGGAAAAACGAGGGCAGAAAAATGAGTGGAAGGGTGGGAAGGAGTTTCCAGAAGAGGCTGAAAGGAGCACGAACCGTCCCTGCCACTGCAGGGGAGGAGGAGCAGCCAGGAGCGCCCAGCCCTGCCCTGCCAGGGGAGAGCTACTGGCACCTGCTCCTCACACATCCCCCGGAGGGGAAAAGGGGCTGAATATCAACCCAAAAAGGGATGAAATGTGACTTCACAAAGTTATTATTTCGGGCACAACGCGATTATTTCGGTAAGCAATCCCAGGGGGAGGCGAGCGTGAACTCACACGGAGAATGTCAACTGCAGCCCTCGGGAAAACAGCAGGTGTGGGGCAGCAGGAAACTGCAAATTTGGTGAAAGCTGAAATGCAGCAGGAGGAGAAATATGGGAGTGAAAGGGAAACTTTGGCATATGGAAGAAGAAAATGTTTCAGTATAGCTGTGACTGCATTTACTCAGAAAATGGAGGGATGCCTCCTTCGGGGGGCTGAAATAATCAAACTGGGTGCAAGGAAATAAAGAAAAACACATTTTTAGGTGGATGTTCACGGCTTGATGAGCAGGATTAGCCATCTGCAGAAGGTGCTGTGCCAGAAGAGCCCTGCAACCCTAAACTCTGCCAATTAAGCCCTTTAAAGGGTTTGATTGATTTAAATTCATGAAGAGTTTCACAGGGAGCGAAGGAGAGGTGAGGTGGCTTTACCTTGGCCAGCTGGGTGGATTCAAAGGTCGTTGTTTTGCTAATTTAATCAGAATATTTGCTGTCATCTCTACCTGTAACACAGATTATAGTTAATTAAAAGTTCATCCTCAAGAAGAGCAGCTGAGCTTTGATCTCGCCACTTGAAGGAGCAGCTCCAGCTTTTACGTTTTTATTCATTTTCATTCCTTTTTATTCATCTATTAACTTTTAAAGTTAATAAAAGATTAAAACCACTTTAAACTTTAAAGATTAAAACCACTGCCCCTTGTCCTATCTGTTGGTGTAAGAATTCATTCTCCCTCTTTTTTATAACCTGACTTTAAATACTGGAAGTGGCTCCGAGGTCTCCCTGGAGCCTTCTCTTCTCCAGGTGAACCCCGCAGCTCTCCCAGCCCACCTCCAGAGCACCCCCGAGCATCTCCTGGCACCTCTGGGGCTGCAAACCCTTCACCACCTCCCGAACACAGCCAGGAGGGCTGGCAGGGAGCTCTCTTTGCCCCTGGCCATGGAAAGCTAACCAGGACAGCCCAGGAGCTTAAAGCCCTTCCAGCTCCGCGGTGGGACGGGACAGGGAGGGAAGGACAAGTGCAGCCCTGGGGCAGCGTGCGGCGCTCCCCACACCCATCCCGTGCACCTGGAGCCACCAATCCTTTATGAAAACTCACATTTCCGCCGTACGAACCACGGGTCTCTCGGGGCCGAGTTCAGCCGGGGACAGCGGCGACAGCGCCGGCCAGCCCCGCTCCGGCCAGCGCCGCTCCGGCCAGCCCCGCTCGGG
>VZRO01006068.1:132157-165407 GCA_013397915.1 Daphoenositta chrysoptera
GTTTCACCCCCAACCCCTTAAAAAGTTACTTAAAAAAAAAAAAAAAATTAAACCATCAGCAAGCCCTTCAAAAGTTACTTTTTAAAAAAAAAACATTTTAAATCATCACCAATCCCTTCAAAAGGTACTCTTTAAAAAAAAAAAGTTTTAAACCATCACCAATCTCATCAAAAGTTACTTTTTTCCTTTTTTTAAACATTTGAAACCATCACCAATCCCTTCAAAAGTTATTCTTTTTAAAAACATTTAAAATCACCCCTAATCCCGTCAAAAGTTATTCTTTTTAAAAACATTTAAAATCACCCCTAATCCCGTCAAAAGTTATTCTTTTTAAAAACATTTAAAATCACCCCTAATCCCGTCAAAAGTTATTCTTTTTAAAAACATTTAAAATCACCCCTAATCCCGTCAAAAGTTATTCTTTTTAAAAACATTTAAAATCACCCCTAATCCCGTCAAAAGTTATTCTTTTTAAAAACATTTAAAATCACCCCTAATCCCGTCAAAAGTTATTCTTTTTAAAAACATTTAAAATCACCCCTAATCCCGTCAAAAGTTATTCTTTTTAAAAACATTTAAAATCACCCCTAATCCCTTCAAAAGTTACTTTCTTAAAAAAAAAAATTAAATAATCACAAATCCCTTCAAAAGTTACTTTTTTCTTTTTTTAAAACATTTTAAACCATCACCAATCCCTTTAAAAGTTACTTTTTTTTTAAAAAAAAGAAACATTTAAAATCACCCCTAATCCCGTCAAAAGTTATTCTTTTTAAAAACATTTTAAATCACCACAATCTCTTCCAAAGTGTTTTTTTTTTTTTTTTTTTTTTACAAGGTGGTAAGACCCGTAACAAAGCAATCAGTGCTCTCCGTAATTTTATTTTTCAGACACTCACCTGACCTCTACCTGGTCTGTCTGTTAGTCTCCGGCAGGAGGATGCTGTGTTCCACCCATGACAGGCATGGAAATTAAATTAATTAGTGGGTGGGAAAGTGAATTAACATTAATGAGCTAAACAATGCCTGGAATTGCGCCCCACACTTCTGCAGCACCGCTCCCGTCCGATCTCAGCTGCTCCTCACTGCGTGCCAGGGCAGCGGCACCGCAGCACCTGCACCGCTTTTCCTTTCATACACGGAGTAATTTGGTTATTTAATCATCACTGCTGACCCTCCCTAGTTATCCCTCATCCAGGCTGATTTTTCAGCCCACACAGAGCAGCCCTCCCCTCCCTACCCGGGGATCTCTCTGCCAACAAGGGATGGTTTTCCTGCCGGGGCTTTGCCCTGTGAAGACAAAACCCTGCTGTTCCTCCTTCCCTTCGTCCCTGGGAAGGTGTCCCCGGGCTTTGGCCTCAGAGCGGCACTTCCAGCTCTGCCTCTCTGCACTGCAGCCGCTCCTGCCCTTTGGGATTGGGATTGGGATTGGGTTCTCCCGTGTCCTCCTCCCGCTGCTGGGAGAGGCTCCAAGGAAACCAAACCCATCCCACAGCTGGTGCTGAGCACATCGCCCCTCGTCACTGCTCATCCCTTTCCCCTGCACCTCCTGGGACAGAAGGAGCTGTGCCAGGGCAAAAACCCCAAATTCTTTGGGTAAGAGGGGACAGAGGCAAGGAGCAGGTGCCCCGAGGCAGGAGATCCGTGCCAGCCGTGTGTCCCTGGCTCCAGGCCACGCCTGTCCCAGCCAGGCGGCACCGGGAGCGTGGGCAGGAGATGTTTGTGCCTCCAACACCTGAGCTTCGGCCTGGGGGAGAGGAGACGGGTCCTGAGAAATAAATACGGTGTGCAATAGGAGAAAAACTGTCCGATAATCCTGGATGAAGGAATAACGCACTGCTCCTTAAGGCAACAATCGTAATTTAATAAGCTGTATGAAACAGGAAGGAACAAAGGGATAAAGGGCAGTTCCATGAGGGATAACCTGGATAAAGAGCAGTTCCATGAGGGATAACCTGGCTCACAGCTGCTGACTGGAGCAGCCTGGGCCGTGGGAGGTGTCCCTGTCCATGGCAGGGCTGGAACTGGGTGATCTGTAAGGTTCCTTCCAACCCAAACCAGCCTGGGGTTCTGGGATGTTCAAGCTTTGGTATTTGGAGCTTTCCATCTCTTTCCTATCTGTTCCAGGACTCAGTGACCTCTGTTCCACAGTAATTTCAAGCTGAAGGTGAAACCATGTTGTCTCAAGGCTGCTTTTCGTCTGATTTTGTCCCTTTTAGTACTCATGAGAATGTTCCCAGAGTGATTAGGTGTTTGCTTATGCAGGATAATCACGTTGCACAAAGCTTCTGCCCATTCTGGAGCTAATAAAACCAGCAGCAACATCTATCTTGGCCCAAAGAGGCTGGGAGTTTATTAAAGTTTTAAATTATGAATGCTGCTAATGCAGGGTAATAAGATCGAGCAGCACAGTGTGAGCACTGATCATTCTCCTATTTTTGTCTACTATTGTGTAGTTATTAGACACCTTGTCCCTTATTAATCTTCTTTGACCTTCTTCCACAAATTCTCCTTCTCATAAAATTGAGTAACTGCTGAGAATCCCAATGTGCCCACGAGGGCCCGGGGGGAGGATAAGGCACAGTGTGAACGAAATGCAGCTGATAAAGAAAAAGCTCCTGGTGAGGCCACCCCGACCCCTCCGAGCTGGGACGGGACCTGTTGGGCTCAGAGCTGAGGAGGAGGCCTGGAGTGATGGAGAATTTCATTCCATCATTGTGATGGAGAATTCCTGGGAGCTGGAAAGGGGCTCAGGCTGGAGAAAAGGAGGCTCAGGGGGCCCTTGTGGCTCTGCACAAGTCCCTGACAGGAGGGGCAGTGAGGGGGGTCGGGCTCTGCTCCCAGGGAACAGGGACAGGAGCAGAGGGAACGGCCTCAGCTTGGGCCAGGGGAGGGGCAGGGTGGACATCAGCAGGAATTTCCCCATGGAAAGGGTGCCAACACATTGGAATGGGCAGCATTGGAATTCCCATCCCTGGAGGTGCCAAGGAAGGCCTGGATGTGGCACTCAGAGCTCTGGGCTGGGGACAAGGTGGGCATCGGGCACAGCTTGGACTCGATGGTCCTGGAGGTCTTTCCCGCCCTAAATGGTTCTGTGACCTGAGATTCACCTCAGCAGAACCTCTAAACGTCATTTCTTAGGTCTGAATGGCGATGATTTGAATAATAACAACTCCCTGTTTCCTGAACATTGTGGGAGAGGAATAGAGAACCCTTCAGGGAAGGGACACCCGAGACGGGATGTGACAAAGCAAACCCAGAATCTTCTTTCCAAAGTCATCTTTGTGAATTCAGTGCAGGATCTCCCACCCTGGAAGGCAGCCAATGTGTGTTTCTACAGCTTTTCCTTTTGTTTTATGGAAGGCTAAGGGATCAGGGATGTGGCCACCTGCAGCAAGGCTGTGAGATGGAAAAGAGCTCAGCACTTTGCTCACTCCCTGTCAGCACAAACCAGTCCCAGCCTTGTTTCACCCAGAATCCACATGGCAGCAGCAGGCAGTAATAGAGGTAAATCATTCCTTTTGCATGAAATACGCCTGTGCTGTATAAAAATTTAAATATTCATGGCATTTATAACTTATTCATATCAATCACAACACTGCCACTGGAGTGAGACAGGTGTGAAGCCTCTGTGAGAAGTTATTTCCCCCAAAAAAGTTTAATTCTTGTCTCTTTGTTATGTTTTTTTTTTCCCTTATGTGCAGGATAATGAAGAAAAAACCCCCTGTTTGGAGTTGATCATTCTATACTGATTGTCTGAACAAACATTAAATAAAAGCTTTAAATAAAGTACACAGGGCATTTGAATAAATAAATAAATAGCTGAGATATTAGAACTGAAAAATCAGCAGCTGATTAGTAAAACTTCCCGAGCGGTGAGGGTTATATTGTTACAGAAAATGCTGGATTCGAAACATGCTTGTTGCAGCAGGTGGCTAAAGAGTGTTTTCCCAGCATGGGGAATAACAGCTTTTAGGGACTATTACCATCATTTCATGTGTAAGCAACAAGAGAATTAAAAAAACCTCAAAGCACTCAGCCCAGCCCAGCAAAATGCGCTGTTTCCATCATCTCGGGGGCTCTGTGTGAGGGGAGAAGCTCATGGAGCGGGGGCAGTTCGTGCAGCAGTGACCCCTCCTCTCCCCGTGGTGTTCCTGCAGCTCCCCAGGGAGCACAGGGACCATCCCAGCCCGGAATCCAGGGACTTTTAGAACCCCAGGAATTGCCATATTTCATATTTAGTGCATTTTTCTGCACATCTCAGCTGGTCACAGGGTGTGGAAGCATCAGGCATGTGTCCTACACTAATTGGAACATCACTGTTCATTCCCAGAGGCTGCAGTCCTGGAGTTGGATCTTCCCTGCTCCATCCTCGGCCAAAGGCTGAGAGTTCTTGGGTTTGCTTTTATTTAACACCCCCTAAGAGGTTTTATTTAGTTATCCTCTTCACCATCTCAGGAGGAAGAGGCTGGAGCAGTGAAAATATCGAATATTTTAGTGACAGGGCAAGGGGGATGGTTTTAAATCAAAAAGAGGACAGATTTGGGTTGGATATTCGGAAGGAATTGTTCCCTGGGAGGGTGGGCAGGCCCTGGCACAGGGTGCCCAGAGCAGCTGTGGGTGCCCCTGGATCCCTGGCAGTGCCCAAGGCCAGGCTGGACATTGGGGCTGGGAGCAGCCTGGGACAGTGAAAAGTGTTGGAACAAGATCATCCTCAAGGTCCCTTCCATCCCAAGCCATTCCATGATTCCATGGTGAGCTCATTTGGACACCTCCACTTTCCACTTTACCACTCAAGAGACCAGGGCTGGCTTTTCTCATGAGCAAGGAGAGGCACCCCAGAGCTGCAGGAGTTGTTTTTAATTAAGCAGAGAGGGGGGAAACTTTCCAAAAGCAGTGTTTGGCACTCAGGATCTGATAGAGGCAGCTTGGCAAACCGGGAAAAGAGGAGAAGGTGCCTGATGGAAGGAAGGAGCTGTATTGGGCTTCAGCCTTGGTGTCCTGCTCCTCAAGTGACCTCTGCGAGAGGGTGGAGGGGACAAATTCACTGCCAGCACGGAATGCCACCTCCCTGGCCCAGATGTCAGTCATGGGACGTGCTGCAATGCAGAGCTGGAGTTCAGAGATGCCAAAATCAAGCAGTTTATTTTCATTTTTAGTGCACTGGGACAAATTTATTGCCCTGCTCTGTTGACTTAACCCATCCACAGCCTCCTGCTGTCCCATCTCCTCAGCAAAACAGGGAGGTTCATGGCCAAGAAGTGAATTCCCAGGACAAGGGACACCAGGGCTCCATCAGTTGGATTTATGTGCCCCTGGCACAGCACAAACCTGAGGACATTGACACCTCTGCCTGCCCTGGGCCATCCGGGGGAAGCCTGGGCAGGAGTTCCAGCCAGGACACAGAGGAATGAAGAGGAATGGCTGAAGAAAACATGGAATGGTCTGAGCTGGAGCTTCCATCCCGACTGGAGATGCCTGGGAGGGGTGAGGAGCCGCTGCTGTGGAGCAGGAGCTGTGTTTAGACCCAGCCACCTCTCTCCTGCTCCCCTCTCGCAGATTAAACCCCACACAGAAACAATTAAAACCTCGTCTGGGATTACCCTGTAAGGCTTGTTTATTCCTGTATAGCCAAATACTTATTTACTTTCCTCATTAGCTGTGTTTACTCATCAGCTCTACCTTCTGAGCAACCTCAAACTCAGTTTGTTTTATTCTTTACACAAGCAACATCTGTCACAAGTTCCTTCCTCAGCCTGCCCCTTTTCTACCCCTCAACTTGCATTTTCTGCCTCCCAAGGTCATTTTTAGGCGTATGAAAGGAGAATAAAATGAGTTTCCTGTGTGGAATTCCCCCTTCCCACAGCTGGACAAAGCAGGGAGCAAAGCAGAAGATATATATTGGAAAAATATCCCAGATTTCATTCCAAGAGAACCCCGGGATGAACGGGAATGGTGATGTCCATGGAACTCAGTGGAAATTGATGTTGGAATCTTCAGAAGGTCTCTGCTGCTGGTTTTAAAGAGGTACCAGAGCAAACACAAGAGCTTTTGATCAAGTCACAAAATCTCTTCATCCCCAAAGTGCTGCTTTGGCCAACAGCAAGGAAATCTGAAGGGAAAAATAAATAATTGAAGTTTTTTTTCAATAATGTTTCTGATGTGTTTGTGACCTTCCATCTGGATTACTGCAAAGTGTTTAGGAAATGTGGAAAGTGTAAGAGAAGTGCCTGAAATCCCAAAGTTCTGCTCAGGAGTGTTCAGGGTCAGACAGGGACACAATTCCCTCCTCAAACCCTTCTGCAGACAGAGAGGGGAGCTGCAGTGTGACATTCCCAAGAACATCCCTTCATCCCTGCTAATCGATTCCTCTGATTAATCTGTAAGGATCATTGTTTCATTTTGAAGTCAGAATGCAAATGAGGTGTTTCAAAACGATAATTCCTAAACATCTGCAGTTCTTCCATAGGAGAAAGCCTAAGGACAGCAGCTCTGAATGGCAACATAAAGATTTTCCCTTAAATTAGGAGAAAAGCTCTCAATTAATACAAGCTAATTAGAAATAAGCAAGTTTCCTCTAAGTTGCTCCAATACCCATGAAGTTTCTCCTGGTATTTTCTGCAGGACAACAGAATATCCATAATCACATCCCATTAAAAGGCTTTAAAGACACCCTTATCACAATTTTCCATGAGTTGCATAGGATTGCTGTGGAGATTGTTTCCAGTGCTCCAATCCAGAGCAGGTCCCACCACGCTGGATGTTGTCCAAATGTTTCATCCCAGCTCCAAAGACTTTAGGATAATCTCAGGCCAGCCAAGCCTGTAACAAAAAAGGGGATGAGGAGACAATGATGGAGGGATAAGCACTTCATGGTCATGAATGATGCTCAGGAAATATAACTCATGTTCTGAAATTAATGAGATAAAGATAGGGAATGAATCCCCAGCACATCCTTGCCTACGGAATATTTTCCAGCCCATTTCCATAATTACAAAAGCGTTTTAGGCTCTTAACTATCAGCACAAACAGCTTCTGGGTGTTGACCTTTCTCAGCCTGACTTGGCAGTTCTGTGTTGGCCAAGCCCCGTGGATGTTAAGGAGCATCTCCCGTCCTGTGTGCCACGAGCAAGTCCAAGCTCACTGAGGGATTTTTGGAATTTTTGCAGTCCTGCATTGTCCTGGTGTCCGATTCTCTGGTTCAGAGGCACAAACAAGGAAAAAGGAAAGGAAAAGATTTCTGTCTGTCCTGGAGTCCTGCAACAGGCAAAGGTGGTGGCAATAAAAGTTGATGATCCTGAACCAGCTGAAAGAGACAAGATTTAGGTGGGATATTGGGAAGGAATTGTTCCCTGGGAGGGTGGGGAGGCCCTGGCACAGGGTGCCCAGAGCAGCTGTGGCTGCCCCTGGATCCCTGGCAGTGCCCAAGGCCAGGCTGGACACTGGGGCTGGGAGCAGCCTGGGACAGTGGGAGGGGTCCCTGCCATGGCAGGGGTGGCACTGGGTGGGATTTAAGGTCCTTTCCAACCCAAACCAGTCTGTGGACACTGCCAGGGATCCAGGGGCAGCCACAGCTGCTCTAGGCACCCTGTGCCAGGGCCTGCCCGCCCTCCCAGGGAACAATTCCTTCCCAATATCCCACCTAAATCTTGCCTCTTTCAGTTTGAAGCCTTTCCCCCTTAGTCCTTTCTCATGTCATCAGTACTCGCTATAGATTTTGAAATCTCAAAAAAAAGGACAGATAAAAATATTTTTCCCACCCCCAAAATATTGTTCTAAACAATTCCCAGTTTGTCACCAAAGTCACCTGGCAGATTCCTGATTGCAGAGGGGAAACTTGAGCTTTCAGTCTGTTTACAAATTCCCAGGGAGCACTGACTTTTTAATGATCTTTAGGTTATTGAAGTTTCCCTTGCTCAGAGTCAACAGAAAGTTAATTTTTGGGTAAGATCAAGAATAGAAAGATTCAACACTGGTGGAGATGGGTCTGGATATTTATCTGAGTACATCAGAGGAATTCTGTGATATGAATTATCCTGGTCATTACCAATTGTGACAATCAGCAGTTCCACATTTGGGACAGGAGCTCAGGATAGAAATTGATGGAGGGTTTTGTTGAAATGTCAGTGCACTTATTTTTATCTATAGATTCCAAGTTTGTGGGCTCGCTTCCTAATTCATTTTTCTTTTATTTTTCATATTACTCAGATGGTGAATGCAAATGTATGTGCAGAGTTACAGCACTGAATGTGCCCAAAAAATCTTTAGGCAAAAGTCCATTTATTTCAGATTGAAGAAATAGGATGATGTGACTTTATTAAAAAAAAGAAGATTGAAAACTCCATGATGTGAGACACTTTTAAATGAAAACCTGTTAAATTATTTACTGTGGTAAAATAAGTGTTTAAATGGAGAAACATTTAAAATTTAATTGAGTGCTGAGATTATTGGGTGAATTATGTGAGGCGCCCACATCAGGTGCAGCTTTCTCTTGTAAGTGAAAACACTCAGAAAAACATGTTTATGAATCCATTTTGAAACAACAACAAGAAAATAATGGAATATTTGTTGTAAAATGTTCTGTCATGTTACTACTCGTATCAGTAGAGAAAACTAAAACTGAATAATTTGGAGGGAGGGGAGGATGAGTGGAGCTGGGCTTAAATTTGAGGTCTATGACTGAAAGTTCTGTTTGGAATTATAGATGGATAATTAAATAACGGATTTAATCTGCTATTTAATCTGAGCTGAAGTGACCAACTGAAAACTCTGAATAAACCCACGGCAGCTTTGCCATGGAATCCCAAACTGGTTTGGAAGACCCTTAAATCCCACCCAGTGCCACCCCTGCCATGGCAGGGACCCCTCCCACTGTCCCAGGCTGCTCCAGCCCCAATGTCCAGCCTGGCCTTGGGCACTGCCAGGGATCCAGGGGCAGCCCCAGCTGCTCTGGGCACCCTGTGCCAGGGCCTGCCCACCCTCCCAGGGAACAATTCCTTCCCAATATCCCATCTAAATCTCCCCACTTCCAGCTTAAAGCCATTCCCTGTGTCCTGTCCCTCCATCCCTTGTCCCCAGTCCCTCTCCAGCTCTCCTGGAGCCCCTTTAGGCCCTGGAAGGGGCTCTGAGCTCTCCTTGGATCCTTCTCCAGGTCTCCCAGCCTTTTGCTGAGACACTTTTCTCTGCTGGTCTCCAGTCCTGGATAATTTTCCAGAGCAGTCTCCTCCAGTGGCTGCAGCCCCGTTGCCCTTCTGTCCCATGAGAAATGACTCCCACCAGGTCAACACAGAGGTGCTTTAAAACTGGAAATCCTCCACTTCCCATGGATCAATTCCTTTGCAAAACAAGGAGAAATCACATCAACTTTTTTATAAAATGTAGTCATGGACTGATGAAAAGTTTTCTGGGAAGCCCCAGTTGAGTCAGCCACTACAGGGTACCCATCCAGACTATTTCCAGTTTATTTATAGCACTTGACAGAATATTCCTAATATTAGACCTTCCCAAATAATGTGTCAGATTGCCACTCTAATTATTCCACCAGCAACACACATCCCTTCCCAGCTGATCCCATTTGTGTTGGTTAAAAACCCATTAATTTTCTTGTGTTATTTTTAAATTGCAAATTTATTTTACATTTGCTGTAGAGCTAGCATAGGACAGTCATTTTTTTCTTCACATATTTAATTAACATTTCCATCTATAAGAGATTTTTCAAAATTGGTTTAAAAAAAAAACTAAAACAGAATGATTAATAAAGTCCTCTTTTTTTTTTAAGAAAAAAGGTACTTTTGGCTTATGGTTAACATCAAACACCTGACAGAAGTCCAGAGAGATGCTGTCCCTTGTCCACAGAGCACCAGGAACATGGTCGAGATGAAGATGTCCCTGCTCATTGCAGGGGGTTGGAGTAGACTTTAAAGTTCCCTTCCAACCCAACCCACTCCATGATTCCTTCATCCAGACCAACATCCACCTCAGGCTTTAAGATCTTTCCTTTAAAATTCTCATCCTCTACCAAAAAGAAAATATATTGGGAAATGTTGCCATTTTAATGCTAAAAGAGCCACCCTTGAGCTGTCTAATCCAGCCCCGCTGAACTTTGCTGTTAAACTCAGTAATTAAGCTCAGTCTCAGCTGAGAATCAATCCACCAGATTTCAGCCCGGAGTGAAAACGAACGGCTGAATTAGAAATCCCCAAAAATAGAAATTCCGCACGCAATCACCGCCACAACCTTCATTGGGGCCCCTGTAGGATCATAAAAGACATTTAGTAAACAACAAGGTGCCTAATGATGCAGGGAGCTTTTCATCCAGCACTTAGAGACAACTCACTACACATAATTAGAGCATTACCAGAGTCATCCGGCGGCGACGACGGCGATACACAAATGTCACCTGCCTCAAAATCCGGCAGCAATTCCGGCTGCTTTATGTGCAGAGCTTTAAAATTCAGACAGAGAAGACGACAAAAACAAAGCTAATGACAGAGTTCACGTCTTGTTTTGGAGCAGCACAGAAATTTGGAAGTGGATTTTTTTTCTACTGTGCCACTTGCTGGATTTTGTAATACGATTTTATGGTAGGACCAGATTATTCGGATGTTTGTTGGGAAAAAGTGGCGTTTTCTACCCTCAGGAAGTAATTCATCAATACACTTGGGAGTAACTCAGTGTGCATCCACAGGAATCTCTTCTTGGCCTGATTCTCTTCAGTATTTCCATTTATGTAAAAATTACAATGTCACAGAATAGAAAAGAACCCAAACAACCAGAACTGGAGATTGCCACAGGGAAATAATTAAATGAGACACATCCAGAAAGGCAAAATTCAGGTAGGAGTAGCTTTCCATGCAGTGATTCTTCAGGACTTGCTGGAAGAGGGACGATATTGAATACGAGCCATTGTTGTGACTGTTGCAAAAGAGATGTTTGATTTAAGAGATAATTTCAGAAAGGTCAGAGATGAAATGTAGAGGTTGGAGGACAGCAGGGAGACTTAGACTTTCAAAAAAGCCATGACTTTTTAAAAAGAAGTCTACAGTTTTGATTTAGTTTAATAGAGGAAGAGGATGACTAAGGGAGGCTGTTTGAGGGGGTGAGCCACCAGCCAGCTTGGTCCATCGGCAATGAGGCAAAACGAGACCAACTCAATGGCAACAGGAGACATCTTAAGAATTCCTAATTGCTCTTGCAGGAGCTGTCTGGACTTCCTCATTGCCAGCGTCTGGAGCATTGCTGCTGGTGCTGTCACAGCAGGGTTGTTGTCTGACTCGGTGTTAAAAGAATGTTTTTGCTTGGAGGCAACGCAAGATCTGGGCCCGAACCATCTCTGGAGTCTCTTTCAGCTTTTGTTTGGGAGGAGTTGCTTTTTCTGAGTCACAACCCCAAACCCCCCATGTTTGTTGGTTTAATGCTGTTTTTGCCAGGCAGGAGCCACTGGGGGAAGGAGAAGGAGAAGAAGAAATCTGTTTTGAAGTCCAGTGTGTGATGACACATGGGAGGCCTCGGCCTATCCCTTGCCGACTGAGGCCTGGGTTGGAAAGACAAAATGGAAATCCACACTCTCTGTTTAGTCACTGGGAAACAAATGGTTTCACAAGCCTGGATTTTCCATTCTCCTTGTTATTTCCCCCCCTCAGGGTAGTTCTTGCCCCTTTCTAAAGGCTCGTGTTCCCATGGGAAACACGATGGAAAACAGTGGGAATTGTTAGCCTGGGAGATACGGAGTAATTCCTGAAGGGAAAACATTTTAATTCCTAAGGTATCATCTGTAGGTGCTGCTCCCAAGCCCATCGTAGCATACAAAAGGCTTTTTAAATGTGTAAAAATTAACTGATTACTGCTGTATTCCCAAATTCCTGCAAGGAGAGCACAAAGGATAGGCTGAGGAACACAGAAATCCCTCTTTTGAAGGCTGAAAGAGCTGAGTTTATCAACAATGTTGAAAACCTTTGACTGAGTCAACACACAGCATTTTTCAAAGTGTTTGGCTCACACAGTTCAGGAGTTGATTCTCTGTCAGAATATTTGTTCTGGACTTGTCAGGAGTCTCCTGTAGGAGTAACAGCTCTGTTTGCAGAAGCCTCTGCTAAAAATCACCACCATTTCTGCTGCCTGGTCATGTTTCCTAAATGAGGAGATATTTTCTTGTTCTGCCTTCAGAATTGACAAGGTATCCCTAAGGAGGACTGGGGAAAAGAAGTCAATTAATAACCTGATATTTAGCTGCTAATCTGCTAAATTACAGCACAAAACATCAATGAAGATCACTTTTGTTGTCATTTTTGGATGAGCAACCTTCAGAAAGCTTCACAACTCTGTAATGTGTGCAAACATCTTCTAAGAGAGACTGTTTCATCTTTTGTTCTATTAATTCCTTTACCAAAGGGGAATAGGAGCCTATGGGTTTATTTACATCTTATCAGCAAGCAAAACATTGCAATCTGAAATAATCCCGAGCAGAAATCTGCCAAGAACATTGGGAAAACAGCTTTTCCTGCAGGTGTTCATGTGCTGAATCAGAAGTCAAGCCTCAGAAACACACAGGGAGAAAATAAAGATGTTTGTCATGCCTGACATGCCAGGATTTTCATTTTTCCAAGAGGAGCTTTCTAAATCTTCCCCTGAAGTGTCTGTTTGAATTTGACTGAAGGTCAACACATTCTCTTTGTGAAATGAGAAGTGCCCAATTACCCTGCAGTTAATGAGGGGACAGCTAGTGAGATCTGTAGAGAAACACGACTCTGGAACAGTCAATATTGCAGAACTTGTGTTGCTATCCCGGGATCAGATCCAAAACCCACTGGGATCAAGCACCATTCCCACCCCATGGGAGCCTGCTCCAGCCAGCACATCCTCCTGGGACACATCAGCTTTGCTGTGACACAAAATCTGTCCCTTCCCATCGCTCTTCTGTGTTCGCTCAGCAATTGGGATCCACCCCTTAAATGCTCTCTCTCTTCTGCCAGACTTGCTGGCAATTAGAAGTGCAATTAGGATTTCTGTGTAGCTCATAATAAACTCTCGTGGAACACAGAGTTCTCCACTGTGCTGGGAATCTGTAGTTTGGAAGATGGATATTTCCAGCCTGTCAGAGACCCAAACATCAATTTTAAAGTGCAATTACCCTGAGACACTTCATGAGTTACCAGGTAATTCAAACCAGCACAATGCACTTATCTGCCCCATATACACATGCACATTTTCAGTTTAAATTTGGCTTTTCATAACCTGACTTCATTGATGAACTGACTTCAAATATTCAATGACTTTTTTGTTGATAAGAAGGCCTCTAATTGAGTAGTATTGTCAGAATCTACAATATCTATGGATGCTGGAAAGAGGCAGATGTCTAAATATCTCCCTGGAATGAGTTTTTTGTTTAATTATGGAATACCTTAAATTTCAGGGTCAGATCTGGATCTATTTTGCTGCTGGCAGTATATATTGATTTATGTATCAGAATCTAAAATCCCAGAATGATTTAGGGTGGAAAAAACCCCCAGGATCATCGAGTCCAAGCTGTGCCCCATCCCCACCTTGTCCCCTGCCCAGAGCTCTGAGTGCCACCTCCAGCCCTTCCTTGGACACCTCCAGGGATGGGCACTCCAAACCTCCCTGGGCAGTTCCAAGGCCTGAGCACCCTTTCCATGGGGAAATTCCTGCTGCTGCCCACCCTGAGCCTCCCCTGGTGCAACATTCCCTCTGCTCCTGTCCCTGTTCCCTGGGAGCAGAGCCCGACCCCCCCGGCTGCCCCCTCCTGTCAGGGACTTGAGCAGCAATAAAGTCCCCCCTGAACCTCCTTAAAATAGACCTAACACTAGGAAAAAAAAAAAAGAAACCGAGGTGAAATCAATAAAACAAAGAGATTTTGAGTGGTACTCCCATTTCTCCTCACCCAGTGTCTGTATCTGCACCTGCAGCTCCATCGTGGCTCTGGTTACCAACAGAGCAGGGACCCAGCTGTCCACTGTAACCACAGAGATCCCCCCTGTGCTGGGGCCATCCCCCTGTGCTGGGCCATCCCAAGTGCCCTCAGAGATCAGCAAATTCCAGTGTCATCCCCCACAGCCGCGTTCCTGGAGCTCCCAGGTCACGTCCACGCCGCAGGCTCGGGAGCACGGGGTAAAGCAGGGGCCACGTGAAGTCATGGGGTGCCTTCCAAATTCCACTAAATCCCTGGGAGAAGTCTGTCCCTGGGGAACAGAGTGCCCTTGCTTCACTGCAGCTTAATCCTCCCCTAATCCTCCTCCCCAAGGCAGGATTATTGTACAGTGAAGAGAGAAATTTCTCCTCCTGGCTGAGTTTCCATAGGTGACTTTAGGGTGCTTTACCTCTCTCGTGGTGCTGTCAGCAGCATCCCTGGCCAGGCAGGGGGCCGGATTCCCTCTTCCCTCCACTGGCTCTTCCCTGTTTTGCAGGCAATCCATTGAAATGAATGAATGGGACTGCTGGGAGAGAACATGACATAATCTGCACCAGCGCTGTAAATGTTTTATGTCCTGAATTCCCTCCTGGAAGAAAAGTTTTGCAGCCAATTAAACCAATGGATTTAAATGTGTTTGTTGTTATTGCTGAGCAGTGAATATTCCACAGGCATTCCAATCGATAAGGAGAATAGGACACTCTTAGGGTGTGGAAGGTGCACAGACAACACCGTTTCAATTTTGGGATGTTTTAAGGTCCAACACCTGCTGTCAGCTCATGACAAACCAGGTCCTCCCTGAGCAAAACCAGTATTTTAGTGCTCCCTAATGAGGTACTGGCTCATTAGAGAAGTGTTTGTTTCCAAGGGAAAACAGAACAATTAATTTGCTCTCACAACACGGAAGGTGATTTTGGGAAGAAAACCCCACCCCACACAGAGCTTCAAGCAGGACTTGTGGGCTGCTGGGTTGAAAACAGCTCGTAGAAAACTTGGAGTCACTTAAAATTTTATCACTAATTTTTTTTTTAAAAATCATTTCTTTAATGGTTTTAAATTTATTAATGATAAGGCAGGAGGAAAAACATGGCTTAGGTTTGCCCTGAGCTGAGTCTGGTGGCAAAAGCCAGGGGAATTCTTGGCTCATGGTGCAGGAGAGAGGTTGTGAACAGCCACAGAGCTCTGGAGTGTGTCCAGAGAAGTCCCAATCCCTGGAGGTGTCCAAGGAACTCCTGGATGTGGCACTCAGGGCTCTGGGCTGGGGACAAGGTGGGCATTGGGCACAGCTTGGACTCCATGATCCTGGAGGGCTTTTCCAACCTCAAGGATTCTGTGATATCACAGGCACAGGTTTGGTGGGCAAATTTTCCCCTCAGGCCAAAGCTTGGTGGAGGAGCCCTGAAATTCCTCATGGCTTCAGCTTGCTGAGAGATAAAAACCCCAAATAAATACAACAAGTGAATCACAAACACAAAAAGTCAGTACCTGAGTCTGGGGCCAAGGGAGATCAGCACCTGTAAGGGAAATTATTTACTCCAACCTGAAACACATCTACTGCTGCACTCCCAGGGCCTCAAACTGCAATAAATCCTCTGTCTCTCCAGCACAGGATCAATTGGGAATCCCCCTGAGCATGGAATTGTGCCTCCGAGCCTCACCCTCCATTTACAAGGTTTCCCTTCCCAGTGATTGTTCCATCAGCTTTAAAAAGCTGAGCTGCTTTTTTCTTGCTGCTGCAGGAAACCTGAAATGATCATTCCGAGCACAGGAATTGTCTCAAAACCCACCACAGCCATTGAAATTTCAGTGCTGCCACTGCTGATGTTGTAACAAAATCAGGAGTGAGGAGCTGATGGAACCATCCCAAATCTTGGCACCCAGACCAACAACTTGTGGGACACCAGCCTGTGCTGCCCTCACAGCCCAGAGCCGCCAGGGTTTGTTCCAGCTCTCAGCAAAACATTGGACATCAGTAAAACCAATGAATCTGAAAAGGCAAATTCATTTTAATGTATTTGAAATGCCTCAATTCAATTAATTTCACCGTTAATTGAAAAATAATCAGCTACAAACCTGGATGTGTCTGAGCTGCAGTGGAATCTGAGATGGTCACACCAGTTCATGTAGGTGGAAGGTGATAGAAGTACCTCATGTAGTGGCCGCTTTTTTTAACAAGATATTTAAGGTAAAAAACATTAATTGCTTTATTATCATGTACCTCGATTTGAAAAAGAAATGGAGCATACAGATAATTAATTACTTTCTGTTCTGAAATCATATTGACCTCAAATACCACTCCCAGTTTAGCTGTGGGTTAAAACCCCCCACTACAATTTTTTCAGTGCAAAGCCTCGGTCAAACCCGTTCATTAACCAGCTGGTGGCAGTGTTTTCATTAGGAAAAGATAAAGGCATCTCACTCTTGTTCCCAGAGAATCCACTCTTTCTGCTATTAAAGTGGGAGAATCTTCCTTGTTACTTGGTTTCCTTCATTAAAATTCGAAGGAAATCCATATAGGATATAAAACTCCTCAGTCACTGCTGCAGAATCCTCTGCTTTTTGCAACTTACAGAATGTTTTACTGCCCTTTGGAGCCTGGCTGTTGTTTCTGCTGCTGGGATTCTGGTGTTAGAGGGCTCCTTGCTTTCCTCTGCAAGTTATTTTGGATTTCAAACACAGGTGTTGGAACGAAATAAAAACATGACAGATTTAATCTTGGTTTCTGCCCACTGGTGGGCTTTGTGTCTGGGGAGAAAGGCTGGAAATTGCTTCTGGAAAGGGAGAGCACGGCAATATTCCCTTGCTCTCCCCACACATCCAGCAAGGGCTTGTTCCCATCCCTTTCCTGAATCTTAATTTAAACCAGGTGAGAGCTGTGTGGAGGAGAGCTCCATCCCTCCTCGTGGTAATTATTAACAAGAGGTAACAATTAACCAGCATTTAGCAGGAACAACTCGCAGGATGCAGGCTGGAAATACCTCTCCTAAACCCATCCCTTCCAAAGTGCCAACAACGAGCTTTGACATGTGATATTTACAGTTTTCCAGCCCGGAATGGCAGGTACAAGGATCCTGAGTGATAGGTGAAAGCCATTCCATGTGATATTTACAGTTTTCCAGCCTGGAATCGCAGGTACAAGGATCCTGAGTGATAGGTGAAAGCCATTCCATGTGATATTTACAGTTTTCCAGCCTGGAATGGCAGGTACAAGGATCCTGAGTGATAAGTGAAAGCCATCCTGACCCCTCTGACTGGGAACAACATCCCACTCCCACCACAAGGAACCGACCCCTCCTCCCCATATGTGCCAGCCGGGCCATCTGCACCAGCTCCATCTGCTCACGGGCATCTCCAACCTCCACAGATGTACCCAAAACTGCTGCCAAGGCGTGTGGGAACACCTCCTGGAGGGCTGGAAACACACCATGCTACAGCTAAGATGGGAAAAAGAATTAAACTCTTATTTTATTGCAGGAAAACCTCCAGCAGCTCCAGCAGGGCGCTAACTGTGGATCCCAACTGCTCCTGCTCCCCCTCCACGTCCCCCATCCCACCCAAATTAGTGCAGGTGCAGGAGCTGCAGGGATAATGCCTCCATGGGGATGTAATGAGCTTTGGGAAAGGCTCCTGACCCCCTGGGAGTACCTGAGTGCAGTTTGGGAATGGCCAGCCGAGGTGGTTGCTCTCCAAGGCTGGCACTGCTCGCTCCTTTTAGCACCAGGAGCTTGCTTTGGATTATCTGGAAAACAAGGAATAAACACTTGCTAACGTCAATAAATCTGCTGGTCTTTTAGAGTCGGTGCTCTGGGAGACTGGGAGGGCTTTTCTCCAGGTTTTGCTGTTTTCAGCTTGGGTTTGCTTCTCCTTTCTTGTTCAGGAGACCAGAAATAAGTGCAGGTAATTCTGAGGTTAAAAATGTACAATAAATGGGAAAAACCAAACACACCTGCAAGTGTCACTTCAGACCAGGAAATCTGTCACACAGCCCAGCAGAAAGGTCACAGAACACTGGATTTCAGTGGCTCTGGAGCTCCTGCTGGCCTCCAGGGCTGGGAAGGACACGGGACATGGGATGTGTGTCCAGGTGTCCGGGTGGGGGAACGTCCTGGATCCGTTCCTGAAGGAGGCTGGAGCAGGAGCCTGACAGCTGGCAGGGAACGCTCCTCGCTGTGACTGTCAGCATTGATTGATTTCCACAGATCACTTCATTCTTTATGATCTGGCATTTTCCAATGGAAAACTCTGTGGAGAAAAGTCCTGGCCAGCCTGATTTCAACCCCTCTGGGGTTTTGTTTCATTCCTGGCTTTTTTCAATACTTGATGAGCGCACAATTTCTGCATTAATTGCAAATGTTTGGAGTAAAATTTACCCATAAACCCCCCTAGGACACACATTTCATCATCCCTTTGTCAAGCTAAAAAAAACCCACTGTAAATATTTCTCCGTGAATAAGTGATTGATGTTTCAATCATGTTTGGATTTGCATCCACCTTGGTGTCCTTCCCCTGTGAATGTTCCTGTGAGCTGCTGGAGTGATCACAAAATTAGGCATTGCAGTCTGGAGTGTTTTGGGAACACCTTTCATGTTTATTCCCCAAGCCCTCCTCCATGGAAAAGGAGCACAGGTCCCAGGGTGTGAATTGGTGGCCACAAATAAATGTGAAATCCACAGAAATCTACTGCTGGGCAGCAAGGGAAAACAAATCCCAAAATCTGGTGGTGTCAAAATCACAGAGCAGGACCTCACACTGGGACCATTCCCTGCATTCACTGATCTTTGGTATTAATGCTAATATTGATTTTTCCCCTTTTTTTGCGTATCTTTGATATTTTTAAAGCACACTTGGTGCAATAGGAAATGGTAACAGATCCAAGGCATGTTTCTTTTACTTAATCTGAGTGTTTTAGCAACTGGAATGAAATATTCTGTATTTAGAGTCCACCTTTCCATGGAAAACAGGATCACAGAACAGTTAAGGATGGAAGGGATCACAATGGATCACCTGATCCAACCCCACTAAATGTTCATCCCACTAAAAGGCAGGAAGGAAAAGGCTGAGGCCTCACCTGGGGCAAGATTTGCAAAACAAATGGAATTTGAGGCTCAGATTTGGCTTTTCCTGGCTTCTCAGCTGCATTTGATGTGTTTGAAACCCCCAAATTTCAAATGTTCCTCTACTTTTCTACTCCAAATTCTGTTCATCCAGAGCAAGTCCTCATCCCCTCCATCTCCCTGCGCTGCTTTCCAGCCCCTTTTGCTTGGATTTGTTGACGTTAGAGGGCAGTCTCCCATTTTCCTGCTTTTTCCAAGGTATTTTAACCAGCTCTGGTTGCAAAGTACTTCGGCAGGCTGGGGCTGAGGGCACGAACATGCTCCAAACAAAAGCTGCTGTTTTCACTTAAAAACTACCACAATTCTGGGAAATTTTCTCTCAAAAATGACATTTTCCTGGTGTCTGTATAGCCTGGAGGGTGGGCAATTTATAAAACCTCACACATATTAACTATTTCCAACAGTTCTCTGTGATTTCCCAGCTGGAATTTGTGGGAAATAATGCAGCGCAGCCCTTCCTCGACATTGCAGGGTGTCAGACTAGAGGTGGCTAAAAGGTGACTCCTCATTTTGTGTGATGAATCCTCCAATCTCTTCAGGTCACTTCCAGAAGCGTTTTGAAATCACAGATGAACCAAAAAAAAAAAAAAAAAAAGTAGGAAGAAAAGCAGTCAAAGACCAAAAGTTGCTTTAAAATGTGTAGGAAAAGTGTTTCTGAATCAGCCCAAGGAATGTCTCATAGCCATAAACCCACAGAGCATCCAGAATGCCATTCCAGCATCCACAGGGGCAATATTCATATATCAAAGCCGAGGTGCTGTGAGCTTCCAACTGTTTTTAGGATGGCATTCATCTTCCTGACAAAAATCATTATGGAATGCTAACCTGCAGCCACTCCAGGCTCGCTGGGAAAAATATTACCACTTCCACAATCTCCAGCCACACCTAATTCAGGAAGCTATGCTTGTGATCATGAAAAAAAAAGCAAAATGTTGTACAGAAGTCACAGACTTTTATCTCCGTGGGAACTTGTTCTTGTGGAAGTTGCAGAACAAAACACATCCCCAGAATATGGGAAATAGAGATACAGTTTTAACCCCTCCTTGCTCCTCTGGAAATCTCCCTCGTGCCATCCCATGGTTATCCATCGTTCCCATAATTAGTTATGATTTTCCCTGCAGCAGTGCTGAGACACCAAATTAATTTGCAGTGTCTGGATGCCACACAAATTCCAAGAGGGAGCAGAAATCCCACCAACAGAACAGCGGAAGGAAAAGGACAAGTTCAAAATTTTGGATGTAAGAGCCAAGTGCAGAAGCAGAATCAGTCAGAATCCTGCCCGGGGTGGCACAGGGAATGTGGGGGAGTTTCCTGTAGGAAAAGGAGAAGTGGCCTCATTTTTAATTTAATTTTTGCAGGGTTCTGTCTCAGGTGAGCAGCATTCCTGCCTGGATAACTCCTGGATTTGTGCATCTGCAGCTCCACAGCGTCAAATATTACCAGTTCAAAAAGAATCACTTCCCTCTCCCCCACTGGCCAGTGAAATTCATGTTTTATTTACAGGGAAGGTGACCATTTCCTGAAGGTCGGGACCCCTCGAAGTGACTCTCAGAAATGAGAGCTGTCAGTGGCTCCGAGCAGGATCCCTGGAGGGCCGGAGTTTGCTTTCCCTTCAGTCAGGAACAAGCACCGACCTCGCTGCTCCTGCTGACCAGGGCTTTTGCTGTTTATTTAACATGGAACTGAGGAAATCACACAGCTGTGCAGCAGTCACCAAAAAATATAACACAAAACTATTGAAACATCATTTGTGTGACCACTGGTGAACGCCAGCTTGAGGCCTGTGGGATCCCTCCCAGCCCTGCCATTCCATGATTCCATGAGAATGAGGGGGATTCATTTCTGTCATGATTTGCACACAAAATAAAATTTGCTGGAAAGGCAGTAAAAAAAATATTGCCGTGGAGTAAAAGCTCCTGGCAACAACTGGAAAGGAGCTGTAAGGAACAAAAAACAGTGTGGTGGAATCATGGAATGCCAGACTGGTTTGGGTTGGAAGGATCTTAAATCCCATCCAATTCCACCCCCTGCCATGGGCACTGTCCAAACCGAATCCAACCTGGCCTTGGACACTTCCAGGGATGGGGCAGCCACAGATTTTCTGGGCACCCTGTGCCAGGGCCTCCCCACCCTCATTTATTAATACTCATTAATGAACAACCACATCGTACATTCCCTCACTGACTCTGCTAACACTGTGCAATTAATTTGTCAAATGAAACTCTCTTCAGCCATCAGACCCTTAAAATTATATATATATTTTTTTTAATGTAGTATGACTAAACTCATCTAAAATACAAGGTATTTTACATAAATAAAAAGCTAAATTATTGAATATGCCTTTGAAAAACATCCAGCTTAGGCCAGTGACCAAACAATCCAGTTTTTAAGGCTCCAGCATCTATAATATCATTAATTAAGCAGTTACAGGCTCAGAGGTACAGCCTTTGACAGGTGAACAGCACGAGGCAGGCGAGGCGAGTGCACTGTGCCAAAACACCTGAATTCATCCTGAGAACACAGGGAAGATAAATGCAACTCATTTCCTGAGCACAAGCACGTAAATGACACCTTATTTGTTGATCATAAGGAGTGATTTGTAAAGTTCAAGTACCAAAATATGCAAATTGGCACCATGCTCGACATGCAAAGGAGCAACGGATCCTGGAGATCTCATCCTCACACGGCTTCTGCCTAACTCTGGAAAAACTCTCTGTGAGGAGTTCAGAAAGTGCAGCACAAACACCTGGGCACTCAAAGCAGAAAATTCAGGAAATTTAGGAAAATGCCAGCTTGATACAAAAATAGAGAAGCCAGTTGGGCTGTTCAAAGTGCTGTAGTGGCCTCCTTGAGCTGCATGGGTTTGGTATGGAGTTTGTGCTCTGACAGGGGCTTGTCCAGCTCCTGGCAGGCAGGAGGATCCGTGAGGATGCTTCTTCCAGGAGCTGGATTTCCATGATCCTTGAGGATCCCTTCCTGCTCGGGATATTCTATGAGAAACCCAGTGACATTATCATTAATATTTGCAGAAAGGCAAAGAAAATGCAAAAGCACCCCACCTTTGCAAGGGGGAAAAGAACAAATGTTTTGGGTTCAGAATTATCTTTTCATAGCCCAATTCCACCCACATGAGGCAATTATCTTCTTTCCTTTAAGGGTGTGTAAAGTAATCAACAAGATCAGTTGACATAATTAATTATGCTCAGCAATCAGGATTGGGCTTTAAATCACTCCAGCACCTCCTCCAGTCAATTTTCCTGCATTGCCTCAAGTGGCCCTAAGGAAGAAATCTCATTATTAAATTAACATGAGGGTGAGGAGACCCTGATTCCCAGAGAAGCTGGGGCTGCCCCTGGATCCCTGGAATGTCCAAGGCCAGGCTGGACAGGGCTTGGAGCACCCTGGGATAGTGGAAGGTGTCCCTGCCCATGGAAAAGAGTGGGACTGGATGATCTTTAGGTCTGTTCCAACCCAAACCATTCCACGATTCCATATAAAAGAATACAAATATTGTATTAAGTAACGTTTTTTGGGGTTTTTTTCCTTGCAATCGGGCTATTTTATTGAAAGATATTTGAATAAAGGATTTGCAAAAGTCTTGCAAATCTTGAGACCAGACAGCCCCGGAGCACATGAACCCAGCAGTCAGCACTGGCCCAGTCCCAGCAGGATTTCTGATCCCAAACGTGACACTGAGTCAGTAACGAGCAGTCCAGCAGCTTTTTACTTTGATTTCCCCACAGCTCCTCACATTACGGACACTCCAGCCAGCCCCAATTGCTGCCTAATTAGGGGAATGACTTTCCATCAATCCTGACGTGCCACGGTGTCTCATGCAACACTAATTTTTGCCATATTTTGCATGTAAAAATGGATTTAAAACCGAGAAATGAATGGTGTTTCACGGGATGCACTCTGCCACAGAGAAGCAGAAAATATCCCTGTGACTGTGCTTGCTCCCACCTCCAGGAAGCTGACAAGGCCCACAGTGCCAGAAAGGAATAATTTGCAGACCTGGCTAAAACTAAAAAGAAGAAAGACCAGCAGAGTTGAACACATCCCTTGTCATAACAGGGGAACCCAAAGGTGCCCCAGGCCAAGGAGAGAGATCCTTTAATCCAAAATATGTACAAGTGCAGCAGAACCCTTTAAAACTTCAAACTGGGAAGATTTGATATCTCTGACACATTTCCAGAGGTTGGGGAAGGCCACCACAACTGCCATTCAGAGGCTTCAAGAAAATCATAAATCAGGGAGAATCAGTGGGACTCAAAAATTAAGACAGCAAAATTTATGGGCTGAAAGGAGATGGCTCCAATCAAAGGAGATGACTCCTACCAAAATACATTAAATATATGAAAATATATCATGACCCTGGATCTTGATTCACTATAAAAATATCCTAAAACAGCACTGTAGAGGATTATCAATAAAATAGTGAAAAAGCTCAAATTCCATCAATTGGGAATAATTTTTTCCCCCATTTTTACTCATACATAAGTATTCTTCCCTCCTTTGAGTTGAGAGCCATTTGTTCTTTGCAATTAATTGATGATTTTTACCTGAAAATAAAGTAAAAAACAACCCCTCTGCAACATGATAACCATCGTCTACTGATGGTGTAATTCTTCGTTATAAAAAAAAACCAAAGCAGAGCTGGGGAGACCGAAATGACTCCGGAATGATGCTGACATCACCGAGTTTAACAATAAATGTCCACAGCATCCTCACAGAGCTTCGCTTCAGCCAAGTGTCATGTTGCTAATTAAGATGCTAATGAAGACACAAAGCCAGCCACAGCAGCCTGGGCTCCTCGTGGAGCTCCCAGCTCTGGAATTTGGCTGCGGTTTGGAAAGCCCAGTTAAGGTACGGGGGGTTAGGAGAGCCCTTCGGCACAAAGCACAGAAATCCGTGAGGAAGCTCCGTGGGCAGAGGAATCTTGGAGTGCTCAGAGCTCTGGGAGGTGCTCCAGGGTTGCCATAGAGACTCACCAGGTTCCTTTGACCGACCACAAGGAGGGACACAAAATATTCCCACCCTGAACACCCTGAACGTCTGAGGCAAAACCTGTGGAAGATTCCATCGCTCCCTGTTGTCTTCAGGGAGCTGTGGATGAAACCTGGGGATGATGTCTGGAGAGCAGCTCTCCACAGCTTGTTTCTTGTCACATCGAGCCCTTCCATGTCTTCTGGGAGGTTCACACCAAAGAAATCAAAAAGATGGGTCTCAGCTGATCAAGCTTTTAAGATTGGCTTCATTTCTGGAATAATCAAGCCAGTGACTTCAAATCTGTGAGGGAATGAGAAGAAAAAGTCCTTCTATCACCACAAAGACAGAAAAATTGCCCTAACCCCAAAAATTGCCCTGTACCCCAACCTCAGTGATGTTTGATGGTCAGCTGTGCCATTTTTTCAGTCAAAAAGTCAATCCTCACCAGCCGTGGCCCATTGGGGCAGAGCAGTGAGCTCATCTTGTTTCCTTAAAGAAAAAAGTCCTGCCATGCTGCTTCACTCTCAAAAAAAATTTTAAATATCGTGAAACATTCTGTCAGACTGATAAAAGGCGTATCTTTGACATTTTTTCAATCTTTCCCCAAACTCTTTCAACATTTAAGCAGACAGCTCATCAATGACATTCTGCATAAATGCTCCACGGTTAGAAGTAATTTTTCATGAGGAATCTTTAAAGTGCCAGACTCTCTGATAAGTTAAATTTTGATTTTCTTTATATGACAAATGGTTAATAGTTGTCTTAGAGCCTTTCTGCACTATGATTTTTATCTCTGTTTTATTACGGTAATAATAACATCTAATATACTCTCTCATATCTGTCTTGTTCTTTCTTAAGGTCAAAATTACATCCAGAGTTAAAAGCAGCAAGAGATTTCTCCCTTTCTTCCTCTCGGTATTTTCAGGGAATAAATTACCATATACAGGCAAATAATAGCAAATTAGGAAACCTAACTGTGATATCCATACTTTAATATGTGCTGGGCAATCAGAAACCCGAGTATTGGGATGTCATTACAACGAGGAATTTTCAGACTTGCAAGTTAATTAGATGCTATTACATCAGGCTATTTAATTGCCTTCCTTGCCAATAACCTGTGAAGAAGAAGAAAAGCGTTAATTCCTCTTCTTGTCTTTGGGCAGATTTCTTTCTTTGGTGTTTTATGGGATTTGTTCCCTTTGGGTTCACCAGTGGTAACCCCAAAGCTCCTTCAAAGGCACAGATGGTTTTTAGGGAGCAGAGGAGCAGCTGGTGACATGTCCTGCTCCTTGGAAGGTGCCATTCCAGGTGTGGGGATGGGATGGGATGGGATGGGATGGGATGGGATGGCACGGGATGGGATGGCATGGGATGGCACGGGATGGGATGGGATGGCATGGCATGGCATGGAGACACAGCTCCCACAACCTCAGGGTAGCAGCAGCCCAACCCCAGGGCTCAGGGACAGGCTGGTTTATAAATTAATTAATTAACTTACTTATAATCAACATATTTATTTAGACACGGCTGGATCTGAGTAGCCACATTTCCTAATGGATGTGTTCTCTTTATGGCAATGATGTCACGGTTAAAAGGAGTTTAATCGCCTCAATAAATGTCAAAATAAAAGTCATTTATTCAGTAAATCTAGTGAAATCTGGTTTCTAGTTTGAGCTAGAATCAAAACTGGCCAAATCGAGTTTGGCTGCTCCAAACAGTGATTGCTGAGCTCAGGGATGGTTCTCACAGCCCAAAACCAGGGAATCATCATTGGAAATTTATGTCTAAAGCCTCCAGAGGTAGATAGAGCAAAGTAAGGGAAAAAAAATCCTTATGGATTCAGGGATTCTGCATGTCCTCCCCTCAGCCTCTCCAGCTATGGAAACCACCCTTTTCTGCCCCAAAACTCTTCCCAAGTCCATCAGTCATGACACTACTTACTCAAGATGGCTCAATGAAGGCAGTTTCTTATTTTTCGGAGGGAGAAATTGAGTAGAAATTACCTGTCTAAAGTCACAGACTGAATTACTCAGCCAGGACTGGCCAGAGCATTCCCAACTTGCTCCTCAATCCCCAGACAAAGCATCACTCTTCCCACCCTCTGAACTCTTTTATCTTTTCTCTTTCTGATAGGTTAGCCAAGAAAAACAGTAAATTCACACAAATATCTTCTCACAGCATCCTGAATCCCTGTTCTTCAGAAAGAAATAAAATTAATGGCAGCACATTAATTATGCTGTAGGTTGGCATCCCTACAGTTGTACCTATTCTCCTCTTTTTACTGAAAAAAGACATTTTCTGCCACATTTCCAGTTCCTGTCAGCATAAAATTTTATGTCCCCAGCAATGGCACCCTCAAATCCTTATTTCCTGACAGAGATCGCTGAGGTCACTCTCTGTTCTCTCCAAAACAAAGCCACCTTTAGAGTTCAGAGATGAGTTCAGCGTTCCAGGGTGAGTTTTCCGCGGGTGGCGATGGTGAGATCAGCCCTGCAGTGACAGAACTCCTGAAAGGCAGCTGGATAATCTACATTTTCCAGGCTTGCTCTGGATTTAGGTGACTTATGGCTCTTGGTGGCCTCCTGGTCCCATTGTTTTGTCCATGCAGATCCCTCCAGCTGGAGTGGCCTGTCAGGGAATGGCTAAATCATAAAGAATGGGATTTTTCCAGCAGCCAATTTTTCTTGCATCCCTTGTTTTCAATTAAAGGGGATGAAGGTCTGTGGGAGCAGGACACCAGCTCTGCATCCTTCTGGAACGTGCCCTGCTCAAAGGCAAATGCCAAAACACTAAATGAGTTATTCTCTTTCAGGCACAATAAATGAAAAGAAAAAGCCTGATTTTCCAACCTCCACGCAGAGTTCTGTTGGCTTAAAGACAACCTTGCTCATCCCAGGTTAGCAAGGCAGGAATGTATTTGATTACGTGGGAAAATGTTAACAAAACCAGATCTGAACACCCAAACAAAGGTAAATCTGAATTTGGGGGTTTTGCTTTCCTGAAGGATAATTTGGGTGGGGATACGAGCAGGACAGAGCCACAGCAGGAGCTGCACTGCGACAAAACCTCCACCCCCACAGCCGTGCACAGACACAGAATGGATTCATGGAATCATGGGATCATAGGATCACAGACTGGTTTGGGTTGAAGGGACCTTAAAGATCATCTCATCCCACCCCCTGCCATGGGCAGGGACACCTTCCACTGTCCCAGGCTGCTCCAAGCCCCATCCAGCCTGGCCTTGGGCACTGCCAGGGATCCAGGGCAGCCACAGCTCTGGGCAATCCACGCACTTGAGACGTGTGTTTGCTTCTGTCCCTGCCCAGGGGTCATTGCCAGCCCTTCACTTTTGCAGGGCCAAAGGCAGTGCAGTTCTGCTCCTTGGGGAGTCCTGGAGACAGCTGGAGAGTGTTTGGGATGGAAAATTGCATTTTCAGGATCTGCCATGGCTGAAATCCCAGCAGCCAGGAGTGACACGGGGCCATGCCCGGCTGCAGTGTCACCATGGTGCCATCCTGGGCTTGCTCCCATCTGACACTACCCAAGGAAAATAAATGTCCAGCACATTCCTTAGGCATTTTTCATGGTTCCTAGGATCCCATGGTTCCTGGGTTCCATGGTTCCTAGGATTCCATGGTTCCTGGGTTCCATGCTTCCTGGGTTCCATGGTTCCCACTCGACTCAGCAACCTCAAGACTATCCCAAAGGAACTCAAGTGTTTAAGTGACTTTAAAACCCAGGATGTGTTAAACTTTGCAGCCTGGACAAACACAGGCAGGAATGTGTTTGATCTCCTTGGATCAGCCAGAAATCATCCAGAAAAACCCACTGTCCCACCAGCACAGCCCCATCTTGGGCTCACTTCTCCCCATGGGCTCAGGGGGAGCATCATAGAGGTGATGACACCAAACCACCTCATTGTAGGGTTAACAACGATCTCCTGAGTTACGGTATTTAACAGGGAAATATTAGAAAACATCCACACAGTGATTTATTATAATTAAAATCATAGCTTAGACTGCAAAAGGCATTGCAGGGACACTCTGCTGCATTTTCAAGCCAAGGGCACAGCTCACACCACACTCGGGGGACACAGCCACAAGTGGAGCTCACACGTGTGTAACTCAGCAGGTGACCTTTCTTCCACACCACATTTACATATTTCACATCAAATGACTTTTCCCTTTTTTTTTTTTCCAACAGGAAATTACAAAAAAATCCCAGATTTGGCACATTTCATTAGCTGGGGGTTGCCTACCTAAGTCAATTAATTGAGGCACGGGGAGTGGTGCTGATACCCTGCCTTAGAGTGATTTCCCAGGATTCTTCTGGATATGAGATGAGACATCTCTGGAGATTATTTCCTGCCAAAGTCATTTTAAATAACTATATTAAAAAGCCAGTGGAAGTTACAAGTAGGGCCTGATTCTGGTTTTCACCGGTGGCCCTTCGTATCTTTGGAAACCTGAAATGAAACGTACTTTAAATCTGTATTAAAATTACCAGCTGTCTTCAAGTAAATGCGATTTGGGACGGGAAAGCACAGGAATGCCTCGTGTCTGGCAGAGAGGAGGGATTTTGGGAATAACATCCTCCATCCTCCCGCCAGGCTGCGTGCACACATCTCCTCAAAGCACGGGATTACCTTTGTATTAATCAAAGAGCAACTTGATTAAATCTGTAGCCTGACAAAGGAGGGGAATTAAGCAAATGAAAACACTCATTTCGAGACAGAACTTTATGCTACTGTAACTTTGGGAACAAAGCCCTTCCCGAGCGCTCCCATCCGCTCCGCTCGGCTGGCGGCGCGTGGAAATCGACATCTGGTGACACGCTGGGGACACGGGGACTGTGTCGGAGGTGGCTTTGTCAGAGAGAAGCATCAAAAGGACTCGAAGCAAGGATTGAAACATCAGATGTCAAAACCTGGGCCGGGCTTTGGGACACTTGCTCAGGACTTTGCCCTTCGGAAGGAAGTTTTTTTAATTCCCGCTCCGACGCCGTTGCGGAAGGACCTTTTGTGGAGAGGGGACTCCGGGAGAGGCTTCCCGAGAGCCAGCTCCTCATCCCTGCCTGCCTTGGAGAGGCAGCTGCTCAGCAGCACCAGGCACGAATCCGACTTCCCGTACAGCTGGCAGGTCAAATAAAAAGGATTGGTGCTCTGGAAATTAAAGGCAAACAAACAAACAAACAAGGAGGGAAAAAAAGAGATAAGAGAAGGTAAAATTATGGATTTGTGTATTTACCAGGACTTGTGCAGGATACAAAGCAAAGGGAAAACACAAAAGCAATTTATCCTTTGAATGACAAGGATGAGGTGTTATTTTCTAAGGATTTATCATGTTCAAAATAAGATTTCTTCATAGTTTTTGATACATTTCTGGTCTAAAATACTGATACAATTATGTTTAGAGTATGATATGAATTGTTTTCTGTGATGCTGACCAGCTGTGACACAGTTTCCTTGGAACAACATGGGTGTTTATTGCTGGAAAATGAGATTTTTTCAGGGAAAAATGAAATACCAGCTTATTATAACCTGTGTGAACTTCTGCAGCTTAAATTACAGGTAAGAGGAAACAAAAATACCTGTAAAGCTGAAATTTGGAGGAGGCTTTCCAGTAGATATGACTCGTTATGAAAGTAGTTATAAGTTTAATAATGACAAAACCATTATAGGAATTTTTTAAAGTCTGGATAAAAGTCCAGGTTTTTGCACACATTCCTTTTACTTCCACTTTATAGGACAAAAATTCCAACTACATAAAAACTTATACACATTTCAGCAGCTCTTAAAATAAACTGCATTTAATTACTGATGAATTATAAAATAAAAGCATTTCCTGGCATGTCTATGGTTGCTCTGTGCATCCTTCATCATATCCTGATTTCCCAGCTGATTTTCCATCTAAAAGCAATATTCTGCCATCTCTAAAAATTCCATGCAAAGCCATAGGATTAACACCTGGAATTGCTGGTAAAATTGCCATGAACTTCATTAGGAATTCTTTAAATTCAGGATTTTATTGCTCTTATTTACTATAGGTTATTACTTCAATTTTTTTGTTTGTTTAATAACTTTTTCTGCATCCACGACTTTCTGCCACTGACAAGGGGTTTTCCAGATTGAACTTTCTCCCTAACAAGGAAAAACACTTTTTGCAAGAAAAAAACCCTAAAAAATCGAAGAACCAGGAACAGAGAAATTCCTATGTTGAATTTTTAGCTGCTATTTCACTAGATTTGCTGAATAAATAACTTTTATTTTGACATTTATTGAAGCAATTAAACCCCTTTTAACCATGACATCATTGCCATAAAGAGAACACATCCATTAGGAAATGTGGCCACGAAGATCTAGCTGTGTCTAAATAAATATGTTGATGATAAATAAGTTAATTAATTGATAAACTAGTGAGCAAGAAGTGAAATTAATACATATATATCTAATTGCACCTATTTGAGACATGCAAGGAATTAAAATTAAATGGAGAAGGGATTGGTGTTTTTCTCTCTTCCGTCCAGGATTTCAGCTCCCCACACTCCACATTAAATATGCACTGGGTTGCTCACACGATTATTTCAGAGGCTTGCATATTTTATTAATACCTCCAGGAAAAATTAGGCTATGCTCCAGGAAAAGTAGGTAATAATATTTAACCAATAGCTTTAATACAAGAAAGTTCTTCATTTTATAAAAGAAATAAAAACACAGCAGCAAAGAAGCCATCAAACAAACAAAATTAATTTAAATAAAGGAGTAATTTAGGAGGAATTGAACAAATCTGGGAGTAAATAGGGAATGGGACTTACCATGGAAGGGCCAACTGGGTAACCCGAGCACACCAATGTCACGGAGATCCACAGGATGAAAACCAAATTTAACCTGCATAGACTTCAAAGAAAAGCTGAGATTAATTAATATTTGGACCAAAATCAAGCAAAATATGAGCAGAGAGCAACCCATGCACCAATTAGCCCGCAGTGGCTTTACCTGCTCATTTTTTACCCAGCACTGTGTGTATGAACATGCAGCTCTACTACCAAATTCCTCACACATCCTTTCAGTTCTTCCTCAGGTGACCATTTTATACCAGAGTTCAGGAGGGAAAATGTCATCAAAGCTGATTTTATTCTGACTAATTGCTCCTTGTTTGGCCTTTTCTTCTTGTTAAATGGGAAAATGGCAAGAACACGCTCAGCTGCCATTACCAACCCCGGGGATTTCATTTAAAGTGTCCCATTAAATGTCTCTCAAGTGGCTTTATTGTTACCTCTGTGTCATCACTGCAAATCTGGTCAGAGGTCGAAGGATTTCAAAAATACATCTCAAGAGTTTGTTACCACTTCCAATAGATGAGGTGGAGACCTTGCAAAGCCTGGCAGCGAGGGAGAAACATTAAAAGTGCATTTTAAGTAGAAAGTTCCTCAAAGAGCAGCCACAATACAAAGAATAATATCTTTTTTTTTTCTATTTTTCTCCCCCCCAACATTATTTATGTGCTCTGTTCTTAATACACCCAATTAAGTTTTTTCTTACAATTAAAATTCTTTAGACATTAATTTCTACTATGCAGCCACATCTCAGCCCACATTAAGTTTAGTCAATGCAAACTTCTATAGGATTAATAAACTCTGTTAATCTCCAGTAACACAGCAAATGTTTCAGGTCTAAAAGCATCATTTGTTGCTGCAACAAATTTAGTGGTGCAGTATTTTAGGGGATTCTGTGGTTTATTTATCCAGAGGGGTGTGAAAGTGCTGAGTCCCACAAGGCCTGGGAATGTTGGACTGCACAGGGGAGGGAATGCTGGAAAACATTAAATTCCATTTATTTTTTCTGAGAATGAGCACCACACCCACGAAAATGTGCTGGGTTAATGGTTGGACTCGCTGATGCGAGAGCTTTTCCAACTTTCACGATTCCAGGATTCTAAAGAAAACACCGAGGATCGTTTTTTGACAGCCACAGAGTGTCAGACATGCACACAGTGAGTCAGAAACCCCAAATGTTGCATTTGGTTTGATGTTTACACTGAAAAATCAATATACAAGGGCTCCAGAAGGGACCTTCGTTTGAGTCTTGGGGGAGACCTGAGCTGCTATAAATGATGTCAAATTTCACTGCAATATTTCAGATCATTTTGACGACCTGAAAGGTCTTTTCCAGCCATAATAATTCCATGATGCTGTGATTCAGTCCCCTGTCTAAGTACATTTCATTCTGGGAGACAGAGAGCTGTGAGAAGAAATCCAGTGGCGTGGAAGAGCCTTTAAGAGTTTTAAACAAAAATCCCTGCTGTGATCTCAGGTGCTGGGTGACCATTTCCCCTCGTCATGGTGGTGCTGATCGTGTCGTGGTTGACAAAACCCAATGACTCTGAAATGACTTTTTAAAAAGAAGTGCTTGTGGTTGCTGGTGAAGCTCTTCAGAATTGTCCAGGCCCACAAGGGCTGTGGAAATGAGGCTGGAATTTGCCTCATTTAAAGCCTGCAGCGAGCAATCCCTTTATAAAACCATCAGAAGAACAGTGGATTATTTGCATTTTCAGCCTGAGTCCTCTTATTCAGAGAGCAAATCCTCTCCTTGAATGGAACCTTCCATTCCCACTTGTCCAGGACCTCCAACTCCAAGGATAAGAGGATTAGGCCGTGTTCCTGCTGCAAAGAAAAGCACTTTGGGGTGGATTCTGCCTGAGCACAGCTTACCTCAGCTCTCATTGTCTCTGCATTTAGTCCCACTCTGTTTTAATCCCAAATTAACCTTCACACAACACTTTTTGTGGAAGGTGAGGGGCCAGAACAGGCTGGTGATTAAAGCTCAGGGTTTCCAGGTTCAGGCAGAGACTCTCTTGGCAAACTTTGGTGAGTTATTGAGTCAATTTTTTAGAATCACGAGTTGCTTGAGGCCCAGGTGATCTCCCATTGGGCCCGGTCAGTTCCTCCTACGCTCACCTTTCTCATTAAAAACCTCCCTAAAGGAGAGGTTTTGACCAGCTGAGCAATCACAAACTGCTTTGGAACTGCAGAACCACAAGAGCATGGAATAGTTTGGGTTGAAAAAGCTCTCTAAGATTGAGTCCAGCCATTCCCCAGCACTGCCAAGGCCACCACTGCCCCATGTCCCCAAGTGCCACTTCCACACGGCTTTAAATCCCTCCAGGAATTGGAACTCCACCTCTGCCAGGGCTGAACAGCCTTTTTTGGGAAGAAATGTTCCCCA
>VZRO01006069.1:1587-45594 GCA_013397915.1 Daphoenositta chrysoptera
TGATTTAACCCATAATACTGTGTAGTAGGGAGTACCAGGGTGTGTGTGTGCTGGAGGAGAGATTCCCACCTATACCAAGTACCGAATAAAGCAAATACCCACTTCTCTGACTCTGTCTCTGAAGTGTCTCTTGGCCCAGTTTGGGGCGAATCAGGGGGTTACTGGGAGCACTGGGAGGGCACTGGGAGGACACGCCTGTCCCAAGGAATGTGATGAATACTTATGATTTAACCCATAATATTGTGCAGTAGGGAGCACTGGGGTCTGTGTGTTTGGAGGAGAGATCCCCACACACACCCAGTACCGAATAAAGCAAACACCCGCTGCTCTGACTCTGTCTCTGACGTGTCTCCTGGCCCGGTTTGGGGCAAATCACTCTCCGGCACACACCAGGTCATAACTCAACAAAGGCAAATGCAGGGCTCTGCACCCGGGGAAGAATAACCCCGTGCACCAGTAAGGGCCGAGGGCTGACCTGCTGAAGAGCAGCTCTGTGGAGAAGGATCTGGGAGTCCTGGTGGACAGTGAGCTGTCCATGAATCAGCAGTGTGACCCTGTGGCCAGGGAGGTCAACGGGGTCTTGGGGAAAACGAGGAAGAACATTGCCAGGTGGTTGAGGGAAGTGATCCTGCTCTGCTTCTCAGCCTTACTGAGGCATTTTGGCATGACTGTGTCCAGTTCTGGGCTCCTCAGCTCAAGAGAGACCTGGAGCTCCTGGAGCAGATCCAACAAAGGGCAACAAAGATGATGAAGGGACTGGAGCATCTCTCTTATGAGGAAAGGCTGAGGCAAAAAAGCAACCATAAAAAAGACAGGAGAATGATCAAAGTCAAACACCACATGTGAGTGTTCCACATGTGCTGTACATGTTCTGCTCTAAAAAACTTGGTTTTCAGAAAATTTTGTCTTAAAAGCTGGAGGTGAACTTTAAAAGTTTCAGTGGCTTTTTTTTCAGATTAGTGGTGTAGTTTACAGGGATATTTGACACTGCAATGTGTTGGAACACATGTGCCTTGTGGGTCTTTCAGTCAGCCAGTTGGGTTTTCAGGTTATTCTAACCCTGTACAGAAGTTACTATGTGTAAGTCTCGATAGAATAGGAAAAGTTTTCTGCAATTTCATTGAAGTTCCCACCTTTTACCCTCACTGAATTTCCTTTTTAACGTCTGATACTGGAATGATAAAGTCTGTGTGTATGTATATAAGTATGTAGTTCTGTAGAAGATTGGTGGTAGCTCCTCTTTCTGTTTAGTTTTAAACATGTAGGTGGCATATCTGTAATGCAACTTTGACATTCTTCATATGATACTCTGTGCTATTTCCTGTCTGCTCTAAAATTACTTCTTTATTTCCTGGTTTTGCTTGGGGATTCAGTCAATCAGAACTACATGTGCATGTTCTAAATCTTTCATTTTCTTACCCTCATGCTTCCTCTCTAGAAAAGTAATTATAAAGTGTGCTAGCACTCAAGTAAATCTAGATCTTACATAAAGAACATTAAATAACAAGAGGTTTCTAATTACATGAAGAATGAACAAGAAAAAATAGTATCATCACCACGTGACACTGCATATAATCCAGATATATCCTGAAATAGTGGGACATTTTATTAGAGTGGCATAACAGTATGAAATATTTAAAGTCTGGTGTCAAGATTGTTCACAATGTTTGTTGAGTTGATGCTGCCAAACGATTAATAAATGGAAAATTGGTACCACTCTGCTTGTGTGTGAGATGTAATTGATACAACCACATTTTGGTTTAAGTAACATTCATCAAATTCTACAGGAATTCCTGTTCCTACAGTGCATAAAAAAATAGGTAGGGGGATAAAAAGATCTGGTTTTTATCCTAGCTGCTAAGGTGCAGTTAAATAAGTAAGTCACCTTTCTTTGCTTGTTTTATTTTTAATTCTGCATAATTCCATTAACAAAAGAAACATGTAAAGTACCAGAGGTTGTAACCTCTGTTGCTTGGAAGGAGGACGTCTACATCTATTTATTAGGATGTGATACAAGACTGTATCTTAACTTATTCTTCCCCATAATACCCAGGGTTGTGTGACTACCTCACACCAAAAGGTTTTTAAACACGAGCATATGGCTTCTGTCCTGGTGGTAGCACTTAGCACTCCCACTACAACACACCAAGCATTTGGAGGAAGGGGAATACAAAAGAAAAAATACAAATAAATAATGAAAAAAGCACTGTAAAATGCTAATGAGGGAGTCTGCGGTCCCTCTCAGCAAGCAGCTCACCAGAGCAGAAGTGTGGCCTCAGTCACGGCACTGTGACTCATTATTAGCATCCTTTGCCTAAAGGCTCGGGGCAGTGATGCAGGAGAACTTCACGCTGGGAAGCTGATAGCTCGTCGGAGTGACTGTGAAACTAATCAGGCAGCCGCTGCTGCTGAAGGCTTGCGTTTGTTTCCTGACAGACATATTCAGAATCAAACATTAGGACTATCGGGTTCTGTGAAAGCACAAAGCATCCCAGCTTATTGAGTATGAAACGTTGTTGTTGTTGTTGCAATAATAAAAATTATTATCATTTTTACCAGCTTCGGTTCTCTGGGTAATAAGAAAATGTCCCTCTGGAACTGCTGCAAAGCTGACATTTTATTTTGTAAATTATTTCTCTGATTTGGACAGGGTAGGATATTCATTTTCAGCATTAGAATAATATTTTCCTATTAGCCTAGGAAAGGCATTACTAGAATGAATATTCTTCTGGTGCTGCTCTCCATCATTATAGTGACAGCACAGGAATTATAATATTAGCCTAATTCTAAAAATTTTCTACCTTGTGCTCATTTTCTATTCCTGATTGTTTCAGCATCTTTGCATGATGTGGCTGCCCCACAACTCCTCTTGTGTAATGATAAAGGTATTCATCCTTGGTCACTTCATAATGCTTCAGATTCTTTATTGTCATATCTAAAAGCCTCTTGAAATTTCAATAGAGTTACAGTTTCTTTATGGTTTTTACCATGTTGTGCCTTCTTAGCTAGCTCTCTGTATCTGTAGCTGTTCATAAAGAGAACAAAATTTGATGTTAATTGGAAGCATGGGAGGCCTTCAGGAATGGGAAGACTAAAGCCTGAGAAAGCCAAAAAAGGTGGGTTCACAGTAGGCTATTATTTCAGCATTGTAGTTCTCATATCTTATGTTTTATGGCACAACATATATTCTGTCCTTTTCCCAATGATGACACTGGAAAGCCTTTGCATTGCTTTACTTTGACGTGGGGAGACCAATCTTAAATATCTCATGTCCATTGTACCATATAAAGAAAATGCCCACTGACCAGAACTGGCCTCTGCAAACAGCCTGTTTACCAAATTGCATTAATCAGCAAAGAGAAAACACCAAAGAAAATGATGGGCTTAATATTCCACTTTGCTAAGGATTTGGATGTCTTACTTCATTAAGCAACTGAGACAGGCTAGTCTGTTTTTGTACAGAATATGCCAAGGAAAAGGTTCACTTATAGCCATTATTGATAAACAGGAATTCAAGTGCACTAGGAACTTGGCCAGTGGAAATTTAGGTACACAAGGAACTCAGAGCTGACTGGCAACTGAGTGGAGAATTTGGGAATTTGGGTGATAGGTCCAAATTACAAATTTATTGCTGAATGGTTCTTTTATTGCCAAATGGTTCTGTATTTCCTTTTTCTTCGGATCTGAGAGAAGAACATGGGGTTCTTTATGCCTGTGTACATGACCAAACCAATAAAACTTATTGATGCTAGGAACAACAGTTATGGGTTCCAGCCATTTTTAATTGTCTTGCTTGGAAACATGAACTGTCAAGACTGAGTATATTGTTTTCTAAACCAAATGGTCAAGACACATGCTTTTCCTATCTCATTTCCTCTATTGATTGTATTTGAAATATATTGAATCCAGGAATGGTTTGAAGAAAAGCACTGTAGGTTGAAATGTGATTAAACCAGAGATGTTATAAAGGAGAGAGTGTCAGAGGCTTTGGTTTGCCTTGTCTGGCTGAAATTAATTTGAAATGTAGGATAAACTCCACCCTCCTATGTTCCTGTGACAACCTACTTGACATAAACAGCAGTTATATAGAACTATGAATTTAATCTCCCTGTGTCTGGGTTTAAAATCTGAGCAAAATGAAGGGCTAGATTTGGATGCATTTTTGTGAATTTTCATCATTGCTTTATAACTCCACAGAAGCACATGGACTGCATATCCTGATTCAGATGCATACAATTTTTAACTCTAAGTATTTAAAATAGTGTTGGGTAATCATTTAATCATTTGGTGTTTGAAAAACATTATTTCTGCATGTGTGTACTTCGTTTTCTTTGAAAATTTTATTGTGGTTTAGAATGTTAACTTACCAGAGCACTCTACTTGTCCAGAAAGTATTTGTGTATCTGGACTTACTAAAGTAAGTCCAGATACACAAATAATATTAAATAGTAATTTGTGAGCTGTATGGCCAGAATACTTGCCAATGATTTGCAGATTTCAATACAAAAACTGAAGCAGCTTATAGAAATCTTTAAATTCGAGGATTTCGGCTTTGTCTCTGCTTTGGATTTAGTGAAGCTGCAGGTTCAAATGACATGTTGATAGCACCAAATAATGGCAGCTTTTGGAATATTTTGCTCATCACTGAATACTTTCAAATAGTTTCCTAGGTAAACTTAATCAAGGAACAGAAATACGGTTTAAAAACCAGGCTTAAAGCAAATACAAAGAAACTGTAATCCAGTATAACTTAGAAATACAGTATCTATCAAGTGTGGTGTTTTCTAGATGCTGTGAGACTCTTGTCGAATCTTGCATTTCAGTGACAGTCATCTGATCTAATTTCTGCATCTTGATAATGTTTTAGTGACTCGATAGAGTCTAATCAGTGCTGACCACAGCAATAACAGAAGTGACAAATTTTGCTCTTCTTATCTGCACATTCTTCTTGGGCATATCTTGCTTGATTTCTGTTTGTATTGGTTTTAATTCTCTAAACATTAAGAGGACAGTATAGACAATGTAATTATTGTCTGTGCTGCTGTTCTCCTTTCATTTTTGAGTTGTTTTTTTTTTTTTCGTGAAGAATTTCACTGCAGGATTTGTTTGTGTCTTTTGGTTTTGTTTTGTTACTGGCTTCTCACAGCAGGAGATGCTTTATTTTTCACCATCTCTTCACTGTATTCCCTCTCTGAAATTTTTATCTCAGTCTTTCTGAAGAATTTCTAGTTTTAGCTCTTAAAAATGGATTTATAAAAGATGGTTTAAATGTGTTTACAGTGCATGTCTTAAACATCTAAGTGGCCAAAGCATTAGTTAGGGCTTTTAGACTTTCCTACTGCTCTACCTACTGCTTTGGGCAAATAATTTGAGAGAAAATATGGATGCTCTAGTGAAGAGCAATAAGTTGAAGGAACTTTATTTCTTAGTTTTAAATATATACTGAATACAGGTTGAATGTGAGGCTTGTTTAACATCATGTTCCAGTTTAGTTATTGTATAACAGAGTAAGAAACCCCAGAGGAATTTTTTTGGCAAGGTAAAATAGAATCACAAACACTCCTTATTATTGCAAGAGTTTCCTTAATCACATTGTTTAAACTCTGCAATACACTGTAATGCTTATTAGTGGTTTTTCATTTTCAACTGTCAAATAATTCCTTTTGCTACCTCTGGATAAATGGCACTCTCAATACTTTCAGTTTTAGTTATAGATGAGTGACCAGACAGCTGATAAAATAAATAACTACTGTGTTTTCCACTGTGTTGCTGTTGCATTTAGAGGTTCAGATGTGTTAATGCAATTTATTTGATTTGTAAAATTTTATAAAAGTTTCTTAAACTAAAATCCTGTTAGTGATTCTTGTTGTCAAAGATAATGAAAGGAAATTAAATGTTCTTTGACCTGTAATGACAACAGATGGTCAGGGTCCAAACCAGAAGAAACAGAAATAGTCTCACGGTTTCTTTTTGTTCCTATTTTCCAAAAAAAAGTCTACATTATCAGAACTCCCTGTAATTAGAGGCAGTGAAAGTTATGTTCTTTTTAATGGGCTTGAGTGAGGAAATAAATTTGGAATATCAGTTTGCTATGCCATTTCCAATAATGATTCCCGTTTTCAGATTTTCCTTGTTATTCTTTTGTTTACCAGTCTGAAATTTGATTTGTTTTTGAGTTGGAAGTATTTTGAGAAAACTGGAGAAGGATCTTCAAGAGACCTATCAAGACAACAATGAGTGTTTAAAAGTAAATATGTAAATAAGTCTATTTTTTTGTTGTTTGCTTGCTGGTTGTTTTTTTTTGTTGGGAGAGAGGGAAGCACTAAACCTGGGGCTGGCTAGGATCTGTATCCTTTGGTATGGAAAAGTCTTTAAGATTTAAACTTTATTGGTTACTTTTATTTTTTTTTAAATTTGAAGCAAAGGAAATAAACTGGCATAGCTAATTATTGAGACATAGGCTAAGTGGTATTGGGTAAAGCAGTTAATAGAATACATGATGAGAAAAAAACCTTAGCAATTCTGAACTACTTGAATTTTTAAAACCTTGAAGTTTAATGTTTTAGGAGACTTCAAGACAGATAACAATGGAAATGTGACACACTAATACTGTATTTCAAGCATTAATGTCTTCTTGAACCCATTAACTTTTTAAGTGTGCCCTGTACTCAGCTAAATTGGGTTATCTGGAGAGGAAAATGTTCAAAAGTATCGAGAGACTGTGGACAATGCACTGCTGAAAATGGATCACCTCTACTATTAAAAAGTGCTGATGCAGGGCATTTGTGGTTTTTCACCATATCTCTAATTTGTACATATTTAGTCCTGCCTCCTTTCTTTTCAGACCAGTCTTCAAAAGCCTGCAGAATGTTTGTCATGTTCTTTTCTTTCCATGATGATCCTTGCACATGATGGAATGAATTCTCTTCTAATAAAGTACTGAGTTCTGCAAGTCTGTTGTAATGGTGAAGTTATTTCTGCAATCTTTGTTGGTCCTTTTAAATAGGAAAACCTATTTGTGCTCCTTTTGATTAATTGATGCAAACTGCAATGACAGAATAGTTTCCTCTTGTCTTCTCTATTCTTATGTGCACCCAGTTATTGCCTCCCTCCATTTTTCCACATTGCAATGGAAGTTTAAATTGGAGTGCTTCCCTAAGTGTCCCCTAATCTGTATCTGTATCAATCCCTTTTTGATACCCACATTTTTATAGTTTGTTGTATTAGAAAACAATAAAATAGAATATAGAGGTGGTACTTTTTAAAAAATCCACACCACTTTTTATGCCTGAGTGAATCACTTCATTATAAACGACTTCACCAATACTATAAACAATGGAGAGAGAGAATGCAGAGAGGTGTGTTTATTTAAATAGTTCTGCACATAAGACTTTTCCCAAAGCAGAGGTGCCTGAAGAAAAATTGTGAAGTCTTATACTTTTATAAAAATTGTCTGAAGCCTCTTGGATTTATGGAGTTTTAAGTACTGAAAGTATTATATTTTATTTTATATCATAAACTCTGTATAATAAATGTTACTGATCAGCCCTGGGATACTGCATTGTGTTTGGCTAACTAGAATTTCTAGAGCTGTATCAAGTGCTTTACATGAAAATGTAAAGAAAGAGAATATGTTTTTCCTTCAGCGATATATTTCAGTTATCGATCCTTTTCCTTTAGTGAGTATGGCCAATGTTATTTCTTGGAACTTTAATAAAAGCGCCCATGATTCCAAGACAGAAAAAGCAGATAAATATAAGATCAATCTGAAATTACTCCTTATAATTTCTTGTACTTGTTTTGGCCAATGAAAAAGGAAGGGGTGATCCTTATTGTCTGTCCTACCTCCCTCAACCTTATTAGTGGTTGAAAATTATTTCCATTTAAAGAAGGTGGTTCTCCTAAGGGTAAATCTTTTGAGATAAGAAAATTAACATTTGAGTAAATTACAGCGGGCAGCTTATCACGTGAAAATCTGAGTTACTTGCCTTATACTTAGATGCCTTTTCTTCCCCTTTATTCAGATTTAGGACACCGGTATTCCTATGCTTCCCTACCTTCAAAACGTTGACAGAAAATGAGTGACCGCTGTATTTTAAGACAGAAGGCGTCCTTCTCGCCGTGTGCTGCTGGGTGGCCAGGGGAGAGTTCTGCACAGGAGAGTTCTGCAGGAGCCCTGAGTCAGGAGGGCTGACCCAGCAGAGCCCCGCGAGTGTGACATTAATGAAAGAACGAACTCTGTCTCCGAGCTGGCGCAGCGCATCAAATCACCGAGCATCAGGCAGAGCGACGTCGCCTTGCTCTGAGTGACAGAAGTTAATAATTAGTGACAATGATTGACAGCCACACTCCATCTGCCGCTCCGACGCCTGGGAGCGGTTATTCCAGAGCTGTCTGCGGGCAGAATGAACTCCCGCGGGACAGACGGACGGGCTGTGACTGACAGCTGCCTCCGAGAGAGACGGGCGCTGACAGCAAACCCTCTGTCAGCACCAGCGCTGAAGTCTCCCCCTGTTCCCTGCAAGTTTCACTGGCTGTATACATTTATTCTCTTTCATTTATCATGTCAGGTGGGGTTTTAAATATATTATTAGCCAGTCGTTTTCTTGACTGCGGGGTTTTTTTCCAGTAGTAACGTAGCCATCCATACACAGTGAGATGGTTTCACCTCTCTGTGGCTGAGTGAAAGTGTAGAGCAGCATGCTGACATAGCTCTAATTAATCTGTCTTTCTGTCTGTTGGGAAAGAAGAAATATTGCATTACTTTCTGTATCGAAATTTTCAATGGTAATGCAACAACGTTGCGCTTTTTATATTTCCAAATGCAGGAAAAAATATTTGGAAATGTTTTGTAATTTAAGTCTGTGTTATGGGTTGGTTTTGACAGAGGTAGTAATGTGTGGGAGTTTTTTATTAACATCATGCATAAAACTATGATTTGTAATGTAAAACTGTACTTAAAACAATAAAGACAAGCCAACTAGATCCTGCATTAGGTAAGGTAGATACATGTAAGAAAATTATTGTAGCATGCTTAACATATTCATTTCATCACTTTACCTAATTATAGATTATTTGTTCTATGAAAGTGGGTGCAAATAGCACTAATTTTTTGTGAGTCTCATTTCATATTACTAAGAACCTTCCATGTTTGGGCAGATTTAAGAGTATAATTCTTCTTAGGTTTTCTTTTCTTCTAAGTTACATTCGTATAAGCAGAATACGTTTATCCAAACCCTATATCAAATTGCACTTGTGAAACATTAGATTCCAAGACGTTTCCATTTAACAGGAAGTAGGACTTACCCTGCCATGCATATAAAAAGAAATTCTGTGATCCATTCATAATTGCCTACTTTCTTCCCTCTAGCATGTAAGACCTCAGAAAAGAACAGAATTGCTGCACCAACAAATTCCTGCAGATGCTGTAGTAGTACTTTGATGATGTTATTTTTGCACTGTTTTGTGAAGCTCTAAGGTGAGGTCTTTTTTAATCAAATATTGTATACTTAGAAGAGGAGATCTATGTTAAATTTTATTCCTGTTTCCTTTTTCATTTTGAACCCCTCTCTGCATTTTCTCTAGCTATACATATTGGATTGCCTGGCTATATAGAAAGCTATCAGATTTAGAATGAACAACATACTGGAAGAAACTTCATTTTTCATCTTTCCATAACAACCCTTACTATGTTCATAGTGATAAATACAATGCTTTAAATTTGAGTTTGCTATTTTTAAAATAATTCAATCAATTCATGTAGTTTTTTTTTAAAGTGATCAGCCAATCTTCAGGCACAGGTTGTTCATTGTGATAGCCAAAGAGGAAATCAGAACATATTCAGACATAATAGAGAGTTTGTCTGCAGGAAGGCTGGGCCAGCTTCCATCTTTCTGTTACAGTTCTCTGGTAATATTATGGTGCTAAAATCTCTGCTGCTGGTCCTGTCAGGCCAGGAAGGAATTACAACCCTCAAGGCTGAGTGGAGCTATTATGGAAGAGCCCCACCATTGCAGTGTTTGAAGTAAAAGGACCCAAAATCACAGTGATCCCATTGGCAGGCATTCATTTACTCTAGATTTAAGCATCTTCAAATTGTATTTCAGAATAGCTTCTATACAAAATACATGTGGGGTTATTAGTGTGTTTATAGTATTGTCAAATGCCAATTATGACGAAGAGAGGCTTTTTGTTTATACCCAATTTTATTGTTTGTAGTTTCCCTCTGGTAAGTCTTTTTTTATGACTGGTTTCTCCAGTTCTCATTCTCCTTCCTAAAACAAAGAATGAATAGTCTGACTTTTTTACTATGGGGTTCTTTAAAAATAAAGCTTAAGGAAGTTTGTGCTTGACGTGCACACTTTTACACAAAAAGTAATATTGGGATTTTGAGGGTTCAAATGTTCATCAGTCAAATTGCAGCATATCCTGCCATGGTTTTGAAATATATTTTTCAAAGAAGACAGTTTAAAATTACTTTTGAGTTGTTCTATGAGTGTAAATTAAAGGGTTAGGTAGAATCAAACTTTCTGACATTTCTGCATAGCTGTGGAAGTGATCTGTTATACAATGACACTTATTTGGTCTGTGTTTATGACAACACAAAGCTAACAAACCTACTTTTGTAGCAAAAATACAAGCCAATCAAAGGCAAAATAAATAATTTGCCTAACCTTTGTAATTTTTTCTTTCTAAAATCTGGTTTAAATCTTATATAGTTTTGGATTTATTGTAAAAAAATTTTGTTCATCTTTTTTCTCTTCGTAATTTTACTGCTTATGTGAGATTTATCACCATCGTTGAAGATCATGTCATGTAGGTTTTTAACTTTCTAACCTGTTGCAATAGGGAAGCAAGACAAATGGAAAGTTAGGTATCTTTTGGAGTAAAATAATTCAAAATGTTCATCTTAGTGTTTGCGGGGAACATACGGAATTATAGGACACAAGTGTTCACTCTTGCACTCTCCCTGTAGCCCAAAGGTGTTTGCTCTGCTGATTTTATGCTCCAACCTAAATCAAAAACCTGTTGGGTACATCTGATTTAATCAAACACTTTCATTTGTGTAGGAATGCAGTGATTTGAAGTCCTTAGAATGTTAAACAGTCACATCTTCAGCAGGTAAATATGTTACAAGTTGGGTTTGTTTATAATTGACTCGATAATTTCTTCCTTCCTAGATCCAGATGTTTGGATTAAATTTTCATATAAAGATTTAATGATGTGTTTAATTTTTTTGCCTATGACTAAACATTGTCATTGTTGGACTTTCTTTTCTTAGCTGCTGTTTGCATCTGAAATACATATGGGTGTGATGATACTGCTGAGGGAATATTACAGCTCCTGTTCAGCAACGTGAAAAGAAATATCAGCTAACTAAATTATTAAGGTATCTGTGTAAAATAAAACGCCTCAATTTCAGTCTTCCCAAATAATAGCAATCTTTTGGTTTCAAGTCAGGAAAAATAGAGGGCAATCCTAAATTATTTCCTGTTTGTTAGTAGCACCAGAACACAGAAAGAAGATTAATTTCTTAACTCTGAAGTGTAAAAACAGTCTGGAAAAGATACCTGCTCGTATGAGTATAGAAGCTTTCCTCAGTTTGTTTAAAACTTCATCTTGGTCTTCAGATTTGGAGACCTGTAAACCTTGAAAAATTTGGTTATGAGAAGGGCTATTTTTTCCTTCCTGTCTTGCAGGAGCTTTTAGTGTTCTTTAGCTTTCTGCAAGAGAAAGAAGAGATTTTATAATTAATCATAAAGATAGAAGGTGAACTGAGCTGGAGAGTGGTAATGTCTTCTTAACCCAAAGCTGTACAAAACCCTGACTATAGGTAACATAATATGTTAAGGAAATAGGTGAAACCCTTTCACTTATGACAGTTAAAATGTATCTGCAGGAGGGATTCAGGAATCTGACAGCTGTGAGACAACACAACTTTAAATAGGCAAAATGCAGAGATTTATAGTGGGATCTAAATATCACTAACTCAAGGTATCCTGTACCTTGAGTTGGTTATAATTTGTAGTTACTAGATTGGATTTTATTATTTAAAGTGATTGTTATGCACAGTTATTTATTTGTCCTTGCATATTGGGTGGTTTTACTCGGGCTCGTTGATGATTGATTGTTTTATTGCCCAGTTGATTGAGTGTTGAAAGTTACCTAATTAAAAGTTTTTGTATATGCCCCAGTTCAAACAAGTTAATCCCAGTTAAAAGCCATATTTTTCTTAAAATACCCCTGTTGTGTCCCTGTTAAATGTTGTTCCCCAATTCTGTCACTTTACCAAGTATTTATGATGTTATTGAAGTTGTTGTGTGTTCATTAAGCGTTTATAATGTTATTTGTTAGATGTTTTATGATTTTAGATTATTNTTCATGTATTTTGCATATTGACTCTATTTTGCATTTAAGGAAAGTGATTAGACTGTAATTGGCTCTATTCTATGAATTCCTTTCAAAATCCCAGAACTTGGGGAGCAACTGTGTCCCTCAACTCCCACTTTACTTTTTATGACTGATGAAATATTTGTTTTCTTCCACGTATAGACTTTGTCAGCCTGAAAAAAGGTGAAGAATGGTATCAATTCCTATCAATAACACATAGATGAGAGCTGTGAACCCCTGATACATTGTCTGTAAAAGATGAAGTGTGTTCTGTACTAAGAACCATCCTTTGTTTATTTAAACTCTTGTTATGTTATCATCAGGTAAATTTTGACTTAGATTTCCTTTACAACATATTCTGTTCTCAGGAATCCCATAACCAGCACATCCAAGAAAAAATGGACACTAACTGGAACTGTAATATATGTTGTTTCATTTTCAGTATTGAATTTAAGCCTAAGGGCAGCATTCTAACAACCCAAGTATTCTGGGTAGCAAATAGAAGAGAAAATACTCCTTTTTATTTCTGGTTTTGGGGTTTTTTTCCCACTTGTATTAGTTTCCTAATACCTTAATCAGTAAACACATCATATTTTGTAGTGATATGCCAAAGAAAAGCAGACTAATCAGTTTGCAGAGAACGAGAAAAATGAAAGAAAACCCATCTGTCTGTGAATGTTAAAAAAAAAAAAGTATTTTTAATGAAAACATAATAATTGTTTGCTTATCTTGTTCTTTGTTGCTTTCAGCGTGCTTTTTTTGTGGTGTGATTATAACAAGTCTAAATGAAGATTTGCACTAGCTTTTAAATCAGCTGGGATTTATTATTTGTCTGTAAGAACATAGAGGCTACCATGCTGTTTTACAGAATTCCTGATTCTGAGAAGTCTGTCTTGGTGGTGTGCGTGTATATTCTTTTTTATTTATTTCTAATTTGAATCCTATAGGAAAAGACTTATATCCAAGAGCAACTAAGTTCTAAGCAAGTCAATAGGCACGAAAATAATCCTCAATTACTGGTGATACCAAGTTCTGAGTGCCCTAAGCTCCTCCTCTGCCTGCACCTACCTCTTACCTCATTTAACTACTAAAGGCTGTGGCAGAACAGAATTGTGACCAAATTCAAATGTACCATATGTAGATTTGATACTGAATGATTACCAATTACTGAGTTTACAGCATAGAGTTTACTTCAATGGGGCAATAAATTGAATGTTTTCCCTCTATTGATCTGTTAGGTCTTTGGGAGATGTTTATTCTCGTTCCTGTTTTGTTTGGGGGGATTTTGGTTGGTTGGTTGGTATGGTTAGGCATAGTTTTGGTTTTTTGCTGGGTTTTGTTTGGTAGGGTTTTTAAAAATTAAATTGAAAATAGCTTCGTATCTTAATTCTTCTGCCAATTTTTCTTGCAGTTAATTAACCAGATGAGAGCAATCATTGGGCAGGGATGGGTGACTACTGTCATTAACAAATCTGTAAAACTCTGTTGAAAGGAAAGATTTCATCATTGCTCTCCCTCTGCCCTTCTCATATGATTGTTCACTTCCAAACTTAAACCAGTTTACACTTGAATATCTACACTGGATTCCTCTGACTTACTCTTGCTTTACAATGGTGGTAAATAGCAGACTCTAATACTGTTTCTCCATATTTTGTGCTCTGAAGGTATCTATAGGACACAAACATTTATTGATGTATTTTTTTTCCTTTTAATGGTATCAATTTCAGATAATTGCTGACTAAAAAAGGAAAAATCCCAGCTTGCTTTTATAAATTTATTATTGAATAGTTTTGACTGAAGAACATACTCAGTTTCCTTAAAGCTACTAAGCATAATAGAGATCTTCCTTGAGGGATCAAGAATGCTGTCCTGCTTTCTCCTGCTTGCATTTTCAGAACAAATCTTCTACCATATGCCATTAGAAATGTGGTGAGAAAGTTCTTCTTTATGTAACGTGGGTGTTCAAAAGTACCAAAGATAATTGCTTTTTTTTTTTGATTACCATAAACATCAAGAAAGTGCATACCTAAAGGATAGAATTGTCTGCTGGCATTTGAAAAGACCTTCCATGCTTTTACTTCTTGGGTATTCTTTAGTTTTGTTTTAAGAATGTCTTGTCAGTCATCAGGCTACAATTATTTTAAGTAATTCAGATATAAGTGCACAATCACTGTCATCCTGTTCTGGGAAAGAGTCCTGGATGATCTCCCTGCTTGCCTTCCAAGTAATTATTTAGGTAAATTAACTAGAAAATTCTGTGTTACTATAGTGAAATAAAGTTCAGCATACCAAGTTATTTCAGTTACTGCAAAGTCTATAAGGAAAAGCTCTTATGCAAAATAATGGTATAATATTTGAAAACTAAAGCAAAAAAGGGGTAAAATCACATTACCCTTCTATTAAACTATGTTGATTTTCCAGAATGTTTTATTTTGGACTGTCAGTAATCCAGTTCTGTGTGTCTTTTCCCATTTCAAATATTTCCTTGACTCACAATTCGATTAAAATCTCTGGGAAGAACAAGGCCAACTGAGGGAGCTGCTTTGATCAAGCTGAGGGGCAGAGACTACAGCTTGGAGACTGCAGCTTTGGGCTTTTTGGACACATTCTTTCAGTCTGAGGCTTCATTTGCAAAGTTCGCTGTTCGTGCCTGTTAGCAGTGGAAGTCAAGTCTTGTTGAGTGTCTGTTTGCCAGCACAGCAGGAGGTTCATCATCTGTCTTTGAACGGGGCTGCTGTCGTTCCAGCTGACATCTCCAAGAGGCAGCAATGCCTCGGAGAAATGAGTGTGTGATAACTATACAGCGAGCAAAATATTCTCAAGGCATTAAGAAACTAAACATATCTCACTGGGTTATACCACGTCTTCGCAATTCAAAATGACACGTTTTTAGGAGTTCAGCAGTTATAATGGAATACGTGTGTCTGGCCCTGTGAACGTGACCCTTTAAAACCCCTTAAGTTTTATGGGCTGCTTTGCAACCCAGACCTCTATAGAGACAAGTTTTGAAAGAGAAGGGGGAAAAACCCTTCATCTACTCAAAGTGTGGTTAGAAAGAAGCTTCCCCCACCACTATGTTTGAGTCACAGTACTTAAAATACTTTGTGGAATGAGTAAGTATCACTGAGAGCATCTTTTTCCATCTTCATAATTTTCTTTGCTTCTCTTTTTCTTTTGTTTACACATCCATTCTAGTGTGTGCTGCCTCATCACTATTACTTCTGAGCTGATGACCTTACCAGAAAGATGTATCTAGCTGTAATCTTTGTCTCATCATTAACAGCCTGCTGTGAATCTGTTCTTCAGTTAATGGCCATTGATCCAGTAATGCACATTTATTTCCTCAGTGATACCTTCCCCTCACAGTGTTGCTTTTTCTCCTTCCCGTTGTACAGTAATTAACCCTTTTGGCCAGTGTACTGAGATCACCTCAAATGCTACACATAAGCCCTGCAGGGATGTGAGGAAACAGATGCTGCCAGCACTTCACTGCTTAATTATGATTACAGATGTTTTTGCACTCAGGAGACTTGTCTGCCTTGGCAGTACATTTCCCATCCAGTCAGTCAACAGAATGTGAAATAGGTTTCTGGGTTGTTTTTGCAATAAAATATTGAATTACCTCCCAACAGGAAGAGGCAGATCAGGTATTTTTTTCTAGAGTCAGAGCAGTGTTAAATTACCTAACTCTGTGTAGAGTGGATTTCAAACCTAAATTATTATTATTATTATTATTATTATTAAAATTATTATTTTAAAGTCCCAAGTTACATGTGAATGACTATATAGAAATACAGGTGTAGCATTTATGTTTTAGACAGCATGGGATGTGCTGAGCAATAATTTGGTTCTTTCCTTGCACAACTTCTTCTCCTCTGATTTTCTCCCTTTAAAGCACATTTTAATGTTATTCTTTATATTGGTCTATGCCTTTGGTTTGTTTTCTCAAATTAAGTTGAATGAGTTATTTCATGCGGAGAGTGGAAATAAGCCTGTGGTAAGAAAAATCACAGGAAGAGTGCACATATGAAATGTCTCGATTTAAATTGAGAGACAGAGAAACAAGTGGGCAAATTTCACCATAGTTTGCCCTCCTAAAACATGCATGTGATTAAGCTGTTTCTAATCTTATTTCTTCAGGATGCTAAGTATCAATTTGAAAACCATTTAAGTATTTTAGTGGAATTTCATTCTTTGCTACCTTGAGATACAAACATTATTGTATCTATGCTTGACTCAGCAAGGTGGGGTTTCAGAAAATGAGAATTCTGCTGATGAGGTTACAGCTCTGCAGCCAGATCTACCCCTGGCAAAAATCAGCTTCCATTTTTCACTTGGCTTCCATCATATGTGATCACATGGTAATGTTTACACTTTGTTGTTTCACCAATGAGAAAGCATTAAGAGAATAAAAATTATTACAACAACACTAAATAATCTGACAAGAATGTAGGCATGTTCTTAAATGTGTTAGTACAAATACTTGCTAGTTTTTTGCTTTTGTCTATGTATGTTTAACTTTTCATGGAGATACTTGCAGTTTCTAAATATAACTCAGTGGCACACTGCTTTTACAAAATCGTTATTTTCATTTTTACAGGCACTATGTTAGATCTTCGTTGAAGAGATGGGCTTTCCATTTTGGTTCAAGTTTGGTTCAATTTCAAGTAGTATATTTGGAGGTAAAGCAGATAGTTCAGAGAGTGTAATTAAGTTTTGCTTAAGGTAATTCAGGAATTCAGAAGTAGCATGCATTTTTCTTGTCTTGCTTATAGCTGGAAATGGATCAAAGGGTTTTAAGGATGGACACTGCAGTCTACAAATAAAATATTTTTTTAAAAAGTCAGTATGAGAGGATTTTTGGTAACTCTTCACATCACAAAGTTTTTTCTGATCTGAGGTATATTTTCTTCAAATGCTTATGTTTGCAAAAAAGTACATGGCTGCATAATAGAATCAATTGTGAAGTCTGTATTTTCTCAGCTGTTTAAGGAATGGAAATGAACAAAAAGCTCATTCAGACTAAGGTTTTTTAGTGATCAGCACGAGAGTAAAAGAAGAACCATTTATTTACCTAGTCAGATGAACTGGGAATGCCTATTAAAATCCCCTTTTCTTTCAGGTCAGACATGCTAGATTTTTCTGTGAGATGAAAGGGAGAGGGCCTGAAACGAAGCTGCTCCAATTGAAAATAAAGATGCATATGAATCACATCACAGACACTTCTCCTGTTGTTAGCTTCTCCCATGAAGGGGAAGATTGTCTCATTAAAACAAGGAAGAGCACACAGTTTACTAAGAGGGACCTGATTTATGGCATACAATGGCTGCTGTGTTTGTACCTCCTTGAGTTCTTCTGCCACAGAAAAACAATTCAGCCCTCATGTCCACACCTCTCAAGGTGTGTTCCCTTGCAAAGAATTGTTGTGCCCTTGTTCAGTTTCCATTCTGTTTCCCTCTCTAATTATGTGGCTATAAACAGATTGTAAACCAACATAATTCTGGCTGCAAAATTAGCTTCATGATAAAGTTAAGCTGTGCATTAGAAACATTTAAATGCATTGTCATACTCACAACATATACTGCCATTCAGTCCTTGTTCTTGTGGGATTTTCACACTTCTGATCATTAAGCCAATGTTTGCCTAACAGCCAGGTGTATTTCTAAACTAACTGTATGAAAGTAATTATGGTATTAATTACTACAGATTTTTGGAAAGGGCAAAATATTTATACATGAGAAATATTCTCTGTCTGGGAAACAGAAATCAAAATGACATCTGATGTTGGTTTTTTCATTGTTGTTGTGTTTTTGGTTGGTTAGTTAGTGTGGTCCCTTAAATTCTCTTGGATACAGCTGTTAAAGGGAACTGCATGGATCTGTTGTTCAGATGCAGGCTCAAAATTTGGAGGTAGAGAGAAAAACTGTGGTGTCTCCAGTGTCATGTAAACTAACCAGTTGTTAATGAGCTTACAAAACTTCTTTAAGAAAAATGTATCACCGTTTTGGTGTTTATAATAGACAAGTCTTGTGTTGCTTAGCAGATAAGATGTCTTGGATGTTTGTTAAGCTGCTTATTTTAGGAAGTAATATATTGTAGAATCCTTCTATCTTTTTCCCTTTACTGTAAAAATACTTTTTTCTGATTTAGTGAATTAAAAGCCTGTTTCATTTGCAAGGTATTGGCCCTGCTTCATTCAGTGTAAACCATAATGCAAAGGTCATGGAGATGAAATAACATAATGATGCAGACAGGATAGTAGGCTTGTATCAGATTTTTTGAATTTAAAATTTGAGACTAATGTAATGAATCAAGAGTTGCGTTTGTTAGAAGATAGGGGTCTTTGACCTTTCTTTGACTTGATTAACTGAGGGTGAGATGGTAATTTCGAAAGTGATGGGACTGGTATTTAATTTCTTCCAATGTTTTGTTTATAATTAAACATTAACACTTCTAATGACTTTTTATCAGCCCAATCTAAAAATCTCTTATTGTAATTCTTCAACAATATTCTTCAAATATTGGCACTTCTGGTGCCAGAAATTATTTTTTGCTTTGCCCCTGGTGGACGTAATTGTTTTGTTGTCGAATGAATGAAGACTTTGGCCTAAGGCTAAAGAAAGAAGGTAGATGAACAACAAAGATTCTAAGGTTTGATTAGAAGGCCTTAATATTGGCAGGCAGAATATTCAAAAGTGGCATGCTTGAAAGCATTATCCACAGGTGTCTAATTCTAAAAAACCCTTTGGAACATGAGAGATTGATTAGTTAGAAATCAGGATGAATCGATAGCATGCAAGATGTGCATGTACAGTTCCTTTTTTTAAAACAAAACACGTGGATATGAACAATTTGATTCAGTCACTTGAACGCCAAACCGTAAACCAGTTTAAATGCCACCAGTAGCTTCTCCAGAAGAGTATGAATGACAGAATCAACTGAGTTGTAAAAGACCTTGAGATCATTGAGTCCAATCTGTGACTTAACACTACCTTGTCAAGTAAACCATAGCCCTGAGCACCCCAGCCAGTCTGTTTTTAAACACCTCCAGGCACCGTGACTCCACCACCTCCCTGGGCAGCCTCTTCCAATCCCCCGTCACCCCTTCTGTGAAGAACTTCTTCCTAAGGTCCAACTTCAACCTCCCCTCAGCTTAAGACTGTGCCCTCTTGTCCTATTGCTAGTTGTCTGGGAGAACACAGAATCATAGAATGGCTCTCTTCCATCCTGTATCACATGTGATCACAGAGGGAGCCTAAAAATTTCAGGGCTTAAACCATTTAGTATCAGAAGTTAGGTACTTTTTCATGACGACTATCTTATTTTTATGATGTTACCTGCTAAAGCTGATATACATTAATGATATTTCCTGGGTAATGCTTTAATTCCCCTGAAATTGTCTGGATGCAATTGCCTGTTGCAGCTCCAAAGACAGGTACACTTCCCTCTTACCTGCTCGGGGTGATTGTGAGGGAACAGTCTGCCAGTTCTGAGCTGGGTGCAATGTGCTTCTGGTTCCAGAGTGGTAATATCATCTTTCCCGGTGTTCTCGTGTGTTGAGAGCCTGAACCAGCAGGAGGTTGAAAGATGCTGTTGGACCAATTGCTTGCTGTGGTTCAGTGAACCTTCTATGTACGCAACAAGGCAGGTTTGTTTTGCCAAAGGCCCTCCTCACCTCCCTCATAAGAATTCATGTCGAGGTTTGAAAACAAACCAGTGAGAGACTCCAAGTCAGAAATACAATTTAATAGGAAAAGAGAAAAAAAAAGTAAAAATAAATGCAATAGTACAAAATAGTACAGAGTCAGAATACAACCTGACAACCTGTTGGTCAGGGTGTTGGTAGCAGTTTGAATGAAGTGGTCCTGTTGAAAATAGTGATCCTGGGTCTGGTCTTGGAAGGTCCAGCGGTGGCTGTGTAGCTCTCATCCTCTGGGAATCCAGTGGAAAAGGCTGCTTGTGGTGTTCGAAATCTCAGTTTATATCCAGCATGGAATGCTTGGTTCCTCTCTCTGGGCGGAGCATCTCACAATGGGATGATGTAATTTTATCAGTCATTCCGTGAGGCTTGATGGGCCCATTAACAGGAGATAATCCGGAGGGAGTTATCTGTGAGTCCTGTGGCAAAACCTTGATGGGCCATTAACAGGAGATAGTCCCAAGGGAGGAGGCCAGGAACACCACCCAGCTGGTTTCACCAGCCCATGAAGATGGTGATAGAGTACTCTGCGACCCAGGACAATGCATTAAGTGTGCTTGCCCTTACGGCTCCCCTAGAAGAACCATCTGCTCACCTCTGCTCTACCTTCAGTCACCCCTCCGTGGCTGTGAGGAAAGTCGTTAAAAAGAACGTTTCTCCCTCTGCTGCTGCAATCCGCTCAGTGACACAAGAAATGTCACTCATGATGCTTAACATTTCAAAGCAGCAAATCTTGAAGGTCAGTTTGAAACAGAGGACAGGGGAAGCTCGTGGCTTTCCTTCCCTGTTTGCCTCCCATGAGGAAACATATTGCATGAAAGTAGTGTTGGCAGGGTAAGAATGACACCTTGCTTTTCCATTATTTTCCATCAATAAAAAGGCAGAAATTATTTTACACCGATTTCAGGTAAATATAAAATAAATAAACAATTGTGTTTATCATATAGAAAATGCGTTGTCTTGACATAGTTTCATATTCTTAGGAAAGAGCTGCTGCATAAACCAATGCACCTTCTTCTAACAGTGTCATGTTGCTCTGTAGAACCCATTAATTAGACTATTTTAATGATATAATAACCATAAAACTCAGTAACATAAGAACAGGTGATTTTTTTCTCTTTAATAGCAAAAGATGGATTCCCCCTCTATAGAACCACCATATTACAGAACTCTTCCTCAGAGCACATATCTCACTGCCTACCTCATGTTTCTTGCTAAGTGCATTCTGATGCCACATTGAAACATAAAATAGGTAAAATCGAGCAGCCACCAATGGCTATTTATATGCTAATATATATCCTCTAAGTTGAAGTACACACCTAAAGCCTATTGCTGCTACTAATGATGGCTATGGTTCAACCTTCATGGAAAAAAATAAAAGTATTTTTCCTTAGGAAAACAACTCAGTTTCTCTAAGATGAAATGTAATTATCTGTTATCAGATGTCCTTTAAAAATGGAAGGCATATTTAGGCTGCTAAAAATATTGAAGCCCTAATTCCACCATAATAGCATTTTAATTTCAGCAAATCAAATATCTATTGTTACAGGACATTTCGCTGTAGGAATGGGAGAAGAGGTCTATCTTAGCTTTTTAAAGAAACATTTTCCTTTCTTTTAGACATTCAATTAAATCTTCGCAATCATCTAACCTTTTGTGGCACAAAATTTTGCTTACTAAGTGAGAAAACAATGGCCATTAGCATCTAAAAGACTGTTTTAAAAAGTAGTTACAGTTTAATTCTGATGTATTCTCATTAGAATACGTTTCGGCTGTTGAATTACCCATTTATGTTAGAAAGCTGGAGTTTAATTCACTGCTGCTTTCCATTCAAAATACTAATTTTAAATGCTGGACAAAGCTGGTGTGAAGTCCTTCTGTAGCTAGGTCTGTGATTTGATTCTGTCATTTAAAGGGAAATGTCAAAAGCAGGCGAATACAAGGGTCAGTGCTTTCTGTTATCAACAAGTACATTTACTTTTCTACTTAAAATTGTTCACCTATCAGCACTTTTATTGTTATAGTTCACATACATGACTGGTACAATTTTAGCATCCTCATTTATATTGATGATTTTGTACTGTCATGAGAGCAGGTGGCTTATACAAAACTATTTTGCCCATAGGTACCTCAGATTTCTTTTTAAAATGTTGAGCTTTGGTTCACCTTTTCTACTGCATGCTACTTTTGCTTACCTTTAGAATTTTTGTTCTACAGGATCAGATGAAAAATTTGGTGTAGTGGCTTCATTATGATGTCCAGTGTGATTATAAGAGATATTTTTATCCATCATTCAGTAGCATAGGGACTTCTGCTACTGTGAAACAGTTGCAGTAGCCCTGGATCTGAACCTTATTGGCACCTGCATTTGAGTGCTAAAATCTGAAAAAAATATAGCTTTCTCTCACATCAGGAAAAACAATATTCTATTTTCCCATCTGTTTTTCTCATCTGAACTTTATCTTGGAGTAAGATCTTTAACTGCAGGTAGTCTGTACTGCTTTAGCAATGAATTCTAAATTGAACATATTATTTACTCTGGGTTTTCACTTTTTGGGCTTTTCACTTTTAAACAAAATAAACTGGAAAATATTGTTGGTTTGCTAGTAATGCATAACGAAATTGTAGACCTCCTGTATCCTGCTTAAAGTGTGATCTCGTGGTTATACAATCAAGGAAAATTCAGCTGTGTGACATTTGCTCTCAATATTGTGAGAAGTGCATTAATGAAAACTCTTTCATTGTCTGAGGTATATAGGTCATGTATAGTGCAAATGCTTCTGTATATTTGCAAAATAATGATGCTAATACTCAGAAAGGAACAATAATAAGAAATTCTTAAATTTGAGAAAAATTCTGCTACCTGGAGTGGAAAAGCAGCACTGAGAATTTAAATCTCTGACCACTGGTGAAATTTTTCTGCTTTGAGTTTTTTAAAAAGAATTTTAGGAACAGATTGAAAAAAGCTATGCATCACTTTCTTTGTTTAATAGGAGAGTTCATTTTCTTTTGTAAATTTTTTTTATTCTTGCCTTCCATTCATTTTTCACTGAAAATATGAAGTCATACTTTCACTCACTCAATAGATTATCTTCTCCAATTTAAACTTGTGCTTTAAAAACAGTGACCTACATTGATTGTATTCAGACTTTTGATAGGCTTAAATGTCTGTCATATTGCTGTGAACTGAAGCAGAATATCCTTATACCTGCTCTTAATATCAGTAATTCTGTGACAGCAGGGAAGGCCAAAGTCCCTAAGAGGAGTTAAGCCTGCTGCTGGCAGAGTCTTGCCCAAAACCCTGTTCTTAGTAAGCTGTTTTCAAATGGTATAAATACATTTAAGCAAAAACAGTAATAGAATATGATCCAAGAGATAAGCGAATGTCAGCCTTTTTTCTTATGTCCCTCTCAAAATATATATGATGCTATTATTTTTCATGGACGTGTGTTTACCATCTTACAAGTGATAAGATAGACTATTTTTTTTCAATTTTTTTTCTTTAGTTAAAGAGTAGTGTGAAATGTGGCAGAAAAACCCTGAAGATACAAGAAATTGCAGCAGAAATTGTGTAAACTTTAAACTGTCCTACTAATTGGTCATTATCTCTTGAGCATAAATAATCAAATGCAAGATAGAAATTGTTTTACACTCTTCATTTTTGGCTAATATCCTTCTTTGTGTTAGTGGAACTTTAAGATTCATTTTCAAAATTATGAGTCTAACAGACTGCAGTCTCACAACATTTCTTCTGAAAAATAAAATACAATTTTGATAAATTATTGCTTACACTGAAATGCCCCTTCAAACTCAAGCCTTTTCCTTTCCCTCTCTCTACCAGATGAGCAAGCTCTTGGGCCCATATATTATTCATTACAATCAAATAAGACACAGTGGTGGCTCAGTAAACTTGCTTTTCATATAAGAATTGATTTTATTGAGTAATGCACACTGCAGACCCCAGCTTCCAGCAGCCAGGGCTGAAATGAGCAATTCTCTCATTGTAATAATGTGCCTCTGTCATCTCCTTATTATCAGCATGATAAAAGATGAAATATTCACAGATGCTGCCCTCCTAACCTGATCACAGTTTGATATTTGAGCTTTGGAAATGAGTTTTATAGGCTTTAATATACTCCTTGGCGGAGTGACCCCTGAAATTAAACATTATTACAGAGCGGATATTTAAAAAGCTGGGGCTGCAAATTACATCAAAATGAAAATATTAAGGAGTATTAGGACTATACCTAGTGGGAACTCACTACTGCTGAAACGGTGAATGCCATAAAGCTCAGCACAGTGGTGTCAAAAACATCAGAAAAAAATAATAACAGCACACGCACCTTGACTTCTGTTATTTTATATGTAGGGCTAAACTAAATTACTGGAATGCTTTTTTCCCCATAGGCTGGTTTTCCAGGAAGAAAAAGCATTTTGTTCTCAACTTTGTCTGCAGCACCCTTCACAGTTTTGTTAAAATGCACATTGCTTCTTTTCCGTGCAAACACCAATAAAATATACGTAAGTGTAGTGAAACCAAAGACTAAACTTAAGAAAAGAATAAGCCAACATAACCAGGTGAAATATTTTGATTCCATTTCCAGTGCTATCACTGTTTCTAAGGACAGGTTTCTGCCAAAGTCTGGGATACAAAGAGCTAAGGAAGTTTCCTAGACAAGAAAATAGAGTAATGTACAACATATTTAATATGTTTCAATGCAAATACTATATTGTTAAAGTGCGGAAATAGCAAATTTTAAATCCCTCTGAAGTTGAAAGAAGAACATGTCATTGATTAATTTATGTAAAGCATCAGTTAAAGGATAATAAAAAAAGATAAATTAAAAGGAAAGGAATTAAATAAAGTTTAATATTTTATTCAGCTTGGTTAGATGTGCATAATCTAAAGAGAAACAATCTTGCAGAACTTTCTGTATTTGTAGCCATCAACTATCTCTTGATTGCAGTGACCATTAGACAGTCCTCACAGGGAGAAAGGAGACTGAAATGCCAAATCCTGGGCAAGTCATTCAATGGGATGGTGCTCAGTGCACTCAGAAGAAATGGGTGGTTATGGTGGAAATGTTTATTTCTGTGACAGCAAGGAGAAGGTGGGGCTTTTTGTTGCTGTTTTCTGGAATTTTTGTTTGTTTTAAACCAAGGCATTTCATGACCACCTGAAGTTCTTGTTGGTTTCAATATAGCCTGCCTAAGTGCATGAACTAAAACCCTTTTTTTTTTAACCCATAATTAATGATGCCTTTAAGGCCATTATTTAATTTTTATTTGCATCTCAGTTTTTTAATCCGGCTCTGTACTGAAATATGTTTAGCTTTCAGTCTATTTATAGTTTTGAGTTATGAATTTGTTGTAGTTTGGACATCACCAAGTCAGTGTGATTGTAATACCCTCTGCATTGATCTTGCTAAAGCTCTTGCTAAATTGAGCTCAGCAGGAGCATGTCCTGTGACCTCATAAATAGTGGAAATGATTGCAAATCAGAATTCATGTATGTTCCTGTCTCAGTGGGTAACTGTATCCCCCAGAAAAGATTCAATCATCTCTTTCAAATTTCTGTTTGCCCTTTCACTCAGATGTTTGAAGATAATCTGGAGAGGGAGATCTTGCAGAGTCTGACAGAACTGTCAGTGGAAATCCAAAAAAATGCCTTGTGCCTACCAGTACTACTTAGAGATGGACGTTTCACACAATACCCCTACTGCAAAGAACTTGAGGGATGGTGGATTATAGTTCCCCAGCTGGGACTGCAACTTTTGAGCACTTTTTTCCTAAATTACACCACTATTTTATTACAAATAACATGTCCTTTTTTATGCCTTACTATCCTGTGATCTGATTTTTTGTTAGTATTGAGTTTGGTATTGAAACCATGGAGCCTCATCTGCAGTTTTCTTTCAGTAACATGCTATGCAGTCATTTTAGTTCAAGTGGGTGCTTCCTTTGCCAGCCTTCTGGAATTGCATTCATGATACTGTATTCAGTGATCCAGTCATGGATATGATGCTTTGTGTAGATCAGAGATCTTTTTTAAAATTAAACTTTGAGTAATTCTGTCATTTTTGTGCTCCATGTAAGCGCAAATAGTTAAGTGGAGCCACTTTTGACCAAGAAAACTTGGAATCAAGAATTCCATAAGTTTCATAAGTTACTGCTTTGGTTTTTGTAAACACCATTTCTGGTCTGGAAAGTCAGAGGAAAAGGGATTTATCCTGTTATTAAGCACAACTCCTACTGTTTTTGGTCTGAGAAGTCAGAAGGAAAGGAGTTTATACTGTGCTCATTAGACACGAGTCCTCTCTTTATCTGGCAATAATGTCCCCATATTTTTGTTGTTATAAGCAGATTTATTCACAGCTTCTTGGCAAGTGCTGCATTCAGCAGGAACGAGTCTCTTTCCAAGTGGGCATTTTGACCACAAATGGGAGTCAAGCCAGTTATCAATTATGAATAGCCTAATAATGCATACAAAAGTGGGCTTGGAGACCTAATAAATAGAACTTCCACACTGATCAATGTTACCACATCAGCTTCCGAAATACTTCTGATATTTGGCGCAGTCCTGGCTCTACACAGTTTCCTCATGTTATGGCATCTCAGTATTTGGAATAAATGAAGGCCAAGAAGGAGAGAAGAGAACACGAGAAAAAGTCACCAGTATATCTGAAGGAAGATTTCATACACAGTATTCTAAGGCATGAAGGAGAAACCCTTTCTGCATTATAGAAACTAAGGAATACACTTCAGACTATCCCGGGAATCTCAAATTATGTGTGCTGACTGATACCTATCTGGTATGTTGTGGGATTTTTTTATGTATTTATAATTAAATAAATTGGTTTCCATATAACTTTGGATTCCAAGCACCAAGCCTTCCTTTTAATTTTCATTATTTGTTACCTATGGCATTTGTAAACGGTTGAATGAATTCTGGATAACCAGACTTCAAGAGCTAAATAATATTACAGAAACATCTAAGAATTGGTGTTAATGGCATTAAACTTCTTCTGAGAGAAAAAATATTCATTTTATTATGTCTCACAGGTTAAAATTTCTATAGTGACAGACCAAAAAGCATAGACTGCCTAGAAACCCTCGTTCTTGAATCTTTCTGTCTTGGGAGACGTAGTTAATGTGGAGGGTAAGCATGTAAAAACAAAAGTAAACCTCAGACAAATCAGCAGCTAATGTAAATAGGTGAAGGGAATATAGGGTAAGGCCTTTTGGGACTGGAAGATATATATGTCTGACCTTGTCAATACCTTTAGAAAAGGAGTTTTCTGTTCATTCTTGCTCTAGTGTTCCAGAACACTGGGACTGTCTCAATGAAGACTTTCTCTCTCTGCAAGGCCAGAAGTGGTTCCTGTTGAAGTCTTCGTTGGGGTTTGTTGCTCAAATCTCTATCAGACCACTCAATCTTTAGTTGTTGACAGCTGTACTGTCATAGATTCTCCAGTAGACAGAACTACCAGTGCTGGAACGGGCCAAAAAAACCCCTGGGAGTACAAATTCTGTCATTTAAAAGAGAACAAAGAGCACCACCTCTGTGCCTCTTAACCGTTGTTAACTGTTGCAGTTTTGTGTATGCATATTTCCATTAAAATAACATGTGCTTTCTAGCTGAAATTGAACTCTAGAAATCAAATCCCTACTGAGAAGTAGAAATTGTTTATTTTAACATAATCTGTATTTGTTACATTAAACATTAAGGCTGACCACAAATGTTTAATTCAGTGACAGATTGTTAACGACTGAAATAGCAAACAAGAGGTCGGGTGTCTGAGAATGCGTAATTTAGAAAAACTGATTGAAGCTTGATGTTTTACATTACAGAATCAGATTCCTGGCAATTTGCACTAGAGGGAGCCAGTCTTTAGGAAAGGGTTTTAATCAAATACAGTTCCCAGCTGGGTACAGTGGAGTAGAAACTAAAACATACAGGTCCATAGCTGCAGAAACGGAACCATTCAGGTGCACATTTCTTTCTGGTTCACAGCTTTTCTGTCAGGACAGGCGAGCAAACAGCTGTTTGAGCAGCACACGGCGCCCTAACAACAGAACGACACCCACTGTGACTGTAAAGCATCCGTCAGTGTGAGGAACCAGCCTCTTCCCTTCTTTTTGTGTGGAAATCAAGGATGTGTCAGTGTCATGTGGTGGTCCCAGAACTGTGACCTGGTCCTCGGAGCTGTAAAGTTATACTGTGGCTCATCCTTTAGGTAAAGCTCTGCATTACACCTGATGCTTCCAAAATATATTGGCACAGGTACTAGGGATGGTTGAGCATAATATTGTACTTGACTACAACTCTGCTAGTTTTTAAGTGTTGCCTCTTTATACTGCCCGTGCTGAGGGCTTTTTTAAAATCAGATTGTCCCTTACTGCATTGAAACAACCAATATTTTTCTTTCATTCATCCTAAGTGGCTGGGGTACAACATAACCAGCAGCTTGTTATAAGCACTTTAAAGTGATTATAGGTCTAACTGAAACCTGTTGAGCTAGAGATGTGTTAGGAACAGTAACTATTAAAAAAAAAAAAAAAGAAGTAGATTCTTGACACAGCTGCTTGTTTGGTTTTTAAAATAAGTAAATCTGTTATCATTTTAAAAACATCATCTAGTTCTGCAGAAATTTGTATTGCTGAGCTATTATTGGCAGCATATTTTCAGTGCTGATCACTGGTAAACCCTAACTGTGTGTCCAGGCATTTACATTAGAGGAGAAACATGTGGCAACATAGAAAGGAAAACTTTAAAATCATATACTTCTGTGTTCTAGCAAAAATGGAAGTAGAAAAGGCATTACCAAAGAATTTTCCAATTCTGAAACCACTCAAAAATCCACCTCATAATAAAGTTCTTTGTGAGTGCTAGGGTGAAAGGCTAATGGGTTTGCTTTTCTAAAATATTTATATTCTTTTGCTCACAACAGCTTGGGATTGTAGTTGGCATATTTGGTACTTTGGCTGGTGGAAACTTACTCCAGAAGTGACAGAACAGCTTTCAGGGAGAAAGGAGATAGATGATTGAAACAGCTGTCAGAGCCTGACAGAACAGAAGCTGCTTTTTCTCTGCAGGGATTACTTGGGCACGTTGCTACCAACAGGGAAGTCTCCAAAGTAAGACAAAGATTTTGGCAATGAAGGACTACAGTGTTACAAATTCAGGACTTTTAGTAATGCAGAACCATTAAAAGAGAAGACTGAAATATGTTTATGAAGTGAAGTAACATTTTTTTTCCTGCACACCTGGAGATTTTTATTTGGAGGCTGAATTAATTATCTGGAAAATTAGGATCAGTTCTGTAATGCCCTTTTGTCACAAGCAGACTGTAAATGGTAGCACAGAAGAGTGTATTAAATGAACATACAGGGTTTGTTTCACTTCTAAGTCCTTGCACCTATGAAGTCTGGACTCTAACAGTCAGCTAGGCTGGAGGGACAGGGCTTCAATTTTGGTTACAGTGGGAGAATCCTTCAAAGCCAGATCAACCCTTGATTTCCTGTATGGATGGTAAGAGTTATGGGCTTACAAAGGTATAGAGTTTATGACAATAAAAAAATACCAGCTTGAATTTCCTAGAAAAGAAGTAGGAAGAAGGGAAGAAGTGACTGGATGAAAAACGACCAGTAAAAAGTAGCTTGGATCAAGTGTAAGAGTACATACTCCTGTGTTTCCTGAAATGGAGAGCTGCATCAGAGACAACCAGCCACTTCTTGAGTAACAGCACTTGGTAAGAGTGAGTGCTTCCATAAAACTCGGGGGAAGTCTCATTTGTTTAGGTTAAGAGACACCTCAAACATCTATTTTTTTCATATTGAAATTAGATAATTTGGTTATTTATATTTGTCCCTTCCTGCATTCATCTCCAATTATTTTAGGGAAAAAGACTTTTCTAGTAAGACCTTCTTGTGGTGATTTTTTTTAAAGACTTGCACAGCAGAAACACTCACGATAAAGTGACAGTTAAATGAAATGAGTAAGAATGCCATTCAGAAGAGACAGAAGACTGGACAACAGTAAAATTGCATGGATCCCAGGAAGATGCTCCAGGTCATCCAGGTTACACAGTAAATTCTTTTAGTTTAGTTAATGCTGAATCAGAGTCAGAGACTTCAATGAACCATTCAGATGCTGAGCAGTGAGCAGCACCTTAGCTTGCTGTCTATCTGGAAAGATATATTGTCTCTGGATATCAGGCTGTACAGTAAAATTCTCTTGGTGCAGGATGTAGCATGCTACTAAATCTCATCTTGTGTCTTAGGGTTTGAAACACACACTCCTAATAAAGCAGAGTTGAGTTCATCTTTAGCCACAGAGGGTTCAGACTCACAATCTGTCCCCTGAAGTGCTTGGAGGCTCTAAGCAGGTCACAGACAAGGCACATTCTTTCTCCTGTTGAAGGAAAAAAAATGCCAAAATTGCGGGTTATAGAAGTGGAATTGGCCCAGAACAGAAATGATGTGGTTTCTGATCTTTGCTCCCTGGACTATTTATGTGTTTTCTGTGAGGCAGTACCTGGTATTAGAACAAGGATGGTAGAAGGAATATAAATAGGAAAGTGATGGACTCACAGTTTACACACTGGTGATGATGAAAAGGATTCTCTTTGACTGAGACGATCAGTAAGTCCAGGAAGAATCTTTTGGGTAAAATACAGTTGTTAAAGTGAATATTTTCAAAGAAAAGAATGATATATATATATATGTCTCAGAATGCTCTCTTTCTCAATGAAAGCCAAAAAGTTTATCACCTTTTTCTTTTGGCTTATCTGTCTTTCAATCTTGGCTTTATGCTGTTTTCAAGGGAAAGAAAAGAGGGAAAAAGAAAATTGTACCATGTCTCCTGCACCACAAAATAAATGTGGAAGAAAATTTAAATGAAGAAAATATTTTTTAAACATAGTGAAACTTTGTGCCGTAATCAATGTCTGGTAACTTGGTGTCCTTTTATGTTGACTGTGGTGCTGCCATAAGATTTGGCTGAAATTGGTATAGAAAGGGACAATTCTTCAGGAGGTTTCCACTTTACTTTGCAAGTGGTAACTTTTCAGGAGGGAAAGGCAGGGTTAAGAGTGGGTGCTCTTTTTTTAGACACACTAAGTAACCTAGTGGAATTTGCCTGAAGCTGTGCTGGCCCTGTCAGCAGTCGTTCTTATCCAGTGTCAGACTCATGATTTATAGGCCTGTTTCAGTGAAGGCCGTGTTTACTCCCAGCACAGCCATTTTTTCCAGCTCTTTTTGATTTTTAATGACTTCAAAAAGATGTAGTTCTGGAGAGGCAAATATGTGAATCATGCTATTACTGTTAATTTTGCAAATGAGAACTACTTTCTCCTTGTTTTTTGTAGTAAATGATACAAATTTTATTTTGGTTGTAATTGCCTAGAATTCTTGTCACTTCTGTCTACCTGTAATTCTGGGTGCTCAAAGCGCTAAGAACTAAAAAGGCAGAGATTTCACAACTTCCAGACAAAGTCTAATCCCATAATTCCCTATTTATAACCTTAAAAACTTTTCCATAATATTGAATCTTATATCCCTTGCTGTGATCTGAGGAATTTACCTTTTGCTTATGTTAACAGGGGAAGAGCTTATTTCCACTTTATGTAGTAACATCTTACATATTTGGATACTTGCTATCATTTTTTTTCCCTCCTCTGTCTTTCGATTTCGTGTTCCTGTGTTTTCCATTTTCCCTTCTGGATCTTGTGTTCTACCTATCTGCTTGTGCTTTCTTTTCTTGTTTAAATCCTTGTTTTTGATTTAATGCAGTTTTCTAGTACACAGCATTCAATTAAATATTGGTACTTCAGTACAAGTCATTTCTTCAAAGTAATTTTGAGGGTCCATTTCTTCTCTATTGACATTAGGTCGGAAATCAGTGCTTTTAATCTACCCACTAAAAGTTTTGCTCTTGTTTCTGAACCACAAATGTTCATACTATGATAAGCAAAACAGAAATCTGTTGACCAATGCCATAGTAGATCCATTGTAGGGCTATTGTAGACATGTTTTGTATAAACTCATCATCTGCTTTCTGGCTTCTGATGCTTCAAATTTCCAAGCTGCTGGTTTTGCAACACCATTTTTTTCCTCTCTGCCTTTTTCTCAATTCTACCTGTTAATATTTGAAGTGTTTCTCAAACCAGGTAATTACTCAAGAGTTTTTTTCATTTTCAGTAAATAGGGAAATCTTTTTCTTACATCTGAAATGCCACTAAAAAGGAAATCTCCTATTAGTGTGGGCCCAAAGCATATATAAAAAAATAAAAATTGTATTTGTCTGTCATACCATAGGCTGAACTACCTGTACAGCGAAAGTAAGGAAAAGTCATAAAATTACAGGTGTTTTGGCTTAGTTGCTTTTTGATTGTTACACAGATTGATATTTGATATTTGATTTGATTTGATTTTGACAGTTGATATTACGTGAAGACTTTTGTGTTTTGCCATCAAGTTTGGCTTTGATATTTCTTACGAAAGGGACTGTTTGTTGCCCTGACTTTTGCAGTCTTTCAATGTTTTCACTTTGTGGTAGAGTTTCTCACGCACTTTCTGTAAACACAGTCATGTTTTGTTAACTGTCCTTACTGTTTTAATTCTTTCTCCAGAGGTGGAGAGAGTTTGATGGACTGTTCTGTTGACCAGTGTGGTTGGAGTGGTGGTAACCTCATCCTCTAATCCATGGTCATTCCTATAAATATATAAATATGAGATAAATAAACAACCGCGTCTCTTTTTCCTGGCTTGGCTTTGACCTGGCAGAACTTGAGTCTGGTGTGCTTCTTTTCGTGTCCAAGTGCCACAACTGTTAGTAGATCCCACTTTTCTGAGAAAATGGTAGGAATGTCTAAGTCCTTAGAACTTGGTGCCCTCTCTTCCCTGTGTTTCCCTTGCCCCAAGGAGAGCAAGCAGTGTAAAAGGAGATCTGGGAAGACACATTTGGTAGGAAAGCTGATGAAATGTTCGACCGTGGAAAAGTCAGAGTGGTTTATACTTACAGAACCTGGTCTGTTTGTGAGTCTGTGAAAACCCATGCTCTTACTTTGTGCTTATTTAAATATTTTTTTGTTTTTCCAGCTTGCAACCTCTTACTCACCTTACTGTTTCACAGGTTTATTTTTACAGAAGACAGTACATTACAGAAGCCTTGCTTTGGAATGTAGTGATGTATCTAGTATTTGTTGCTGGTTTGATACCTTGGTAGTTGTTCGGACCCTACTCCTACTGCCACTGCATGACCAACTACTGCAGCATTCTAAATAGACATCCATAAGCAGTCAGCATTTTGCTTAGGTTTGTTTTTCTGTTTAGATAATTTTCCTGACCCATTTTTTGGCCTGAATTTTAAACTTGGTTCCTGATACTTAACTATGATTAGAAAGTGATTATTTGTATAGCTTGCTCCCTGTTTAGAAATGCAGACTTCTCATTTTATTGGTATCCACTTACTTACAAAAATTCAAATGTTTTTCTAATTCTTAAGCACATCTTGCTTTTTAAGATATGAGTGGAACAGAAATACAATGAAGAGTAGAACACAGCTCAAAGGTGATTACTTTTCTTAATTCTAGTAATTATTGTGGTATTGGTTTTCCCTCATCTGACTTTGTTTTTTGGTGCATGAGTACTTAGGAAATACCTTGACGAAAAGTTAGAAATGGTTAGAAATGAACTGATATGTTTTAATTTAGGAGTTCTTTTCATTCACAGGAATGTAATGAAAAGGATAAAAATGATGGCAGGAGAAATGCATGGAAAGCCTATTTTTTCTCCAGTTAGGATGTTCAACCCTATGCTTATGTCATTTCCTGTTTTCTAATTTAGCAGCATTACACAGGAGAGAAATGATCTAGAAGATATAGCCATAGTAGTGACTATTATAATGGAAATCCTCCTAATTTCTTCCATTTCCTGCAGCAGTATTTGTGGAAAATTAATCCTAAGAATTTAATTACTTTTTGAACTTTATTTGCATTTAGTTTTTGGGGTTTTTAAAATGTTTTTAGAAGTTTTTCTACAAGACTTTGCAGAGTGGTTGTATGGTCTTATGTACGTTTTGTTTGGTTTCTTTTCTGCTTTGTATGTCCAACTAGCAAGATGCTTTTTCAGGTTTCTGATTAATTGGACTTAGAATACAGTTCTTTTCCTAAAAATGCTTTCAGGAGAGAGAAGGCTGTTGAACAATTCCATTCTGAAGAATTCAATTTATTTCACTTTCAACTGCAATGTTATTTAAAAATAAAATGAACAGTTAAACACTAATGATAGCAGCAATGATTCTATGTATTAAACAAATGCTGGAAAAGGTGAAGTACAGTAGTCTAAAAGAAGTATTGAATGGTGTATGTTAAAACAATTCAGATTTTTAAGCAAGTAGATGAAATACTAAATACAGGTTTTTAGATTACAGTTATAAATCTAGAAGTATGAGTTGTTTGTTTATTATCCTCTCAGGACAAGACAAGTACTGCTGCAAGAAAAGTGGAATTGAAGCTGACAGATCAGAGGAGGTGATGGGAAATGGTTTAGAGGAGGTTCCTTTGGCCACAGATTCTGTAGGATTATGTGCAGACCTGGGGAGTTTACTGCAAAATGTTTTGCCTCAAAAACATGTCTAATTTCATTTTTAAAACCCTTCCAGTGGAGGTGAAACTGTCTTGTATCTACGTATTATTTAACGCCAGGAGGGTTTCATAATGGACATCAAAATAGATCAGTTGTGACAGACACTTCCTGAAGTCTGGCAGAAGCTTTTCACACTCAGGGATCTACTGACCATCACCATTGCTGTGATTTTCATGCATTTCTTTCCTGATTCCTGGCTAGGACGCTTTTAGTTCCAGTGATAAGACTGGATCATTATGCAAAATTATTTTACTCAAAAAAAAAAAAAAAAATCCAACACTCTCTTTTGAATTTATCAATTCAAATATAGACTACTATAACGTGAGCTATGTTTGGTATATTTGACAGGGGAAAGAAAATTTTTAGAACTGACACCTTGCAGCCCAGAATTCACTGGGCAGATTAGATAAACTGTGAGTATGAATTGAATTTTCTTAGTTATCACCTTCAGATTGATTTTATGCTGGAAATTTTCCAAATTAGAAGAAATTTCAGGAGTTTTTCTCAATTCTCTGGCTATGCTGATTTCTTTCCTTCATGTGCTTATCATATTTCGGATCACCATTTCATAAATATTGTAGGCATGTTGGTATTCTGGTATTTGATGATTTTGCATATAGAACAGAATATGCTGAATAGGAAGAGACCCATCAGGATCATCAAGTTCAACTCCCAGCCCTTCACAGAACACCCCAAATATCACATCATGTGCCTGAGAGCTTTGTCCAAAAGCTTCTTAAATTCAGATAAGGCTGGTGATGAGACTACTTCCCTGGGGAGCCTGTTCCAGTGCCCAAACAAATATTTTCCAAATATCCAGCCTAAACTTCTCTTAAATCAGCTTCATGCTGTTTTCTGTCACTGGTCACATATAAGGTTGGTCTTTTTTCATGTTGCCTTTTTCATCACATTTTATTAAATAATTAGAAGTTTTTTCCAGAATATTGCCTAATATTGGAATTTAGTTTTTTAGATCAGCTGTCAGTATAAGGTGTTTTCCTTCTTTTTGCATTTTCACTCTCTTACGTGTATTTCCTTTCTTCACAGTCATTCAGTGACTAGTTCAACAAGAAACAGTAACTTTGTCATTTCCACACAGCTGTCATTTCTTTTTCCAAGGAATTTCAGCTCCCTGAAGGTGCTTAATGAACATCTTGACAATTTCTTTACAATTCTAGAAGTGTTCGTGTGTTGCTGTAGTGGGTTGATACAGTTTGTGATCTTGTTCTAAAACTTATGTCAGATGCCTATGAATCTTATTATTTCAGACACTTCCTGGCAATCACCATGACATTCCCATGCCAAAGCTGAGTCCCACTTCTAATATAAATAATGGTTCCTTTTCATCTGTTGTTAGAACAGCTGTTGATAATAATGTGGTGTCAAATCACCTGTTTAAATGTGAATTAGAGACTATTTCAGGGAAGAACAGTGCTTTTATACAGTATTTAAAGGCAGTTGTCTACTTGTTCATTTGCTTTTTGAGCACTCCACTCCCCCATTCCCCCCTCTCCCCCTCAATGCCATTTTTCCTATAATAGAGAATTATATGCTATAAACCTTTTAAACTACACAGGGTAAAGTTTGATTAAGTTCTGAGTTCTTTTAAGTTTCTTTGTCTTGTAAGTAAAAAGTTCTAAATTAGAGGAGAAGCTTGAGGGTTTTTTGCACTGTTCTCCAAAGCAGAGTGTGATACACGATACAAGGATACATGGGTAAAAACACTTGTTTAAAAGGTTGTTTTAGTGTTAGGGAGGCTAATATTTTCCACTAAGCTTGTCATGTGTCCTTGGAATTCATCTTTTGACTGCAGGCAATAGGTGTGTGGGACATTTAATTTAAAAATTGTGTAAGTGCCATCCATCCATCTATCTACCTATCCATCTATCATCAGTCAAACAATGTGTGTATCTATCTATCAGGAAATACAAAGACCAAATATTGCCTCAGGAATGAAGTGCTATATGTATTGCTGTAGGACATAAACTTCTTGTGTTACCTTGAGTAGCTCAAGCATAACATAAAGGCTGGCACCTCTGCAATAATCAGTGCCACAGTAATAATCAGTAATTGATATTCTGCTGTGGATACTTGTCCCAGACTACTTGGCTATTTACTATTGAACTCAATATTTTTATTATCCATCACTGTTCTGGACAGATATTTGTTAAAATACAAGACTTGAAATTAAACTGGACTTTTGGTTTTGATGTTCTTCTAGAGAACATATTGAGCTGTTTTTCAAGAAACCTGTTTGCACTTTTATTTTGTAATAATATTAGTAACACCAGTGACACAGAGCTGCTGAATTCTTGAGCTTCATGATGATGAAAGTTTGGTTTGTATCATCTTTAATGTGACCTCATTTATACTAAAATTGTATAATTCTATTGAATTGTATAAATCTATTTCCAGAAAATTATTGGAAGTGGAAATCTTGGTGACTCAGGAAGTTCTTGTCTTATGTGTAATGGGTTTTTCAAGAGTATTTTCAAATCCATTTAAGCTTTTCTTTCCTAGATTATTTTCTCTCTTCTCTCTTTCCAGTGAGCAGTGTTCTCTCGCAGGTTTTGTGAGGGAACCCTTTTGTCTGATTCAGCATGAGACTGATTACTCTGCGTATTTTGGGGACTGAATTTGTCTCCAGGCATAAATTCTGCCCTACACATTCTCATGCTGCTGCTTCTGGTACCGTGCTGCAGCAGTAATTGCACAGGGCAGGGCTTTGTATGTTGTGCATGCAATGGTATGTCACAAAAAGTGGCTTTACAAAAGCCACTGATATGATCCACAAGGTAGAATTTTTGCCTTGTGAAATTTCTTCCCTGGAAGGACATCTGACTATTGTGTCTGGACTGACATACAAAATATAAGGATACCAGTTGCTGTCAAGTCTCTTAAAAAGTCGGGTCAAAAACAGGGAAGGTTTTTCTCTTTTTAACAATAGACAACATTTTTTTCTACCATTCTAGTTAGATTGTGCTTCAATATTGTGCTTGGGTATATTCTTCAATATTTTTTTTAAGCAATACAAGGATCAGGTAGGTATCTCACAACCAGTGTTTTAGGTACTTGTCCAATTGAAGAGGAGGAGAAAAACTCTGTGTGTGTTTGTTTGCTAGATAAATTGTTTCCAGGGGTGCAGAAAGATTTTGATAATTATGGTAGAGCAGAAACATCATAGCAAAGGAGTCCAAAATGGGTAAATGAGGACCCAAATCATCCAGATGTGAAGGGAAGGTGTAGAAATTTCATACTGTTGTTGCCAAGAGTGGGTTTTTTTGTTAACTAATCTTTGGATAATTTTTTCCCCTCATTTTTAGGTGTGTGGCAATGTAGTGGAAGGTAGGGAATATATGCTTTCTCTCTTCACCTGTGTGATAACAGACTAACAACTGATAAATACTGTGAAACTCTTAATTGCTATTTTGGGTGAGGATAACAAAATGTTAGTTGTTAGATGGTTGGATCTGTCTGGACAGAGCTTTTCTTTCCAGTGCTTAAAATAGCCTTGAAAATATGTTTGTGTTTGGCTGTCACTGTGCATTAGAGACAGATAACAGACACAGTACCACCTCTCTGTTTTTTATAACTGCACAGTGATATCACTGCTATTGTGCAAGCTAAGTTGGTGTTCTTTGCTTTTGCTCCCTGAATAGATAAGGCTGCACATCTTTATAAAGTAATTCTTTCATTGCTGCTAGGACAGAAGCCATCATGTGCCATGACAGAATAGCAAGTAGTCCAGGAAAACAGTAACTTTGCAAAAGATTTTTGCTGTGAATTCTGAGTACTGAAGTTAAATGAAATGGAAGTTCAAAGTCTGACCATAGAGTCCATGAAAATCAAGTGAGAAAAAAAGAATGTGACAAGAGATTGGAAGTCTTCTTTTAGGGAATTGCCTTTAATATGATGATGATTGTTTTGTTATAATTTTTTGATAGAGAGGTTTCTGCTGAATCACTGCTTTCCTCTCTTTAACCATCCAGATCTTTCACTTGAGAGTGTAGAAAGCAGCTGTTAAACTGTGCAAAAACCTCAAATGTGTGTGGGAAACCAAACAGCTTAGTCTAGTTCTCAGACCTCCTACTCAGGTGCATCTGTCAGCAGTGGACAGTGTGAAATTGGGTGAGGAGAGGCAAAGGAAAGTGGTGCAAGCCTCACACACACATATTTGCTGCTCATAGGAAGTGGTAGATCTGATGTTAGCAGAGTCCAAAATATGATACAGGACAGACCTCTAATTGTTTTTCTTGACACCCATTCTTCTTTGAGTCGTGTTGTTCTATTGTCAATAGAATTGACGTTTTTGATGTTGGTGCTGAGTGACTTTGCTACTAAACATGGGTAGCCTTTCTCCTGTGACTTGAGAGGGAATACCACACTGAAACTGTGTTAGACAGGGTGAATTTCTGATGCTGTATTCCATAGGAAGTGATTGCTCAGCATCTTCTTTTTCTGTTTTGCTTGCTTATACATTAACTTGGACTCCTCTAAAATAGTAGGGTTATCTTTTCATCCAGAAAATTCTCCCCATCACATTTATTTCTTTCTCATAAAAGAGATTTTCTTTCACTGCCTGATTAGGTTTGAAGTTTTCAGCATTTCTGTTAAGATTGCTTGGGAAAAGACAGAACACTTTCAACAGTAGTTAAAAATGCAATTTTTCTGTAACTGTCATAACAACAGTTGGGCTAATTGATTCTCAGGAGAATAATGACATCCAGCATGTAGTAAAAAATACCCGTGAAGGAATCAGTAAAAACCTAGATATGCCTTACTCCCCCAATAAAGCAGAAAAATTAGCCTACTTAAAAAGAAGGAAAAATAAGACATTATTAGAGTTTCTTTTCAGTGTGCTTTGAGGTTAGTTGGAATTCCTTTAAGTGTCAATGAATTTAGATCTGGCAGAATTCCAATTCCAACAGGGGTTTTTTTTGCATGAATATGCCTTGGGAGCCGGCCAAAGAAATTTAGACCATATAGATGAAAGAGAGAATTGCTGTACTAGGGGAGAATAACAAGAAGAAAACCACAGGAATATCGGAGAGAATATAGTGGTTGTCTGTGAAGTTAATTATTTAGAAAATGGGATGATTGAGACGAATGATGGGTAAAGTTCCAAACAAGTGGACACTGCTATAAGTGTTGCATTGCGTAATGCCTGAAGATTTTAGCATGTTTCTGGAAAATGGAATGTGGTCTTCCAGCTGTGGAAGCTGCCTTATGACTTGTGATCTTTGTGATTTTCAGGGTTGAGTCTGTACAGAACTTTCCCCTTGTTGAATGTGTACTGAATGTGGGGATGTGATACATGTTGTTAGCAAACTTTAGAAGAAGCCATCCGCCAAATGAAGCCAAAATTAAAAAGGGCTTTTTGAAAGGAGATTTTGGGTTGCAGAGCAAAAGAACCCAAAGCATCAGGGTGTACCAGCTGAGCTACAGAAGCATGTATCTCTTTCTTACTCTGTGGCCCTATGAATCAACAAAATGATTTTATAAAGGTTGTGATCTGGACCATCCAAAACTTCCCCTTAGCCACCATATAGGTCTTTTTCCTTTCTTGAATTTGCTGATAGACCAGACTAGAAGCATAGCAAGGGAGACACTGGAAAAAGTTGGAACACTAAGTGGAGGCTGAAGATAATGGGGTTAATTGGCTTTTGTGTGATTTGCTATTTATTTGCTCTGAAATTGGTGTAGATTGCAAGACCCTGTTTGATTCCTTCTTGGAAATAGAGTAATATTTCTGAATCCCCCAAATGCCTCCTCTTCTGTCGGGTCGAGAACTCTTCATTAATCTCCTTGATGATGCAACTGGGGATAAACTTCCTGAAGAACAAAAGTATTTAGGGTTCTTGCTGCAGCCTGTGTTAGGAATGCTCCTTAGTTATGAGAACTCGAGCATTTCTGCTTATAGCAAAAATGTCAGACATCTTCACAGGATCCTGCTGGATTTTGTTTGTTTGTGCACAAAATGTTGTGCTAGCCAGGGCTGTTCTTACTGTCTTCTGTGCTGACATTGTTCTGTTGTTGTTGCTAATAAAGTGGTGCTGTCTCGTTCTGCTGACTGTGTGCTAAACATCTGCTGACTGGGATTCGGATGTTTCACCCACTGAGCTGAAGAGTTTTGGGATCACTGGGGCATGATCAGGAGCACTTGACAGCCACAAGGTCTCAGCAGGGAAACTGTGGAATGTAGGCCAAGACTGACATAAGGCCTGTCATGTTCTTATAGTTTAATTTGCTTATGCCTGCACCAAGACAGTTTCCTGAACTCCAGGCTTTATTATTTTTACTCTTCTTTAGAGAAACTTTAGTGTGTTAGAATGGCAACTGACAGCAGGCCTGTTAAGTACTGTAGAGAGGCATGTGGAATCAACTAATTTCAGTTTTTTTCCAAATCCATCAAAGGTCTTTTAGGGTTTTAGTATCTGCATCACTGTTACCTCTTCACTAATAAGAAATTGAAACAAAGGTTTTATGATGTTTTACTCCCTTTGAGGAAACCATTTAACTAACAGAGGAGTAATCCCTGCTTTGCTTGCTTGCAAAATTCAGCAGTGCTCTGGATTTTACTGTTTGGCAAGATGTCTAAAAGTTCTTTGTTGCCATACCCCACTCTTTCCATGTTTCTGTCTCATTATCTATCTCATTATCTCCCAGGGTATGTTAGCCTAGTCAGGCACAGAATAAATCCTTATATGTGCAGATGTGAACATAGGAAGTGGTAATAAATATAAACCCTGAACTCCACTCCAGATTGTCACCTGGTTTCCCTCCTAAACCATCCTCATTTTCTGATGTGTGTTTCAAAACAAGACTTACCTGAAACAGCACTGTCTTGAGTCCCTCCTTCCTGACAACCATTGACTTTTCACAGCCATTTGAATTTTTCTGAACTGTCACAGCTGAATTTATTGAAGCTGCAAATATCTGAGTGTTAGACACTTTAAATGTGAATCAGAGCTTAATACATTGGCTGCACGTACTCATGTTGGAACACTGTTTAATATCACAGAAGCTGATGGAGTGGAGACATTGCACAGCACGCTCATCTACGTGGAGTATTAGTGGAGAGAGTGGTGCCGCATGGCAATTGTTGATACTTTGTGTGTGCTGTGAAAACACGTATTAAAAAGAGGCAAAGGTGGTTCCATGAGACTGATTTGTTGCTGTCAAGACTCGTCCATCACAGCTCTCCACAACTGTTGTATATGCAGATGCTTGCTGGTCATCGTGGGAGAGATCATAAAGATGCAGCCAGTCTTCACAGGAGAAGAAAACATGGTCGAAAGTCTTTCTAGCAGCAGGAATCTACATTCTTGGCTGTAGACTACAGCTCCATTTAGTTCAGCATCCTGTCTCCAGCAGCAGCCAATCTTGGAAGCCTAGGGAAAAGTACGAGGAGAGATGAAAGGAATTTTTTTTTTGTATGAATTTGTCGAGGTGCTTTGCATCCTGTACTTGTAGGGTAGAATTTTATGCTAGTGACTTCCATACTGCAGGTCTGCCTCATATAAAAAATGTGCAATGCTTATATCCAATCTGCCTCCTGGTATTCAACTATTCCATGCTCATTGTCTTTTGTGTCAGAAAGATAAGTGAGTAATTGTTCTCTGGCCATCAACTGCAGATTTACAGACCATTTTAGAAGCCATTCATATATTTATTTCTTATTTTCCATTAGTCTTTTTTGTCCTTCCCAGTTCTACTAAGTCCATTTCCTGATACTTTGGTAGGAATTCTGGAAAAGTGTCAGACGCATTTTTTTCCTTGCTCTTGGTTCTTTTCATAACAATTTCTAACTTTGTACTTGCCTTTAGATTGCTGCTAAGCAAGTTTTTCTTCGTAAAACAACCTGCAGCTAACTCCTAGATTTTTTCTTGAGTGATAAAAGCCACTTTGGACCTTGTTAATTTCTATAAAGCATATGTAAACTTAAGCACATCTTTGGAACTCTTTGGTTATCTTTTGGCTTTCTGTGTTTTTACTTCTATAGCTGTCATTAGACAACTGGATCAGACCTAAGGGTTACTAGTATCCTGCCTCTGATGTCAGTGGTAGGAAAAGTATGGAAATACAGCAAGTGCACCATGATATTTCCCTGGTAGCCTTGTTCCAGATTCCAAAACAGGAGACTTTCTAAGACAAAAATATCATCTTTGTCTTTACTTACTCTTAATATGGTGTGCATTTGTGAATTTGCTTTTAAAAACTACCCCTTCACTCCTTTCCCTTACAGAAGTGCTGTACATTTTACTTTAGCAGCCATTTTAAGTTGCTAAAAATTATTGAAGAAAATAAACCTACCTTCAAAATAAAGCAACAGCCTGATATATAATGTAAAGTGTAGAGAGGTTTTCAGTGGAATATTTTCCGTTTTAACCATGCAATGATCTGGGCACTGAGAAGCTGTCAGTGTGATTCAAGGTTGAGGAAGGATTTATGTCTTTTATTAGAATTCTTGATCTTGTAGAAGGGAACTTTACTGCAACTCCAGTGCATATATCTGTAGGGATTTATGATTTTATTTAATCCTCAAATAGAAAAGAGGGAGGGAGAATTCATAATGGGCTTCTTACAGATTAGAAATCCTTGTAGTCCAGGCAAAAAAATAGTCTACTCTTTCATTTTACTTTCACCTCAGAATCTCAAATGAGTAACTGTTACAACCATGATTAAACTTGATGCACATTCTTGGCTTGTGTGGGCCAGGTAATTGTGCAAGCCTTGTGCTTAAGAAGGCCAGGAAAATCATCAGCACACCTAAACTGGAATTTAATTCCTGCTTCAGTCTTTGAATGAAGTATTAACAGGTAGTGCTGTAGAAGTTTGAAAACAAACCAGTGAGAGATTCCAAGTCAGAAATACAATTTATTAGGAAGAGAGAGAAAAAAAGTAAAAATATAAGCAATACTACAAGAAAAAACCACTGACAAAGTCAGAATACAACCTGACACCCTGTCGGTCAGGGTGTTGGTAGAAGTTTGAATGAAGTGGTCCTGTTGAAAAGCAGTGATCCTGTAGAAGGGTCTGGTCTCAGAAGGTCCAGCGGTGGCTGTGTAGCTCTCGTCCTCTGGGAATCCAGTGGAAAAGGCTGCCTGTGGTGTTCGAAATCCCATTTTATATCCAGGATGGAATGCTTGGTTCCTCCCTCTGGGCGGAGCATCTCACAATGGGATGGTGTAATTTTGTCAGTCATGTGGCAAGGCCTTGATGGGCCATTAACGGAAGATTGTCCTGAGGGAGTTATCTGTGAGTCTTGT